>JAFEKR010000042.1:0-411708 GCA_019022495.1 Epichloe hybrida
CTAACCCTAACCCTAACCCTAACCCTAACCCTAACCCTTAACCCTAACCCTAACCCTAACCCTAACCCTAACCCTAACCCTAACCCTAACCCTAACCCTAAGTCTTAAAACTATTATTAGATATAGTAAGGTTTTAATTAAAGATTAATACCTCTTAAGATCTTAAGCGCTAACCTCTCCTTTAAAAGGTTTTAGTGATATAGTGGTTATTAGGGCTATAGGTCTTTATTAAGGGATCTTTACGTTAAATTTAGTGGTAGCTTTATCCTAATAGGACTTCTAATTAAGCTATACCTTCCTGTTAGCATAATCTCTAATAATTTTAACGCCTAGGAACTATTATAGCTCTCTAAGGTCCTTTATGTTATATATTATTTACGCTAGCTAGCTCTATAAATGGCTATTACTAGTACTCCTACTACTAAGTCAAAAGGGAAAACCCTATACTAGGAAGAAAAACCCCCTTACGTCTATGTACAGGCTAGCGCTAGCCCTATGACAGGTCTACGCCGCTTAGTGTGTTTCCTATTATAGGTGTTTGTTACTAGCTTACGCTAGCCTTATCCTATTAAAAAGAAGAAAGAAAGGAAAAATGTGTAAAATAAGCCCCTTCTAGTCCTATTCCAGTGTAATAACACGTCTATTCTAGGTCTCTTTGCTTCAGGCTAGGGTAAAGTAAATCCAGATTTATAGCATTAATTCACTTCTTATTCACTTTCACGCTAACTCTTCCGTAGCCCTACTTTTTAGCTATCCCTAGCCTGCCTCCGCCTTATACATCTAGTAAAGTCTAAGCACCTAGTTTTATTTAATTAGTATAAGGGAAGGGTAGTTACAGCCCTAAACTAGTATAGTCCTAGGATAAGATTACTTATGTGTTATTAGATTTATTAATTGCATTATGCTTTGTTTTTAAGCAAGTTATCTAAATTATCCCCCCCCCCCCCCTTTGTAGGTATAAAAAAGAGCTCTCCCCCCCCTAGGGTCCTAGTCTCTAGGCTAGGGAGTCCCTAGGCCTTCTTTAGGACTACCTTATCTATAATCTATTATAAGCTCGTAATAAGCTATGTTATATAGTTATTTATTCCCTCTTTATCACATAAGTCTAGTGCGTTCTTAGGCTAGAGTCTAATCATAGCCTTTGCCTTCGCGTATAGTTAGTTTATAGCTCCCTATATATATCTAAGGACCTAGGGGATAGCTTCCTACTATTTATTAAAAATACTAATTAGTTATAGGATATAGTCAGATCCAGGGATATCTTTAGCGCCTTTATAGTAAACTCTAATATCTAGCGTAGCCTATACTAGATTAATAGTACTATCTCTATTATCTTTATATTATCTTATAGGCTTGCCCTAGGGTGTAACAAGTCTAAGCCTCCACTAGTCCGTAAACTCTAGTAGTTCGTCCGCTCTATTAGTTTTCCTATTTAGCTTATCCTAAAGAGAGTGCTTTTAGTTAAAGTCACCTATAAATACGCTTTAGTTACAGGGCTCCTCTAGGTTAATTATACAAATAAGGGTGTTTTAGTTATTGCTATATCCCTCTAAGTAGAGGGAGTAAATATTAACTCCTTATAGCTCTACTAGCAACTAGTTAGTCCCTCCCTAGGCTAACCACAACCCTACTCTATGTTTCTTATTTATATATACTACATTACGTCCGTCATAATACGTAAGTTAAAACTAGGCAAGGCCTAGTGCTAGGGGCCATAGGTTTCTTATATATTCCTATTCTTAGATTACAATTACGTCTATGTTAGTTTAGTAATAGAGCGCTATATATACTAGTTTATTCTTCTTATTTACGTTCTAGAAAAGGACTTATAATATTATTATATTAATTAGGGGGGTTATTAGTCACTGCTATCTTATGCTAGCTCTATTCTAGCTCTAAGTCGCTCCACGTACTATCTAATACTTCCTAATCTTAGTTATTTAGCGCTTTATTCTATATTTATAAGGCATCCTCTCTTTTTACTTACTATAATAATAGGTTTTACTACTATACTAGTTCTCTTATAGGGTGTGGTTAAGCCTTTGCTTAGGGAGTAGGTAATAAAGCAGGAGGGCTATTTAAGATATCCTACTTTAGTAGTATTTTACTTCTTTTTTAGGATAGGATAGTCCCTTAACTAGGCTAGGTATAGTCTAGAGCATAGGATATAGTTCTCTTTTACCTATCTATCTTTTGCTAGGTAGGAGGACTCTCTATTCTCATGACAGCTAGCTCCGCACCTGCCACACCTTAGTGTTACCTTATAGAACTTAGCTATATAGCTAGTTTAGAAGTAATTATAGCACTATTAGAGTTATAAGGTCTTATTATATAGTTTAGTTTAGAAAAGCTTCGCTTTAAAGACTATGCTATCTTAGTATATCTTATTAGTATCTTCTACTTTAGCTAGGCCTAGTATTAGAGTAGTTCTTTAGGCGCCTTCGCCCTAGGGTTATCTTGCTATTGCCTTTACTATATTTACCTTATTAGCCTTTCTAATTTCTATTGCTAAGTTCTTAAGAGAGGTGTGTTTAGTTAGGAATTCTTTAATAATAACACTAAGTACGTAATAGTAAAGGGTTGCCTCTAGCCTAAATACTTTAGTAATCCATTTTTAGTTTTCTTTATGTTAGGTGGTATTTCCTTTAAAGGTAATAATTATATCCCTACTAGGGAGTCTTCTAGCTACTACTACTATAGTCTAGCCTATAGCTTTATTTACTACTATTACTATATCTTCCACGCCCCTAGACTAGAGTAATTCCTAGATAGTATTCCCTTTAGTAAGTACCTCTTAGTCCTATCTACTAGGGATCTAGAGGGGGGGAGGTAAGTTATTTATTTATTTAGGGGCTAGGCTAGTAGTAATGCCTACCTAGGTTAGAGTGTTACTTCCTTTAGCTTCTTCTTTAATAGCCTCTTTAAGGGCTTATTTAAGGGCTTCTTTAGTAGTATAAATATTGCTATTGTTATAGTTTATTACCTTTGCTTTAGCTTAGGCACAGTCCGCTGCCTATCTAGTAATAGCTTTAGTAATGCGCCATACCTAAGTAACTTTATCACTAGGGATAAGGCTTGCAATTTTATTATAATATTTCGTATTATCTAGATGTTCAAATTAGTTCTAGTCTATTATAGGGTTATTCTCGCTGCTCTAAATATTAAACTATCCTATTCCTATGTTTAGGTAGTAGTAGCTCTATACTAGCCCCCTTTCTCCTAAGTTAATTACTATTAGTATATCTACACTCCTGCTACTAGCTCTATTGTAATGTAATATTGTGAGGGGGGGTAAACAAAGGCAAGGAATTTAAATATTAATGTGGTTTGTATTTTAGAGGCAATTCCGGACCTTTAGAGCGGTGCGGAAGTTTGTGCGAAGGTTTTCTCTCTGTCCTTTATGTTATACTTTACAAAGAGTCTTACCCTAAATTTATTATATAAATATAATTTCCCTTTAGTAAAGAGGGCAACGAGGTTATTCACGTAAAAAAAGATAATTAACCTATCCTTAATAAACACATAAATATCTTTAAAGATCTACGTAAAGCCTTCACTAATTAGCTAGCTAATTAGCTCCTTTATCTATAGAAGAGGTGCTTTCCGTAGCTTGTAGACTACTCTAAGAAGCTTTAGATAGGCTTATTTGTCTTTATAGCCTAGAGGCATCTTATAGTAAACCTCTTTATTAAGGTCTAAATTTAGAAATACTATAATAAAGTTATACTAGTATGCTTTAAGATTAAAGTAGTATATAATAGCTATAAATAGCCTAAAAGTGTTAGCAGCTAGGGTTACCACCTAAGTTAATAAATAACTCTTTAGTTAATGATTTCTAAGGACATAGAGATAAGCTTTGTATTATAGGAGGTAACCTTGCTTATCTAATTTATATAAGAAAACCTAAGTAAGGCCTAGAAGCTTTATATATAAAGGGACTTTAGTTCTAGATACCTTCTTAGCTACCTTTCTATTAATAATTCTGTTAAATTCTTTATCTTATGCTTTACGAAATTCTTTTTCTTTTAAATAACTAGCTAAATAATTATAATAAGCTAGGGGAGAAGGAAGCCTAAATATATAAGGCTTTTCTTTACTCTTAGGTCCTAGCTTAAAGGCTGTAGTAAATGCTTTAAGATTATCGTAATCTTCTAGATTTGCTAACATTTCATAATTATTGCTACTGTTAGGTAAGTTAAGCAAATCATTAATACTTAACGGTGTGTAATTCGCTAAATCTAGGAATTTCCCTAGTGAATTTGGAGGAGTTAGTAAATTTGTTTTTTAACTTTCTTTTTCCTTTCCTTTGTGATCTTATTAATTACGACTAGTAGGAGTTTTTGCTTGTTAAAGCTAATCAAGTGGTTATTGCGGTAATAGAGGGTACGCTATTTGTAGAAGCCCTATATTAAAGCTTTTATCCTTATTATTCTTAACTAGCTCTTTAAGGTATTTTTTTAACCTCTTTTATAGTTAATAACAAGCCTCTTTCTTAAGCATAGAAGATGGACTTATTAAAGGTAACGTAGCTTAACGAGAACTAGCAGCTCCTCTTTATCGTTAGTACCTAAATTAGGTATTACGTGGAGGAAACGTATCTAGCAAGGTATCTAATGTAAGCTCTCTAAGCGAGCTTTGAACTTACCTTATAAAGCCTACTTCATATTATTACGAATGCTTTATATCTAAAAGCTCGTAAATAAGTTATTAAAGCTTCTAGCTCTTCTAGTAAGTAACTCCATTAAAGCTTGTTATCTCTTAACCACCTATTTAATACTTATTAAGGCGATTGCTAGTTAAGTAGCTTTCAAGGCATGCGATTCAAGATGTAAATAGTTGCTTTAGTAGCTACAGGCTAGAGGTCTTCTAGGAAACCTAATTATATTATAAGAGTTATTATAACCCTTATTATTACCCCCCTAGACTATTTAGCGTGCCTATTTTAATGTAAGTAAGCTAGGCTAGACTTTCTAATGATAATACCTCTGTTTATAACCTCTTCTTCTTGTTTTTTAGTCTAGAAGGTAGTCTTACTATTAGTTATTATAACTGTGATATGGATGCTATACACTCTCGCGTATATAGCTTCTAACTAATTAAAGCAAAGCGTAATATTAGTCTTTAATAGGATTATAAAGATATGACGTAGTCCTATTACTTTATAAGTAAAAAGAGCAATATATTAGTCTTTATTATACCCTAATAATTAAGCAAAGAGGTTAAAAGAGACCACCTAAAGCAGCCCTAAAGGTAAAGATCCTGTCTAAGGGACTTATAATATTTGCCTTTATGCTTTAGAGGTTTAGCAAACCTTATATTTACCTACGCTCCTTTCCTTTAATTAAATTTAAAGCTTCTAAAGCACTTAATCTATTATATCCTTGCCTAGATGTGCTAATCTAGCGTGCCACAGATTTATAGGCATTATTATAGCTATCTTTAGGTCTTATGAATCTCCCTTAATAATAAAAGCTTCTAATAGGCTTAAGCCCTCTATACACAGCTACGTACTAATAACCTAAGTTTAAAATATCTCTTAATTACCTCTTGCTAGGTTTATTACCCTTCTAGTAAGATTATCTTACCTTAGTCCCTTTTACGTAAGTAACTAAAGAGATATAAGGTTTGTAAAGAATATTAGCTAGTACTAGGTGTTTAATAAGGTAAGGGTCTAGCTATCTGTTAAGATAATCTAAGCTATGCTAACGCTATAAGCGTTTGTAATACTATAACCTGCTTAAATTCTAGGCTACTTACTATAATTAAGGTCTATAAACTAGCGTTTATTATTAAAGATATGAATTAAGGTTCTGCTATTAAGTATAACTCACGATTTGTCCTAGGCGAGGAAAGCCTCTATAGACTCTCCTATAGTAGTAAACATAGTATTGTCTTCTTTAGGTTCCTTTACGCTATTATTCTTTAACTAAGCGTTATATGCCTTTTTTATATTATTAGGTTAACGATTTATTACTTCTTTTGCTTTCTTTAATAGCTCTTTATTAATTTTCTAGTCTTTTGTTAGGTAAAGAGCCTTATAGACCTTTTATAAGTCTTTTAACTTCTTTACCTTATACTTCTTATAATAGATATAGTTATCTTTTTTTACCTTCTCTTTTTTAGCTTTATTCTTTATTTTGCTATTAAGAGTTAGTTTTACTCTAAAAGAGTTATTAGCCTTTACTTAAGACCTTCCTTAGGCTTTAATTAGGTGCCTAATTGTGAGGCCCTACTCACAACACCAGCGCGCCAGCGCACCACCAGGCGGGCGCACCACGCCCTAGGGCTAGGTCCACGTGACACTAGCGAGTCACTACCTATAAGTTAGTAACTTACACGCACAACACACTTAGACCTAGCAAGCTTCAGTTAATATACAAACGCCCCCATACCTCTTGCCTAGCTATCCCTTTATTCTTATAATTCTAAAGCTTCTCTTACTAGCTACCTAAGAGTAATATAGGGGGGAGGATAACCTAATCCACTAGAACTATACTACGCATTACTTAGGATCCGCTAGATAATAATAACACTGTAGCTAGGGACATGCCACGTTCCATAACCCTATCTAAAGCCACACCCTCTACTATAGGGGTAGAAGAGGCGGTGGTTAGAGAGTAAATCGCTTAGCTTAAGTGACTTAAGGAACTATAGGATCGAGAAAAGGAGCTTACTAACTTAATATAATCTTACGGAGGAGAAGGACTAGCAAAAAGGGGCTAAAAGGCTAGTTTATCCTTAAGCCTTAGTAGCTAAGAAGTTAAGGTCCGAAATATTACGAAACTCTAACACCTTATAAACCTATAAAAGTATAAGATATAGCTTAATAACCTTAGCTATGCCTTTAAGGGGGCGAAGAAGAAGTATTACTGGGATAACTAAAAGATCCTCTTTACACTTAACTACATGCATATAAACTATTAGGCTAGATGGGACTGATACGTTAAAGAACAACTAGCTAATAGTTAGGATTATCCTAAGGATGACTAGGATAAGTTCTAAGACTAGACCCTTACGCTGCTTAAAGACTTTGCAAGTCATAATGTATAAATAGCTACGTAGCTAGAAAACGCGAAGTAAAAGAAGGGCTAGAGTCCTATTAAGTTTAGCATTTACTTAGATTTGCTAGAGAAACACCTAGAATAAGCTCTAGAAAAGACCTGTGCTTTTATATTCTTTATAAAATTACTTCCTAACTTATAAGATTATATTAACCTACACGCGGATATTACTAGTCTAACACGAGAAGATGTTATATAACTTGCCTAGTGATTCTAGGAGGTAATATTAAAGAATAAGCAAAAGCTAAATAATTCAGAAGAGAAGGGGCTATATAAGGTAGCTTAACACTAAAGACATAACTCCCTACGAGGGCATTAGCTAAATAGGGACTAAAGAGATAAGGATAAGGACAAGGAAAAGACCCTAGCTACCTACCTAAACAATAATAGACCACAAGGAAGAAAACAGTGCTATAACTATAGTAGTACAGAGTATTTCTTCTATAATTACAATAAGCTAAGGAAAGACTAATAAGAAGGTTAGGAAAACTCCTAGAGGTAGAAGTAGAAGCCCTTACCTCTGCCTTAGACACTAGGGTACTAGTAGGACGCCAATTCTACACACTAGTTACTATCCACGGGTATAAAGACATTGAAACGGCAGCGGATCTTGATAGTTACGCTAAGATTAACATTATAAGCGCC
This sequence comes from Epichloe hybrida, assembly GCA_019022495.1. Classification (NCBI taxonomy): domain Eukaryota; kingdom Fungi; phylum Ascomycota; class Sordariomycetes; order Hypocreales; family Clavicipitaceae; genus Epichloe; species Epichloe hybrida. The sequence continues at coordinate 7,707 of JAFEKR010000042.1, forward strand.
TAATTCGCATAGACTCACAAGCTTAATTAGGCTAAGGCTATAACACCTATCTTAAAGATAGTAGGGGCTTTAATAGTCCCCTAATATAGTGTCTATAAGGTGCCTATTTTAATCAAAGATTCACAGGGCAAAGAGAGAGACCTTAAGTTACTATGTGTAGCTATTAATAGGGACCTAAGAGTAAAGGGAAGCCCTGTATTAATCGGAATGCACACGCTTACGGAAGAACGTGTATATCTCTGCTTATACTTGTAAGAATAGTGGTTTAAAAAGAGAAAGGTAGCCTTTTTGCTACTAACTCCCCGCAAGTTCGCGAAGGTAATGCGTGACGAGATAATTATATATGCTATCATAGGTATAATGGAAGATGAGTTTGTCCCTCTTAAAGACAAAGAGAAGGTAAAAGCATATAGGACTATTAAAGATATCCTAGAGGAACTATGTGAATTTAAAGACATGTTTATATTAGATAAGGTAGGGAGCCTCCTATTAAAGAAGTTAACTAACTACGTATTAATCTTATACTAGGAACTACACCCCTATACAGACTAATCTATTCTCTCTCCTAAAGCGAACTTAGGGAGCTCTAGGAATATATTAATAATAACCTAAAGAAAGGCTAGATAAGACCCTTAAAGAGCCTAGTGGGCGTGCCTATCCTATTTATGCTAAAGAAGGATAGAATGCTATAGCTATGTATTAACTATTAAGGACTTAATAAGATAATATAGAAGAATTACTACGCTCTCCCCTTAATTTCGGAGATCCTTAATCGATGCTAAGGGGCCTATTTCTTTTCTAAGATTAATATTAAGGATGTGTACTACCGAATTTACATTAAAGAGGGTAATAAGTAGAAGATAGCTTTTTGCATGTATTATAGGCACTATAAGTACCTTATAATGCCTTTTAGGTTAATAAATACCCTAGCTACTTTCTAAAGTTATATCTATAAGGCACTGCATAGGCTAGTTAACACTATTTGTGTGGTGTATCTAGATAATATCTTGATTTTCTCTAAGATAAAGGAGGAGCACACTAAACATATTAAGTAAGTCCTTAAACATATAAGGTTAGTAGAATTATATGCGAAACCCTCTAAGTGCTCTTTCTATAAGGAATTAGTAGAATTCCTAGGGTTTATTCTCTTTATTAATAGGATATTAATAGATACTTACTAGGTTAACATAATTAGAGAATAGAAGGAGCTAATAAGTTTTAAGGATATATAGTTGTTTCTTAGGTTTTATAACTTTTACTAATAGTTTATTTATAAATACTCCGGAATTATAGCATCTCTTTACATGTTAATAAAGGGCAGTTAAAATAGCATCTAAACTAGGAGGTTTATATTCAGAGAAAAGGAGCGGTTAGTGTTTAACTAGCTAAAAGATGCCTTTTAGCAAGCGCCTTTACTCTGACACTATAACCCGAGTTAGGTAGTGCGCATTAAGACAGATGCCTTGATTTTCGTAATGGCAGGAATCCTATCTTAGTAAGACAATGAGGGCCGTTAGTATTTAGTAGCCTTTTAGTTAAGGAAGTTTACGGATACTAAACGTAACTATAGCATAGCTAATTAAGAGCTGCTTGCTATAGTAGAGTTATTTAAATACTAGCAATATTATGTTAAAGGCATGGAGACACCTGTGGAGGTCCTATTAGACTATTATAACCTGCAAACCTTTATAAGGTAGTAGAAGCTAAATGGAAGATAGGTATAATAGTGTATGTTCCTTTACCCTTTCTATTTTATAATTAAGCATAGACTAAGGAAGAGCAACCTTGCGGATGCACTATTAAGAAGGTCTAATTATAAGGGTAAACCTATGTTAAATAGGGCACTCCTACTAAAGCTTTAAAGGAAAATAGTAAATGTCTTTATAGTAAAAGAAGAAGTACTAATACATTAAAGAAGTTATAGCGTGACACTAGTCTTAGAACCTACTAAGGTAAGAGTAGCCTAGGTGAAAGGCTAGTTAGCTACCATGGATCTAGTAATAGGTTAGCTAAACAAGGGTGATTTTAAGGAGAAGGTAGCGTGTGTTTAAGATATTAGTATAGCACAAGCAATTTAGGGGGCTATTATATTACTAAATCCCTACTAATCTATAGCAAATAAACTATTAGCGTAACTACTATAGAAGGCATAGGACTAAGATCTAGATTTACAAAAGCGTGGAGGTAAGGTTAACTCCTAAGTAAAAGGGAGGGGAAAAGCTAGTCTATAGTTACATAGTGTAAGGGGCCTCCTAATGTATAAAGACTAGGTAGTTATTCCGCAAGAGCCTATCTTGTAATAGGAGCTTTTATAGCTATACTATAATAATCTATTAGCGGGTCACTTTAAGACTAAACGCACTCTTAAACTACTAAAACATTACTATTAGTGGCTAGTAATAAGTAAAGCTATTTTAGACTATATATCTAGCTACAGAGTATACTAGTGTGTAGTAGCTAGGAGGCACTGCCTATATAGAAGCCTTAAATTACTACTAATACTAAGGCAACTATAAGCGGAGATCTTAATAAACTTTATTATAGGTTTGCCACTAGTGCGGCTAGGCAAGCGAGAAACTAACGTAATCCTAGTAATTATAGACTAATTTACTAAGTACTTTATTTTCCTTCCTATAAAGACTATAATTAACGTAGCTAAATTAGCAGAGTTATTTCACAAGGAGATTAAGCTATAATTTAGAGCGCTAGAGGGTATTATATCTAATAGAGAATTAGTATTTACAAGCTAATTCTAGTCAGAGGTATATTACTAGTTATATGTAAAGCAAAGGCTTTTAATAGCGTTTTACCCCTAAACTAACAGGCAGATAGAGAGAATAAATTAGGTGCTTAAGCATTACCTATAATATTTTATTAAAGAGAACTAATAACTATAGCCAAAGCTACTCCTAATAGCCTAATTTATATATAATAATACTATTAACAGGATAACAAGCTACTCCCCTAACTACGCTCTTATAGGCTAATCGCCTAAGTTCTACCTTACTCTTAAGGGCAAGAGCATAGAGAGAGAGGTCCTAGAGGCTCACGCGCGTGTTAAAAAGCTACACAAGGTCAGGGAGAAACTAGCGTATAACTAGGCAAGGGCCACTAAAGCATAGGTAAAGTACTACAACTAGAGACATTAGCTAATAACCTTAAAAAGAGGAGACTTAGTACTACTATTAGCAAAGAACATTAGGCTTAAGAACGCAAAATAGAAGCTAAACCCAAGATTTATTAGGCCATTTTAGATACTTAACGCTATAAGTAAACAAGCGTACCAACTAGCGCTACCTAATAAGTATAGCTAACTATATAATATATTCCACGTTAGCCTATTAGAACTATAGAATTACTAGGAAGACACCCTAGATAAGGACATGCCGATACTAGACCTTAAAGATAATAATAATAAGTTTAAAGTTAAAGAAGTTAGGGATCACAGGAAGATGTGTAAAGGCAATAAATACCTAGTAAAATAGAAGGGCTAGCCAAGCGAATATAATCAATAGGTAGCATTAGAAGACATAGAAGGCGCTTAACACATAATTTAAGCTTTCCATTAAAGCAAAATAAGTAGAAAGCATAGCAAGATATAATTAAGTCATAAGTAATAAGGGACAAGGCAATTATAAAAAAGGCCTAGCCTTATTAGCTACTATTACACTTTAATTAAAACCCTTATTAGACTATTTACTAAATAATAAAAGAAAAGATACCTATAAGGAGGGGAGTCTTATAGGAAACCCTTCTATAGTTACCCCCTTATACGTTAAAATAACGCTATTACAAAGGAGGTACTTAGCGCTCTTACTCTTATCCTCCTAAACCGCCACCTCTATTACCTAGAAAAACCAGTGCTTTACTACCCCCTAGGGCATGAATCCTAGATTGTAATGTTATAGCCGCAAAGTTATTTTTCTCTTCTAGGAATTATAACATATAGCATAGTTTAGCTATAAAAGTTAGCAAACAGGTAGTAAAGGAGGAGTAATAACTTATAATCCCTAGGGTAGGGGTAGGATATATAGTAACTAAAAGTTGCTAGCGCGAAATAATATACTAATTATACATAGCTAAAGCGGCTTACCTAGGGAGTAAGTAAAGGTCTAGAGAACACGTAACGAAACGTACCTAATAGACCTTAGCGGCCTTGGTTAAACTAAAGGAAATATAATAAGCTATGTTAGCGTAATTAAACCCTAAAATAAGGTTTAGATAATAAGTGCTAAAATAGTAGCGAGTTACCTTAGAAAACATGTAATTATTAGGGTTATTAGGGTTCTAATTACTTAGGGCATCCATTAAAGTTTTTACCTAATTAAGGATAGTAAGAAGATTTAGAAAATCCCCTCGTATAGTTAGTATTGCCTAGAGAGATATAGGTAATTAGGGACTAAAAGAGTAAAGAATATAATATACTTACTATCTTACAAGTATTACTATATTTAATACACTAGATATAATGCTTTAAATGTTTCCCTTTAATAATAGCGGTTAGCGCGCTAGGGAATTAATAGTTAATCTAAGGGATGTCAGGCTTAGCTAGAGAATTCTTCTTAAAGTCCACGTAACCTATGCGCAGACAATATATATAGAAATATCCTCTTAAATAAATATTAGGGACAGCTATAATAATAACGCTCTTAACGCTTTCCCTGTCTAATTCTATTTTAATAATAAGGCAAGTGGTGAAGGTAGAGTTATAGTAACTAATAATGTAATAGTATTTAGGAAAAAGTTTACTATAGATAAGAAAGGGAAAGGTTAGCAACACAATAGGGAGTCGCAGGTGAATTTATACTTAAACACTAATATTATTTGTTATTGTTTTAGTATAGCTACTACTTAGCGAATAGCTATATAGTACTTACTAAAAGCCATTTAGGAGCCTAGCTAAAAGTAAGGGGGTAATTATAAGGCCTTACTTATAACACTAGCGCGCTAGCGTACCACTAGGCAAGCGCACTACGCCCTAAGGCTAGGTCCACGTAACACTAGCGAGTTACTACCTATAAGTTAGTAACTCGCACGCATAACACACTTAGACCTAGCAAGCTTCAGTCAATATACGAACGCCCCTATACCTCTTGCCTAGCTATCCCTTTGTTCTCACACTAATCCTACTTATAATGCTATAGAAATCTAGGACCTTTCCCTTACTCTTTCTAGTATAAATTAATAAGTTAACCTAAGCTAAGATAGCAGGGAATTAAGCCTTAATAGCGTTATTAATTATTTCTATAGGTAAGTTACCCTTAGTAATAAGGTAGTCTACTTAGAAGTATCTCTTATAATTAATTAAAATATCTATAAGCTATTTATTAATATTTACTCTTATAAGATTTTACTTAATAGTCTTATTAAAATTAATTTTAGTATAATACTTAATAGTCTTACTTAAAGGTATTATATTCCTTTAAAGCTCCTTAATCTTATTATAAAGAGATATATGCCTTAAGGTTATTTACTTATATTTAGGCCTAAGGGTCCCTGTAAACCATATATAATACTCTTATAGGGCCTTTATAAAGCTCTAGAATTAACTGTTAAAGACCTAATAATAACTACTAAGAATAGTAAACTAGGCACTATCTTTAGCATTATTAGGTTATTAAGAGTACTAAAAATAACTCTCTTTAGTTACCTTAATATCTTTATATAAGCTTTCCTTAGGTTCTAGTAAGCTCTTAGTTATAACTCTAGTGCTATAAGAGCGCGTTTAAACTCCTAAGGTCTCTATTGTAAATAATTAACTTTATGTAGCTTCTACTACCTTTCTCTTTACTAGAGTCTTATTTCCTATAAGGATTAAAGGCTTAGGAGGGTAGTCTAGCTATATCTTTAAATTAGGATTAATAAAGACCTAGATTCTATCTTTAATAGCTTTTACCTTAACTATTTTATACTATAAGTCCTAATAGTAAGGCTCCTATAGCTTAATAGCTAGCTTATTGCCTTTTAAAAATTCCTTAGCTATTATAAGATATCCTATAGTGTTATTATTAAACTAGTAAAAGGTGGTATTAATCCTAGCGTACTAGGGTTGCTTAATTACAATGTTAATGAATTAGGCCTCTCTTTTGCTAGGTATATACTAATTATTCAAAGATTAAATGATTAGTTAATTTAAAGAGAAGAGTACTAATTTAGAAGAAAGGTATAATAATTATAAATACCACGCAATTACTACTATATTAGACTGCGAAGCTAGGGTTTAATGTGACTACCTTTATTAAGTTATCTAACCCTGTAAGAGAGTGCGAACTACGGCTTAAATACCTAAGTACTTTTACTATAGGTAGGGTACTAATATAGTACTAAAACATACTATATAGTTACAGAGATTATGGAAAATGACTAGCTAGGGGTAGACTCTTGTCTAAGTTGTCTTAGCTAGTTAAGTAGCAAGACTATCGTGCGGCAGGGATCAATTATGCCCTTGTAGGTGCAACAACAGACAATACCTATTTGATGACCCACAGTCAGTGCTTCCTATGTGTACATACATAATTGAGCAAGAAACGTTAAAGCCTTATCAAGGGATCCCAATAGGTAAAGTGCATATGGAGTACCAGTAACCGCGAATAAGGTGTTCTAACCCTAAGTCTTAGTTTACGCTTATCGTAAACCATGCTATACATTTCTATGTGATGATTAGGCCTTCGGCTCCAATAGTCTGTCCACTAACCCCCGAACGAAAGTCGTGCTTGTCAAGAAAATCAGTCCCGATGGCCTACAATGGCTTGCGCTACAGCGCAAAGAATGCTGCGTAAGCGGGACGTCATTATACTAGTATTAACCCCCTAACACGGTCACTTACTCTAGAACCACATGCAAGAAGCAATTAATAGTAGTAGTGTAATTTCCGTCAAGCGACCCTGCAATTGCTGTCACATTCGCCCTTGTCTCCGATACCCGTGAAGGCCTCTCGTATCATCCAAGGGCACTTCCCTACTCGTACCTAGCTTTACGGTAGTTTCAAGCACATCGTCTAGGACATCAATGCAGGTGATCCGAGCCAAGTTCCCATGCGGCTACCACTCCATCTAATTTATCCAGCATGGCTTCGGCTTAAAGGCGCTTTTATCCACGAGGGCATTCAGTTAGTGGGAACTATCTCTCCTCTGGCCCGGAATTCTGTTGCACAGATAGCCCACGTAGTCGTTCTTGCCCTAATGATACTCCGCGTAACGCTGCGGGTGTCATCTGGGCAGCCAAAGCTGCAGAAGTCGGTCGGGGGAAACGTCAGAGGCCCAGAGCCCGGGGTCATAATGTCGTTGGCTCGCGAGGCCAAAAAGTCAAGCTCGAGAGAGTGGGAAGTACTATATATATGTAGGGTATGTTAGTATTTACTGCAGATTCTGGGCCCTTCTGTTAGCCGGTTTACGCCCCCGCTCTGTTGCAGCACGTAATGACACGGGAAAATGCGGTACAGATGTACGGGTTACCCGTAGAGATAAATCCTAACTAAGGTCCAATGCTCTAGCCCGCATTGTTCTGAAACACCAGATCAAAGATTTTGCGTCAATCTCAGTTTGTCCATCCGCAAAGTTCGTCCCGCACGAGAAGTATTCTGCCCGTTAAAACCTTCGGCCCACTTTCGTCCGCGAATAGGTCGCCAGTTCAGCTCGAGTCAAGAAAATGGCATATTATAAAACTATCCAAAGCCCTCATGACTACGCCAGGGTCGTATCATCCCAGAACTGGTCCAGTTTTGAGACACTGCAGCGAGGGGGCTCTTTCGAGACCGGCGCAAGTCGATGGGGACAACCGTACCTCTATGCCTGCAGGGTTTATTGCCGTGCACCTACCGATATCCTAGATATCTTAGCAGATCGGATCAGATCCGGGAGCGAGACTGGGATTGACCCGTGCATTGATGCATTAATTCAAGGCCCAAAGGAAAGCAGCGAAGATTTGCAGATAATGTCAGAACTACTCATTCTTCATGCCTATGAGCCCGAAGGTCTCGGGTACACATGGGCGGCACTGGCTCCTTTGCTCCGTTGTGATCAAAGTATTCGAACATTGACTTCAGACAGACCGACGAGAGAGCGGCCCCAGAGGGAAATACCTGGCTTTGTTTCGTCTCAGGAATTGCAGTTTGGCAGCAGCCCGACAGACAGGCCGAATACAGCGTCATCAGCGCCTTCTAGCCTGGGGTACGTGGAAAGGTCTTCCGCTCCGCTCGTGGAAGACTTTACTGTTCGGTTTCTCAGTTGTCTGATCCGGTGTATTCTCAACCACGCCCAGCCACTCAATAAGACGTCGCCATTTGTTGAATAACGTGACGAAAGACTAACATACAAAACCATGAAACCTCAAGACGGAAGGAAGGGATTTGAAGCCATTGATAACGGTGGAGTGCAGGTCATGTATTCTGACAACAGCTTCCAAGTCGCCATTCTAGAAGCTAAACGCGGTTTCCAGGAAGTCAGCGAGGGTGTTTTGACTATCTCCGATGAGCTTCTGGCCCAGGTGGTGGGAGAAGCGCTTGCTCTTAGGTTGTCAGGGACAAATACAATATGCGAAGAAGAGTGAGTTTGACGTGCCCCCTCCCTGTTATTTAACTTGTTCGAATACTTGCTTACACAGACGCATTCTTTAGAGTTATTGCGATCGTAGCTGTCAAATATTGTGTCAAGATTCTGCACCTCCGCATCACCAACCTATTTCTTCGTCAATTCGCAACCCTTAGCCTAGCTAAGAGAAGCAAGGATCGAACGACTCTCATGCCAATCGATTCCACACATTGGTGGGACCTCACCAAGCTGGCTGGCCGGAAATTTTTTGTTCGTCACATCTTGGCGCTAATAAGCTAGGCAGATGACGCAAACTTGGGCGAGACAGATTCGGAAGGCCCTGATAAGTCCGTGGGCATGGAATGAGGCAACGAATCGAAATGCATTGCTAGTTCGAATATGTGTATGCACATAGTTAGGGTAAGACAAAACACTCGAGGAAAACAAGGAAACCCTCGGGCCGTGGACGATGAGAATGTAGTTGCCCCTTTGCTCGGCATTCATAACAATATCCGGCCCAGTCTGACCGCACCAGTCACCAGGGCCTCAACACTGACCATACCAACTAATCAATCAGCTCTAAATGCTCGTATGTGGTAATACATGTGTCTAAATTTTGCTTGTTGTAGAGTATAGCTCGTTCGTTGTCGCTGTGTTCAAGTCGTTTTCAGCGGCGCCCCGGTAACTACGCGATCATCAGAGGTTTTCCCGTTACTCTTTGGATAATTTTTGGCATGCTCTGCTACTGAGCGTTGCTCGTTCGCATCAGTTAGGAGATGATGAATACGCTGTCGAAATGTTTTCTTCGGTTCGTACGGAATGAGAATGTGTTGGATAAACAATTTGTCTGTTGGCACTTTTCTCGTCGGAATCTTGAGGGCGTCAAGAAGGAGTTGCGACACCGCACACGCGAAGAGATGCATGTGCGATCGATCATCTGGGTCGGAGAACAAGACGCGGGACTACAAGCTAACAGTTAGGTCTAAAGGGCAAATAAAGCCGGTTTGGAAATGCCCACCGAGTAAGAACTGCGTTGATAGGTGCCGTCTTTCTCGCTTTGTCGATATGCCATAGCTATAAGGAGTGCGAGAATGCGTGGGTGAGGCAATTGCAACGACTGATTCATGGGGCGAGTGTGCAATGGGCTGACCGAGCCTCCATCGAAATATGCTGTGATTATAGGTCCGGTGGTGTGACATACGACGAGACATTCGAAGGCCTCAACACAGCGACCACCAAAATAAAAACGCGCAGCTTCCCTGATAGCGTGTCAGTTAACCACTGGTCAGGGATGCTCCAAAACTTACTCGAAGGTATGATTGGGGTTATCAAGAAGCTTTCTCATCAAAGTTGTTCGCCAACGAACGTTGTCACGCGAAAGAAAATTGTTCACGTAGCCGGTACCAGAGCCTTTGCGAACCTGGTTATGCTGGAGTGGGGGTGCAGGAAAAGGGTCTCCAAATGAAGAGAAGAGCTCGACATGGCGGCAAGTCCAACTTGAAGGTTTCGTGAGAAGGTCCTCTTGTTGGAGAAGGCGACACAATGACATGATTGTTGCAGATGCTAAGTCTACAGATTTGCTGGGGAATATATTGAAAGAGGGGCAGGTGCCCTGCAGGGGAGGGGGTCTTCTCGTACTCGACCCACCTAGCTAGCTACATGTAGAGTTAAAATTAGTAACTGTCAGGTAGGGGTGTAGATAGATGATAAAAAGTGTTCAATTTTGATCAATCAGAGGTGCAGACGGCAGCCGACTTTTATACCTGAAAGGTACATAGTGCGCTATAGTAATGACTAGTTTACGGAGGTACTTCTAATACATTTATCTCCACCAATATCTTATCCTAGTTAATGCGCGCTCCTTACCTATATATCTAATACTTTAGGGAGCTCTTCCTAACATACCCCCTATAGCTAAGATAACTATTAAAGCTAATAATCTAAGGCATAGGAAGAGATTATAAATAATTTCTAGTATTATAATTAGGTAGGAATCTCCCTTATGCTAATTCTATAGTAGAAGTCCCTATGTATTTAACCTAATAAAGGCTTTATAAAGCTATCTATAAGTATCTTAGAGGTCTTTATCTAATTTACCTTAATATTACCTATCGCATACTACTCTTAAATCCATATCTAATTCATATTAAGGTGCTTAAGGCTAGTTTAAAGCCTTCCTTTTACATATTTAGTAATCTAGATTGTTTACTTATTATTACACTAGATAATTAAGAGTAGTAGAATATATACGTTAATATTATAAAGTAGCTTACTAAGAGAAATACGCTCTTTTACACTATAATTTAGGGTAAAGAGCTCTGCTTTTATACTTAAAGTTATTACATAATATTACTTTCTAGACTTCTAATTAATTATAGCGCTATATATAATAAAGACGTAGCCTTATGTTAACTTCTAAGTCTTAGGATTATTACTAAGTAAAGCATCTATGCTAGAAAACAACGTATTAAAGCTATCCATGCCTAAATATTATAAATAAAACTTCTTCGTGTTCTAAGCATATAATAAAGCACCTTATACTAGCTTAATATGCTTTACTAATAGATTTATTATAAAAGAGGCTAGCTTTAAAGCTATAAACGCTATATTAAGTCTTCTAATAATACAAAGGTACACTAAAGAGCCTATAATCGCTTTATAGTAGCTAATTTCTTTGTCTAAAGCTTTGTTATTATTTAGGTAAATTATAGCTGTTAGGAGAGGAGCTGTAATTAAGCCTTTTAACTCATTGTTAACAATATTAGGAATGAACTTCTAAGCAATCTTTTAAATATACGATTCCTATAATAACTATATCTCTTTAGTTTCGCGATTTCTAATGATTTTAATGCCTAGGAACCACTTTAATTTACCTTAGTCCTTAATATCTAGGCTATTCATTAATTACTTATATAATTCTTTGAATTCTACTTTAGATCCATTAGGGTAAAGCACTATAATATTATCTATATAGAAAAACATAATAAAATTATCCTTTATAAAGATATATAAGTCTTCTTTCCCTTAGATAAAGCTAAGCTCTAAAAGAAATCTTATTAAATAAAGAAACTAATATTAGGGAGCTTCCCATAGCCTATATAAAGCTCTAATTATTTTCTAGAGATAACCTTTTGCGTTTATACCCTCTAGGGGCTTATAGAAGATAGGTTCTTTAAGTTCTATATATAGGAAGGCATTTTAAATATTATATTATTAAGTATTAAGATTATTAGCATAGTAAACCATGAGTAGTATTTATAAAGATTAAGAGGCAAGCGTTGTGATATAGTTATTAAGGTTATCCTTTAGTTATTAATTACCTTATACTACTATTTAAGCCTTAAACTCTATAACTATGCCTTTTTTATTAGTTTTATATTTAAAAACCTAGCTAAGGTTAATAATTTCCTTATGCTTATTAGGATTAATTAGTTCCTTAGGTATATCCTTCTAGTAGTTTAAGGATAAAAGCTTTAAAAGCTCCTTTATAATTACTTCCTTCTAGTAGTTATAATATAGTAATGCTATTACCTAGTGATAATAGGCAAGTTCTAGAGGTATATCTTTAATTTGTAAATTATACTAAGTTCCTTAGAGTACTATAGAGAAAGCAAAAGAAAACTATACTTACCTAGCTTTCCTTAAATCCTTTTATTAACATTTTCTAGTTATAATATTATTTAGATTAATACTATTATTACAAGGACTATGATTCTCTATAGTCTTACTACTCTTAGTAGTAATTTCGCTAGTCTCTATAGTAGTCTCCGTGTGTTTAGCTATCACGTTACTTATAAATTTATTAATCTCATAAAATAGCGTATTATTACCTTATACCTAAAGCTTTATATTCTCTATAGTAACTAGTACCTTATAAGAAAAGTTAGGAGGAGTTAAAAGAGCACTAATATAGCCGCTTTCTTACCCTAATATATAAGGTAGTGTTTTTGCTTTAAACTAATTATTTTCTTGCTTTATAACTAAGGGCTAAAAGTCATGATTCTCCTCTTCTAGGTCTATTCCTATAAGGTCTTAACTAATTTCTTTATTAAGGTCTTTAGCTTTAAGCTCCTTAAGTAGTGTGATTGTTAATATCTTTTCTTTCTAGGCTAATTTAATCTTTTCTTCTAGTTTAAAGAATAAGGCCTTATTAAACTATACACACACTAATATAATAACTTTATGATTATAAAGGGTTAGAACCTAAATAATATACTAAGATTTACCCTTGTAACCTATAAGGTATCTAATATAAGCTTTCTGCTCTAACTAAGGGATTAAGTTATTTAATTTAATATGCTCTAGGGCTTTTGTTATTATAGGAAACGCTTTACATCTATAAGCTTAAAGGTACGAAATTAAGGGCTTTTAGGTCTCTAATATTTACAAATAGGTAGGGACAGTTTTCCTAGCCTAATTCTACCAAAGTTTATATAGTATAATCCATTTCCTATAATGCTTAAAAGGCATTCGATTTAATAAATAAACCGCCGTATTAAATATCTTATTATTAAGTTCTAATAGGAATCTAGTCTCTAGACTTAACGTATAGGCCTTCTGCTTAACTATGCCCCTAGATCTCTTTACCTTGCTATTCTAACTAGGTATTAAGGGAGCTAAATTATAGACCACGATGCCTGCAAGGGCTATCTTATCTTTTATATTCTCTATAAAGAGGGCCTTTTTAATATTACTATGTAAAAATCACAGCTAAACCCTAAATTAAGTGCTTAGAAACGCTGCTATTATATAGAAGCTATTATAAATCCTATCCTTTAATTTAAATAAGTAGAAGAATTACATTAAGGTTATAAGGCATGTAAAAACACACTAATACCTATTGCTATTCTAATAAGGAGAGTTATAGTACTCTAGATTAACTAAAAGCCTATAACCTAGTCCTTAAGGAAGCCCTTTAGGTATAACCTATAATCTCTAGCGCTTAGCTTTACTAGTAGCATAGATCTTATATTTTATAAGCTTAGGTTCTATTAATTTAATACCTAAAGTCATGTTTATAAGCTTTGTAAAAGCCCTTTTACCTGGATAACCACTTCTATAATACTAGAGATTTACATCTTCTCTTATAAGTAACCTAGGAGCTTTGCTTAATATAGCGTTAGCCTCTTTTAAGTCTTCTAATAGCCTTAAAAGCATATAAAGCTTATTAATATTATATACCCTAGCTATAGGCTAGTTTCCTTTATAAAGAAATCCCTTCTTTTAATTCTAGAAGATACCTACTTTTATTATAATTATTACTAATACTAGATTAATATAGAATTTAGGAATAAATAAAGCTAACTCTAATATAATAGTTCTCTCTCTTTATAATACAGGATCTATAATAAATATACTTATAGGCCCTTAACCTAAAGCTATATAGATTATACTACTAGCCTTAACTTCTATTACTACATTCTTATTAAATTTAAATCATTTAAACTATTAGATATTATTAAAGATATAAACATTCGCTCTAGAGTTATAAAGGACTATATTCCTTCTTAATTCTAAGTTATTCCTAGCATTTAATAAATTCATGCTTTCCTTTAATAATTCTATACGCTTAAAGTATATAAATAATAATATATTAGCTAACTTCTCACCTAGAGTAATAGCCACTAAGTTATTCATAGGGTTTTATAAAAGCATAATAATCTTATTACCTTTCTTCTCTAGCTTCTAATTTATAGCCTTTAATTTCTCTTATAGGTTAGCCTTAAGATACTTCTTAATATTCTCTTTAGAGTTCTTCCTAACCTCCTAGTTCTTTAGAGTAGCTTCTAGCTTATAGAGAGCCTTAAATAAATTATAAGATTCCTACTACTTTAAGGCATCCTTTACGTTATAATTCATATATCTAGGGCACTTAGGCCTCTCTAGCTTTATTAAATCATTTAATCTATTACTTATAAGAGTATTAGTAGTCTTTAGTTCCTTTAGTAGGGCCTTATAGTCCCTTTTAAACTTAGTAATAGCTTTAATTAAGCTTATTTTTGTCCCTTTATTAAGTAAGTTATTTCACTTCTTCTAAAATAACTTATATTTACTTTAAAGAGGCGTAATAAACTTATATAGCATTATCTCTTTAGTCTATTAGGTTCCTAAGTCTAGATAATTTCTCTAAAGTACTTTAATTATTATAGCTTACTTATACTAATTATAGGTACCTTTAGCTTATAAATAATTATTTAAACGGTTCTCTATAAGGATTAGTATCTTCTTTATATTTAGCTTATACTACTTATAAAGAAGTAAGAGTATCCTTTAGATATAATATTAAATAGACTTCTTTTCCTTAACCTTAGTATTAAAGTTAAGGGAATCTTAAATATTCTTTAAAAGGGTCTTATAAATATATTCCCTAATCTTTAGCATCTATTTAGCTAGATTATAATACTTTATAAGCTTAAATTAAAGCTCCTTATATTTAAAATTAAAGTAGTTCTTTATATCTTTATATACTAGCTTCTAATCCTTAAGAGCATTAGGATTATTATTTATAATCTCTAGTCTCTAACCCCTTTATAAGTATATAGGTATTATAAGTTCTTTAAGTAATTTAACCTTATTTAGGTTAATATACTCCTAGACCCTATAGAATTCCGTGTAATTCTTAATCTACGTAAACTACTTAATCTAGTCCTTCTTTAATAATAATACTATATTTAAAGTTTCTTTAGATATATTAAAGGGGAATACACTATATAAGGGAAGCGTAGGATATGTTAATTAATATAACAAGGGCGTTTATCTTGTGATATTAGCAAGCGTTAATTTAATTAATCTAACAAAGCTTAATAACCTTAAAGATAATAATAAAATTTAGCAATAGAAACCACCTAGGCTTATAACTATTAGGTAGGGGTGTAAATAGATAATAAAAAGTGTTTAATTTTAATTAATTAGAGGTGCAGATAGTAGCTGACTTTTGTACCTAAAAGGTATATAGTGCGCTATAGTAATAACTAGTCTACGGAGGTACTTCTAATACATTTATCTCCACTGATGTCTTATCCTAGTCAATGCGCGCTCCTCGCCCACACATCCAATGCTTCAGGGAGCTCTTCCTGACAGTAACATAGTGGGTTAGGGTGCACCGTCCCCCTTCTCACAACAGGATTAATGCACTCGCAAACACACACCAGCGTCTTCCCCCCTTCGGCACCTCGAAAAGCAAGACCTCTAATCTAGGCCCAAGAGGAATTTGCTGTCATTGCTCAGTAGCTGCCGTATGTTTGGTTCGGGCTTTCTCTCACTTCTTGCCTCAAAAGGACGTTGTGATTTAGGATCTCTGGTCGACGTCCTGCATAGCCTGGCGCCGAAATACGTCACAGATTAAGCGACAGGCCCTGGTGCGGGCTGGCGCGGGCTTCGGAAGCAGATGTGACAGCTCCTAAGTGAGCGACGTCTCAAGCGGAACCCATTTTTATTACTTGATGGGATTGGGGGCGGCCAGAGCGCCTTTACGAGTAAATGTGCGGAAGAGGAGCGAGCAAATCATCGTATTTCAACAACGGAACACTCCATTACGCGTCTATTTGTGCCAGTGTTTAACTTTTGTAATCATATTCTCGGATTTCAGACGCATGTTTTTGTTCTCAATTGCCTTTTCTAGATTTAGCTCCGCTGGATTGTCTAGACTCGAGATCAGCATGACCAGTACGAGCAGATCACTTCCCTATTACATCTCGCAGAGAGAAAGCAGTGGCGAAGACCTCGAGTATCAGCTGAAATTGTTGTCAAACCGCTTGAAGGTGTATCCAATGAAGGGCAAGCTCATCTCTAGTGAATCCTCCGTGGTATTGACGCCGTTCATTGCCTGTTCCTGTTGTGCGATATGGGCCTTCAGTCGGCTAGCAATGTCAATCTGGTCTATTTCATCAGTTGGGAAATAAGTGGTGTCGACGTTGGAAGTCAAGCGTGGTTCAAAGGGTGCCCTAGTTTGGCGTAGATTGTCAAATTGTACTCCTCGAAAGAAAGGGTGTGACTTCACTTCCTCCGACCCGCCACGTCCGATTCGGTTCTCAGGATCACAGACCAGCCTGAGCTGTTAGCGTGAAGACGGCTGATGTGATGTTGCAAAACTCACCTTCGGATCAAGTTTTCGGCTTGCGTACCAAGCTGAATATCTTCAGGAAAACACAAAGTCTGCCTCCAGTTTACAATCTTTCGGTAGGTATCGCGATAGTCCTCGGCGCAGAATGGAGGCCATCCTACTAAGCACTCAAACATGATCGTGCCGAGAGACCACCAATCGCAGCTAAACGAGTACCCATGGCCAGTGAGAATTTCTGGCGCAGTATAGTCAGGTGTTCCAACAGCAGAGTATGCTATTATTCTTCTTGACTGTCGCCACTCATTAATCTGAGACCGATTGCTAACAGTGAGGTTGATCTGGTCAATTGCGACGGAGTTTCTGTCTCTTGGCTTGCTGGGCTTTCCCTGAAGTAGCTGCTGGTAATAGCTGTTATCATGTACACTATGGAAGCCTGTAGAGAGACCAAAGTCGGTCAACTTGACATGGCCGCCGCGGTCAAGGAGGATGTTGTCAGGCTTGATGTCCCTACACAGTGTTAGATTTATTTAATGGGTATGATGCCAAAGCATAGCTTACCGATGGATGAAGCCTAATTTGTGAACAGCCTCGATGGCTAAGATGCACTCTGCCATGTAAAATCGGGTTATATCTTCCGAAAAGATTTCGTACTTTATTAACATTGTCATCATGTCACCGCCTGGTAGGAACTCCATGAGCATATAGAGAAAGTGTGCGTCCTGAAAGGTAGTGAACAGCTTCACAACCCATGGGCTCTCGGCCTCTGCTAAGACGTCGCGCTCTGATCGAACGTGTGCAAGCTGGTCCCTCTGGAGCATTTCTGTCTTGATCAGAGACTTCATTGCGTAGACTTGACCATTAGCCCTTTTCTGTACTAATTTAACTTCGCCAAAGGAACCCTTGCCGATGACCTTGATGGTTTCATAATTCTCGGGATTATCTTTGGTTCGTAGGAACCGTAGATATTGCCCTTCTTTTCGGCCAGAGCTGGACCAGACCAGTTCCTGTTTTTGTTGACTAATGTTCGGCTCCTGAAGCTTTCTGTCTACCTCACTTTGTCTACATACCACCGATCAGTACGTTAGTATCTTGTAACATCCGAAGGATACGGTTCAATAGTAACACTTCGTACCTCTGATGTCTTTCTCGAGCACGCTTGACATTGTCTTTGAAGAAGTCGGACGCTTGTTTTGCGCATCTTTTCTGGTTTTTGTGCGCAGTCCGGCCATATAAATCTGGATTGCGCTCAGGGACCTGAAGAAACAAGCCCTGACAGGCCTTAATGCCTGTGCATGCCAGAGATGATGTATTACGTTCCGCTGGCGAAGCTTGTTGAGGTGGTCTCATAGAAAGCACCCCCCCGGAGCCAGACGTACAGGCCTCCGAGTCGGCGCCCAATCTCTGACTGGAAAACTTATGAGCAAGGGCAGTACTGGGGTCATTTGTACCAGAATTCTGGTGTTGAAGTCTAACAAGTTTCTGCGACGAATGCAAACTCTGTGTAGGATTGTTGTGTGGTTGGTAACCATTCGAGCTAAGGGTAACAGGCTGAGTAAAGTTGGAAGGGGAGACAGGCCGCTGGTGGACACTTGATGTAGGCGCTTCATCCCGCACATTGGGAAAATTCCGAATCTTGTTGTCCATCCTTTCGTTATCTTGACGTGATTGCGCGATGCGATAGTGAGGCAGTCTGCGAGCGTTCCTCTTCGGAGCGGAGCTGTACCCACCACGTGATGACCTACACCCTGGTTTGGTCGAGGACCGGCTGAGGACAAAGACAAGTCAACTTGTGTCAACAACTCATAGGGCACGTTTTTATCCCCCAAGAGAGAGAGAGAGAGAGTCGTCAATACTCGCTCGCTTGGCGCAGGTTGATGCACGCAGCGCCATACACTTTGACGGCGATGGCTACTTGAGGTTAGTTGGTTTTTATTTATTTTTGGAAATCGATCTACGGGCTACGTTGTTACACGCATCAGGCAGCCTCCCGATCTAATGATTGGCCAAGCACCATTTCATAATACATGCCTTTCTTGCTGACCAACTCGTCGTGTGTTCCAAGCTCGACAATGCGTCCTCGCGCGAAAACAGCAATCACGTCTGCATCCCTAATTGTACTCAGACGATGAGCCACCGCGATCGTGGTTCTTCCTGCTGCCGCCTGATCCAGCGCCCCCCTCACCACCTTCTCGGACTCGGTATCCAACGCACTTGTTGCTTCGTCCAGCAGCAACAGTCTTGGCTCCCGAACGAGTGCGCGGGCAATGGCGATTCGCTGTCTCTGGCCACCCGACAGCGACAGGCCCTGGTTGCCGCACGGCGTGTCGAGTCCCTCGGGAAGAGAAGACACAAAGTCCCACACGTTGGCGCTCCGACATGCCTCGATGATTTGCGCCTCGGAGGGATCGACCTTCTCGAAACCGAGTGAAATATTCTCCCGAATCGATCCTCGATAGAGTACCGGCTCTTGCTGGACCAGCGCAATGTCGCGTCGATGCTGGCGTCTGCCAAGCATTTTCACGTCCTTGTGATTGGCCCGTAATTCGCCACTGGTGGGGTCGTAGAAGCGCTGCAGTAATCCGATCATGGTGGATTTTCCGCATCCAGACGCCCCAACAAAGGCAACCATTTTGCCGGGTTTTATGCCAATGTCGATTCCGCGGAGAACCTTGTGCTTCGGACGCAGCGGGTATGAGAAGTGCACGCTGTCAAAGGTCATTTCCGTGCCTTTGGCGTCGGAAGGCTTTTCAGGGGCGGCGGGGGCGGCAGGGGCAGTCTGGGGGTCGGCGTCACTGTCCTCGTCGATGTCCTCGTCGAAGAGGATGCGGTCACGGCGGAGACGGAGGATGTAGTTGATGGCTGTCCCGGCCTTGGTAATGCTAGTGGTGTACTGGAACAGCATCGCGGCTGCTTCTCCCGAGAATACAAGGCCAATGAAGACGATGTAGAATTGGCCGGATGTATACTCGCCCGTCGACACTAGCTTACCGCCGTACCAGAAGCCCAGACCCATGGCCAGCATGGACACTGACTGGCTTAGTGAGTAGAAAAACATCTTGTAGCCCAGACTACCGATGGCATGGCGTGCAATGCCCTGAAGCTTGTCACTATAACGCTCGATAACGACGCGTTCCAGCGCGAGGGATGAAACGGTGCGGATTCCCATGACGGCTTCGGCAGCCACCGCGCTACTTTTTGCGAAGCGCTCCACCGTATCGTCCTCGAACCTGAACTCGAGCCTGACTCGAATGTACCCCGACCCGACAACGAAGGGCAGGGCTCCAAGCGTCAAGACTAGCCCTAGTTTCCAACCGTACGTAATGGCGAGGGCGCAACTGGAAACCAGATTGACCATAGCAATCACCAGCAGCGATATGTTCATAGACAATAGGTCCTGAAGACTGGTAGGCTCCGAGGCGAGTCTCGACACAAGAGCCCCGGTTCCATTCTCTGGCTTGTCAAAGAAGGACATGTCCTGCCGTAGAGTGTTGTCGAATATTTCACCGCGGTAGAACGCCATGGCTTGCTGAAGATGGAACGGGTGAGCGTCTGGACTGAAGACGATGGCGCAGGATGATGTTGGAAGATTTTTGGACAAACCTGAGCTACGATGTTCGATAGCCACCCACAGACGCCGTAAAATACCAAATTGCCCAGAGCAACCACGAAGAACATGAGAGAAAAAAAGTTTGCTTTGGACACATCTATAGTCTCGAAAGCTTCCATCGTTCTAGAAAACAAGATGGCCAAGACGGGATATGTAACACCTGTGGGCACAACGGTTTCCGTCAGTCACATGAGCTTTGACGCCGATAGGTCAGTGTGCAATCATTACCTCCAGCAACACAAGACATAATGATGAAGAAAGCTGGCGTCCATAAGGTCCTCTGTTCCTTCATGATCAGGTAGAGCCCGTAAAGGAAGCCGTACTTTGAGTTGGGCTCTTTGGTACTATCTTGCATTGACGCTGTCGTCGATGTGCGTGTCACTTCCTTGTCCATGTCGACGACGGCGACTTCCTCTTTTTCGCCATGGCACACATCATCAATGGCGTCAGACCTCGTCCCCCCAAGATCTTGTGCGATGACTAGCCTCGAGTAGGCACCTCCTTGCCCGATAAGCTCCGAATGGGTGCCACTTTCGATTGTCTCCCCTTTCGCCATGACAACAATGTTGTCGGCATCCCTGATGGTTGACAGTCTGTGTGCGACAACAATCATGGTACGACCCTTGGCGACATTGTTCAGCGCGGCCTGGACGATCTTTTCGGCATTTGGGTCCAAAGCACTCGTCGCTTCGTCAAGTAAGAGAACTTTTGGATCGGAAATGATGCTGCGAGCAATGACGATGCGCTGTTTCTGGCCACCAGATAATGAGGCTCCGCGCTCGCCGATCCACGTTTCGTAGCCGTCGGGAAGGTCCTCGACAAAGTCATGCGCAAAGGCGGCCTTGCAAGCTTCGACAACAAGAGACATTTTTGCTTCACGATTCAGATCCTCCTTCCCAGTGCCAGTGAGCCCGTCGACGACGTTCTGGTAAATGGTACCACTGAACAGAGTTGGCTCCTGTTGTACAAGGCGAATGTTGGTCCTCAGCCATCGCAGATTGACGTCCTCCAGCTTACGGCCGTCCAGCGTGATGCGTCCCGCCGAGTGTGTGTACCAGCGCTCCAGAAGTCCAAATATAGTGCTCTTTCCAGAGCCACTGGCGCCAACCAGAGCTGTTGTCTTGTGCGAAGGAATGTCCATATCAAGACGGTGCAGGATGGGGACACTGGGACGTGAGGGGTACGAGAATCGCACTCCGCGCAGTTTGATATCGCCTCGAAAGTTGTCAATCCTTATTCCCTCTTCCGAGAGCGAGTCCAAGGCGGACTTGCGATCGATGATGAGAAATAGATCCTGAGCGGCGGCCATGGCCTTGGAGATGGCGATCGTTTGGGGTGCAATTTGTGTAAGGGCTTGAGCGGCAACCAACACGGCAAAAATGACGCTGGCTCATCGATTAGTGCAAGTCTCCATCATCAAGATTTACACGAATTTACACGGATACAAATGTTGAAGAAGCACTCACGTTACGACGGTACCTGGATTATCAATCTCGCCGCTGGAATACATTCTCATACCTTGCCAAAAGGCCAGTGCATATCCAGCAATGACACTGAAGAACTCGATGGGGAAGAGTATAGCATAAAGTAGGGACTTCTTGCTGCCAATCCGCCTGGCCCTTTCGAGTATTCCATTGAAGCGCGTAGTAAGTTTGGGGAAGGCCCAGAAGGCGTGGGCGGTGCGTATCGTGGAGAAGGCTTCCTCGGCAAGGGATCCAGACTCGGCGTAGATGCCGAACATTCTGTACTCATAGATTGCGTCGACATAGATACATCCAAGTGTAACGATGGTATTGACCGGTACAATGGCCAACGTAATCAGCGTCAGCTTCCATTGCACAACAAAAGCTACCACAAATGCAGAGATAAACATGGACACTGCCTGTATGATGAGCCCGAGCTTTTCGGAAATTCCGTTATTGATCAGATTACCATTTGTGCCGATTTGCCCCGATACAGACGAAGAAGGGCTGTCAAAAAATGCGATTTCCTGCCGCAAGGTCTGGCGAACAAAATCGACTCGTAACTGTTTGGTCGTACGAATAGCGGTGATGTTGATGAGAATCTGGAACTAGTCAATGCTGCTTTGTCCCAAAACACTTTGATTTTTGCGCAGGAACCAACCGTCCAAGCGTATGTCAAGCAGAATTTGCCGATGAAAATGTACACAAAGTACAAGCTGCCGCCGTCAGATATCGTCAGTCCTGGCACGCAACGCAACAGGTGTCTTGAAGATCGACCCACGTGTAATGGCTGACTTGGTCCATGCAGCCGTCGGGAGACAAGTTTCCATTTGCCAAGTCGTTGAAGACATTTACAAACCCTCCGAAGACTACATCCATGAGCGGCAGAGCAACACCGGCGCCGATCATGGCTAGACAGGCAATAATGTTCAAGATCCATCCCAGCTTGTCGTTGTATCTGAAGACCCTCTAACCCTGTTCAGTTGAGATTCAGTCAAATGAAAAGTGAAAGACGCAGCTTACCAAGAAGGATTTGACGCCTGACGCCTGGCTGGCTTTGGTTTTGTTCTCGTCTTCTAAACTGCCGTTGGCCGCCTCGGTTCCCCTGGCTGTAATGGTGACGGAGCTTTTGGAGCCACCAGGAGATGACAGGGCAGCTGTTGCCGTCGGATTGTTTTCTTCCATGATACTGATGACTGGTCTATATCATTGCCACCAAAGAACATTCACGTTCGCTGCGGCCGAGTACATGTGTAGAAAAGACAAACACATCTTGTTGAAGGTGGGGGGCCGATACCATGCTCTTGGGTAAAGCTGGCAGATGCTACGGTCCAGGCATCGTCATTTGCGCGTTTAGTTGCCCCAAATCGTGCCTTGTTGATTGAAAAGCGACAACTGCCACGTCGCCGCTCCAGGGGGGCCGACAATGGGGGAAGCCTCTGCCATTGCTGCCATTACCACTTAAGTGCCTTGTGTCTGGTGCCCAGGGCTACTGAGAACCCCTGGTGAGCCACCCCTCTCTTCTTCCACCACGGTCCACAAGGCTGATGTCAACCTTGTACACATCATAATAGGTTCGTTGTGATAAAGATTGGCCATGCTCAAACTGCCGCACGGCCAAAAGCTCTTGCACGGCCGAAAGAAGATCGACAACGGGTTCTCATTTCGTCGCAATAGTGAGTGCACTCTGCTAGTCATGCCTTGCTGTGCCTGTTCTCGTCATCTCGCTCCGACGCACCTTCCAATCCCATCGCTACCAACACCGTGATTGCGACGTGAGCCTCGGTTGGCCTCGAGATGCAGCTTCCCTCGTACATCGATGGGATCGCGGCCCGTCATGACTTACACTGACGTGTCCCCGTCTTCTTTCCTTGTCATTAGTGAGAGGAAAATAGATTCGATCGAGAACCGACAGGGTAACATTGAGGTCCTGCTCAAGGGCAATATCGCCTCGCCAGCAGCACCAGTTCAGTCTCGGCTTGATCTCGGAGCTCTGGAAAATACGCCGCAAACGGGCAGCAGTAGCGTGCCAACGACTACGACATATCCCGGTAACTTTGATAGCAGCGAAGATGAATCGGCCTATGGAGGCGACACGGGCCTGGTGGTTCACACTGCATTTGCCAGCGAGTTTCTAGAGAGAGCCGTCAAGCGAACGTCGCTGCGAGAGGTCAATCCCAAAATGGCGGCTGCTTTGACAAACTTGAGTCAGCTCGTTGAGATGCAAAAGCTTCGATCGATCAGCCATGTGTCCGCGTTTTCCTCTTCAGAGACCAGTTCCGCCGGGCGGAATCTCGAAACTATCCATGCCGCCGATGCAGGATGTTATGAACTTGTGAGCCTTTTGAAGCGTTGCCAAATAAATGTATGCATACCCTTGAGAACCCTCGGGGATGGGTGGCCGTCCCTCGTCCACGGACCGATTTGCGAAAGCCATGGTCAGCCGCGCCGCCAACTCTATCCACCATAATGTGTTCTCTCGTTGTATTACCAGATTTCACGGCACTGTGCCGCAGAGTGTATTTGCAACTGAAGAGTTCTCTGATGCCACATTCATCATTGTGAATGCCATGCTCTACAATCTGTTCATGAAACAAAGTTCACCAGCCACACATCCCACAGCACGAGATGAATATCACACCTTTATGCGGCAAACTCAAGCAAACTTGGAAACGGCCCTTGCCAATGCGCACCTCTTCCTGGCGACCAGGGTTGAGAATGTTCAGGCACTACTTCTAGGGGTAAGCAGCAGTCCTCTGCCTTTTTTCCCCGCTCTCCGAGACCCCATGGTGAAGGCTAAGTCGAAACGCCAAGGAAACTGACGGTGGCACAGGCAATCTACGCTGTGGATGTATCTCGACCCTCAGTCGCCTGGCATCTGGCCTGCATGGCAGCCCAGCTCTGTCAAACCGGGGTCTATCATCGATCCGAGTCGTTGAAACATGACACACCGGAAACTGCCAAGCTGAAGGAGCGAATACTCTTCTAGCACGTGTACGCCCTCGACAAAGGTCTTGGCCTTCGGTTAGGCCGGGCGTCGGTCATTGACGAATGTGCCATCGATATACCCCGGGTATTCGAATTCGACGGCTTAGGTCAGCTTGAGCCATCATCACTCCCCACACTTTGGATCAAAATGAGCTACCTTTAAAGCCGCATATACGAACAGCTATATAGCCCGAGTGCGTTGAAGAGCCAACAGGCAGAACTGGTGGAGCGAGCAAGAGCCTTGGCAAGCGAGTGTCGGAGATTCGAGGCCGAGGCCAGTGTAGCCCGTGAGCAATCGTACCAATAACTCAAGGCCGTGAACTCGTCTGATCTCGTCGACGTATTTTTGCGTGGCGATGAAGTGCAATTTCGCGTCACATTGACGCTAGTGTATCGCGTCATCCCAGCACCACAAGGGTCCATCATACGGTTCTGTCATGAGTGTCTGGAAACAGCTCGCAAAGCAATGAAAGTTCACCACGATTGTACTCAGAGGTCAACGATAGGAGGATACTTCCAATCAATTTATATCCACTGGTAAGTCTAGGCGACCTCACACATGTCCCCTCCCTCGACCAGTCTCTGTGTATCTCAAATGGAGAGTAGCCATGGTGCGACTTGCTTACGAAATGAGATAGGAATCTTCTTTTGACACCATTAGCCCCCTTTTTCGTCCTTTTTTGCTACGTCATTGAGACAGCATCTCTGGACGATCTGCGGCTCCTCCAAGAATTCGTTGACTCCCTCGATGAGGCAAATATATGCATCCGAGACGATTGACAAGCTCTATCGATTATGCCAGGTCATTTGCGATTTGGCCAGCCTCTACGTCGAGGCCAAGTCCCAGCAGCAACAGGATCACACCATGATACCCATTGGCGACGAGTTCAAGATGTATCTCGGCCAATTGGGATTCATGACCTCAGCGGACCAGACCATGGCCAACACAGGTAATGCCACGATGGGCCCTGCGTCTCTCAGCGGCCAGGTCGCTCAAATCACTGGCTGGTTTTCTGGAAACCGAAATATGATGGGTCTCCTGGAGGAGGATCTATCGCATATCGATTCGTATTGATGGATGCAGCAGGACTAGCACCAGCACCAGCAGTCGCAAACACAGATTTTGTCTCCTTTGTCTCCACAGGTGCAACACCCTACTTCGATGTCTTTACTTCATCCCCAGCATCCTCCAGATTCGGAAAATGCGAGGAGGAAGAAAATGAACGAAGCAGTCAATTTCTCATGATGGCACGTAAACCCCTACCCGGTCGACTCGCGTTGGCGCGTTGATAAGGCCGCCGAAACGGAGATGACGAGTCGGTCGTTGTAGCAGCAACTAAGGCTTAGTTCTCTGCTCCAAAAAAAAAAAAAAAAAAAAACCCCTACAGTAGGTCCTAGTAATTCCGAAGCAGCAGCAACGGCGACTCTGGTGGAAATTATTCGGAATTACTGGGACCCCGCTGTATATGCGTACTCTTCCGCCTGAAATACTCGCGTGGATTCCGTCGAGCCGTGAGACTCGTGCCTTGAATAGCCCATGATTCAATTTGATCATAAACGTCGTGATTCGTTTTCATCGTTTGCACTTCAATCCGTCGGAAACCGTGGGTCATACTTCTCATATCCTTCCTCATCCGTGTCACTCTCCACGACGGATTCCTTGATAATGGCAGGCTTTCCGGCACCATTTCCAGCCGGGGCCGTGCTTGCAGTGGGCTTGACCACCGCTTCTGGCGCAGCCTCAAAAGCACTCTTGAAACCGCTCTTCTTGAAGCCGCCCTTCTTGAAGCCCGCGCCAGCGGTGCTCGCGCCCTCCTGCCCTGGCAACTTGATGCTCACCAGCCCGTCGGCTTTGGCCTCTGCTTTCCTTGCTCGCGCGCCTGCGTTGGGGTCTCGCACCATAGCCTTCATGTCCTTGAGACGCTGTTTATGGCTGTGGTCGTAGGACGAGAGGTGGGCTTCGTAGTCGTTCATCCGGGAGTAGCCTTTCAAGCAGAGGCTGCAGTAGAATGACTTTTGGGCCTCGCGGGCAGACGACGTTTGCGCCGGAGGCAGCGTCTGATGGCGCTGAGATTGATCGGTTAGCAAGGAGCTGGGAGAAGGGGTCCGTGGATGAAACTCACTGGAGGCATGGTGGTGGTGGTGGTGGTGGTGCTTGGTACTATGGGGATCTGGCAATAAAAGCAGTTGTCGGCAGAGAAAACAGCGTTGCTGACGATGTGCCGGACTTTGAAGCTGAGGGTGGTCGAGGCTAAATTGAGGCCCCACGCCAGGACGCCAGCCACTAAGATAAGCCTCGAAATTTATTAGCAGGGCCACAAGACGCCAAGACGACGTCACCCGCGCGACCTCACTCTTTCCTCACGTCTTCCCATCCGCTCGCTGTACGTGGCCTTCGTGATGGATCCTCCAAGTGGGCAGAGCCTGCACCACAAAGACTCACAGGCAACCCTCATCTCGCTCCTGCAACTCGATCCGTCACCCATCGACACCCCGGGCCAATCCGATGACAATGACGACAACCAAGCTCTACACGGCAGCGATGCGGGCTCCGTCGAAAGCAATTCGTCGACGATGACGGCCGGCACGACGACCGCGCCTGGCTTGGGCAGCCATGGGGGCCGTAGCGCAGTCTACTACCGTTTGTTATTTTCCTACAATTGGGGCCAAAAAAAAAATCATGGGAAGAAAAGCTGACCACCCCCGTCGGGACCTGCACAGTAACCCGTCTGCAGAAGTACTCCTCCTACGCAACGAGCATCTTCACCGCCATCCACCTGACGAACACGTCTCTCATCCCAGCCGTGACCCGCTCCGTTCCCGGCTCGGAAGCCCCCTTACTCATGGCGCGCGAGATATACCAAACGACCCTCTCCGAGCCGGCCGTCGTCTTCCTCCCCGTGATAGCACACGTCGGGTCCGGGATAGCCCTCCGCCTGCTCCGGCGGTGGCAGAACATGAAGCGCTACGGGGGCGGCACGCCGGGCATGCACGCGCTGCGCCAGATGCGAGATTCCCTCTCTGGGAGAGGGGACGGGAGCGCGGTGCGGCTCTGGCCCCCGCTGAGTTACATATCCATCTCGGGGTACGCCCTGACGCTCTGCTACGGGGCGCACGTGTTCGTGAACCGGGTGCTGCCGCTGCTCGTGGAGGGCGATGGCTCGAATATCGGGCTGGCGTACGTGGCGCATGGGTTCGCGCGGCACCCTGTTACCTCGCACCTTGCGTATCTGGGATTGCTGGGCACAGCGAGCGCACACATGGTCTGGGGCATGGCCAAGTGGTTGGGCTTGGCGCCGAGCACGATGGGCTGGAGGGGCAAGGGGAGCGTCGTGGTGGACAAGAAGACGAAGAGGGCGAGGCGGAGGAAGTGGTTGGGTGTTCATGGCGTGGCAGTTGGTGTCGCGGCCTTGTGGGCGGTTGGAGGACTCGGCGTTGTGGCGAGGGGAGGGTTGGCAGAAGGGTGGGTTGGCAAGGTGTACGATGAGTTGTTCGGCCGTGTCGGGTTGTAGATGATGTATTCACTGTATGAGGCTCATGGAGCTGCGCCGAATAAAGAGCGCCCGAGCGTTGAGAATTCTTGTGGATTCAAGTCTGCATTGTGCGCAATTAATTAAATCGTGCTGCGTTGATGATGCACAACGCGTTCACTGATGACGAGGCGGGCGCGGCGCGCGCTAGTTCAAGGCCCCAGGGACACCTACACCCACTGTATGCCCTCTAAACCCGCTCCACCAGACCGGTCGGTCCAGACGTGCCAGCACTGCTAGCAGCCATGGACCCAGCTCCAGCCTCCACTCCAATCTTGTCGGCCCCGCCTGTTCGTGATATCCCTTCTTTGCGCCATCTTCATCTTCCCCCCTCCACCCGGGGTTGTCTGTCAACGTCTAAGCCCGGCGCCATCCGTCCATGTTCATCAGCTCGCATGCAACACTCTCCGTCCTTCATTCGGCAACTGGGGCATGCGCCCGCCTTATCACAGCAAGGTCGCTCGAATACGCAAACAACACGCTAATGGCGATGCTCGGGAAACGAAAACTCGTTCAATACGATGATGACGACGACAACGGCTGCGGCGACGGCGACGGCCAGGACAGGCCCAGAACCAGACTTTACCACCATCAAGGGGCCGAGTCCGCCCAGCAGTCAGTCCCGGGTCCTGAAGCGAAACGACCGCGGATGCTCCTCAACCCCGACAGCACGGCCGCTCTATCCGATGAGCTCCTCATACGCATATTCTCCTTCCTAGACGAGAAGACATTACTCGCCATATCTCCCGTATCCCGTCGTTTCGACCGCATCACATCCGATTCTCAGCTCTGGCGCCCTCATTACTATCTTCGCTTCATCCTGCCCCGTGCCCATAGAATACCTGGCTTTCGCACTGATGGCTCCACGCGCAACTCAAGCAAGCTGCGATACTCGGCCGGCAAGTCCATCTGGGCCGACGGCGGATGGGGTCGAAGGGGCGGGTTCGTCAACGCTTCTGCCGAGGCATCAACATCAGCATCGGTCGCCTTGCAACGGGATTCCGTCGACTGGAAGAAGCAATACAAACTGCGGCACAACTGGGCTCGCGGCCGGTGTGCCGTTGAAGAAGTCCAGGTAAGCCATGGGGAACGGGATGCGCCCGTCGCAGAGTGGCAAACACTCGTGAAGGTGGTCGAGGGACTGGCTGTGACCGTCGATGGGGCTTCGGGACTGCGGGCGTGGGATTTGAAAACGCGACGCCTCATCGCGCACACAAATTTGGCAACAGAAAAGGAATCCAGTCAGCCCAGCTGTCTTGCGGTGGATGATGCTTTGCTCAACAGCATGGGCATGCTAGATGCAGTTGTGGGATTCGAGGATGGGACTTTCGGAATCTGGAGGCTAGACATTGAAAAGCCAAGAACATGGCTCTTATATCGGCATGCCAAGGGCTATTTCGGCGAGCTGGTAGCCATCACATATGGGCATCCGTATCTTCTGACAGCGTCACGACTAGGCTTCATTTCTCTCTTCTCCTTCGATGATACAGAAGAGGAGTCATCAACCACGTCATCCGACGAAGAGAAGCAGGCAATCGCGTCCGCAGTCCTGGCCCAGCCGCACCTCCTCACGTCCCTCAAATCCCATAGCACTCGCCCGCCACTGGCCTTGTCCATCCGCCGAACCACAGCCTCGGTGGTTGCCTCGATTGCCTATACGTTCGATGCCGTTGGTGGTTGGTCCATCGGCATTCAAGATCTCGACATCAAGCCCTCTGGGGCTAGCAAGCCAGACATCGTCACGTCCAGGGTGGCCTACACGTTGCCCACGCAGACCCGCCGATCAGCCACGCCGTCTCCGCCATCATCGCCTCCCAACACACGATCGCGTTCCCCAACCCAGCCGCCGAGGGAGGAAGAGGACGGTCCCATACGCCTATGCTATAGCCACCCCTACCTGCTTGCCACCCTGCCGGATAATACACTGGTTCTTCATCTTTGCACGTCAACCGCCTCATCACTGTCTATATCGCCGGGCATCCGCCTATGGGGCCATACCTCGGGCATTTCCGATGCCGAAATCACTCCCCGAGGCAAGGCCGTCAGCGTTAGCACGCGAGGCGGCGAGATACGTGTGTGGGAACTGGAAGGTCGTGTGGGCGGCAGCAGCGTTGAGTTGCGGCCCAGGCAGTCGGCGAATGACCCTGACAGGCGCGTATCAGCCCAAGAGGGCGGGACGCCACGGCTCACATCCGGTGCGGAAGATAGGAAGAACTGCGTCGGCTTCGACGATGAGATGGTGGTGGTTCTGAAGGAGGCCCGCGATGGGCGCGAGAGCTTGATGGTTTACGATTTTACATGAACGAAGGACGAGCTTGGATGATATGGGGGCATTGTGCTCTTTCAATTCCTTCTTCTACATACGGCATATTCTTTAGCCAACGGGGGAGCCTGGCGTTGTTTATGCAGGAGATGTGTTTCTTGAAGATAGATATACTCGCATGTACCGACAATCTACGCGCCGTGTGCTTTTGGACAGTACATCGCACTCCTTTTTGATCATTTCCTCTTTCTTCCTTCCTCTTCCTTTGTTTCTCTTCGTTTTTTCCTCTTATTGCGTGAACTTGGTTTGAGGATGACCCGCGTACCCTGTAGCTCGTTCATGTCAGTTGGACAACGTTTTCCCCACCCCCAGTGTACAATGTCTGTAGTCATGTGAAGAGATGGGATGGAACCTCCGTTACGAGGTGCATCGGGGTAATACCACGCTATGAACACCACAACTTTCCTTTTCCCCCTCTTCCAGGCGAAAGGTCATGATGGCGAGAGGGCGAGATGCGGCGCTATCCCCGCGCATGCACGGCATTTTGTATCGATAAGGCCGCGGCGGGCGGGCTATGGTGACTTTTATATCAATCCAATCAATCCCATGCATGCATGGGGGCTCGTAAACCCTTGCGCCACCCCCTGCTACCGACGACTACATAAATCTGAAGCGGCATCTTGACAGTCACTGCTTGTTTTTGGCTTCTTTGAGTCGCTGCAGCGCCGTGACCCGACCCCCGTATCTTGTGACTCATCCATCAACCGCAGTCAGTCAACCCCGCCCACCTTTAATCCGTGCCCGAGTACTACTTACTATACATATATATACAACGGAACGCAGCACGCGCTTTGGTTCGCCATCAGTGGCAGGCAGCCAAGGCCATCACGCGCGATTCAAAGCCATGAGCCATGGTGGTGCAACGTTGGATATTGGACATTGGTCATTGGTCATTGGCCAATGGCCAATGGATTGTTCCGCCAAAAGGCGCCGGCTTGCAATTGTTTTCTCGTACGGAGTAGTCCCCACGGAGCACATGCGGACTATTGCGGGCTTGGAAAATCTTGCTCTTTTTCTTTCTTTGTTATCAGCATTCGAGGCCCATTGGATGGATCCCGGATGTCCTAGATGTTCCCACTATTGGGAACGGTCTGGGCACCGAATGAACGTGTTCCAACGGTCATTGTTGGTTGTGATGCATAATACATGGGAGTAACTTATTACATACACACACATTCATGTATGATGGAGGGGAGATGATGGAGGGGGATGATGGAGGGGAGATGATGGAGGGGGATGATGGAGGGGAGATGATGGAGGGGGATGATGGAGGGGGATGATGGAGGGGAAAGCTGCTATCGATAGACAGCCGGCGCCGCCCCAGCCGCCATGATGACCCCATACATACATCATAATAACGACGACATGACAGTGTTTTGACCCTGCTCCCTTGCAGGCAACTCTACGCTGATAAGGCCGACGAATAAAACGCCTTGTACGGAGTAGTACGGTACGCTCCCACTTCCAGCTTTCCCATCTTCAGCAACTTGCTCTCCGTTGAGGTCATCCCGCCGTGACTTGCAGCGAATCACACCCGACAACAGCAAGTGGGTGTGCCTGATGACCTTGGGCTGGCGACGGCACCTGACTGGCTGGGAGGGGTGAGCACGGGGGTGGGCCTAGCCGACTTTGCTACGCGCACATGTAGTACAGGTTATGCCGCTGCTCTCTGGGTGCACCACGCACTTGTGAGGAATCAATATATAGTGATGCTGGAGGATCGCGCTGAACATTGGAACAGCCAATGCAAGCAGGGTCCAAGTCGTGACATCTGTTTCGGCCGGCCTCGGAAACAATGCGCCTGAACCAAGCTACCTGGGTAATACTTGAGCACCATGTACACTTGAATGTGTTTGAAAGTCAACTGGGTTGCATTATATACCTAGGTAGGCAAACAGCCCTCTTCCATGGAATTTTCCGTCATGAGAATCTGCTCTCAGTCCTGAGATTCCTGAGTGAGCGTATGCTCCGTACGGACGTATGTACAATCTCATGCTTGTGCATGAGTCTTTGTATCCCGCCCCCCTCCACCGCTAGACCCACCCCCTCAGAATTTGTCCTCCTGCCCCTCCTTCTCGAAGTCACTTGTCGTCGTCGCTCCGTCTCTTTGGAAACAGGCTGACCTCGTGCACCCCGAAGAGAATCCCAGCTTATCATCTGGCTCCGTCCATCCACCCGTCTCTCAAACGCATTGGGAAACAATCGCCTTTGGCTCATGCCCTTGGTCAATTCCTCAATTCCCCAGGGGGCATCGACGACGCGAAAGACGCTGCGCCACCCACCGAGCACTTCCGGGTCTTCCCTGAGACCCAATCACGCTGGCGCCGCGTGGCCGCCTTGTTCTTGCGAAGGAGGGGGAGGAGTGGGAGGGGTGCGCTTCATCTCGTCGTGCCTGCGTCCCGCGTACATGTACATGTATGTGCACACATACTTTTGCCCACTTTTGGGTACCAACGAAGTCGACGCCTGCCTCTTGTTGTTGCGCCGTTGTTGCGTCGTTGTTGCATCAGTCATCGCCTCTTGAATCGCACAGCACAAGCCGAGGAGGGCTGAAAACCGCTAAAAACCCAAGTCAGCCCCCCTTGCTGCCTTGGTGCCTTTCCATTTGGCATCTTTGGTCTCGATTGCGCCAGGAAAAGCCAAATAACAGCGACTGGCGACTTTGGGCAATTGACTTGGGTGAATGAATCCTCCCCCTTCTCAGCTCAGCAACTGATTCCAGCTCTTGCCGCACGCCCTCTTCTTACCAGAACTGCCTACATACGTCCGTACGTAGAGTCTACTAGACACTCAATCACTCACACGGCCCGTTTCCAACGGCCCTCCCTGGCCAAGTTGTCGCCACCCACTGGCACATCCCACGTCAGCCACTTGATTCACACCCCCCCCCTTTCCCCCCCCGGTCCACCGCCATGGCTGACAAACCCGCGTCTGCTGTTCCCGCGCAGGCTTCCACTTCCATCGCCTTCGACAAGAACAAACAAGCTTCGTCGTCTACTCCTTATTTCTCTACTTCGATTGATCCCTCCGCATCCTCTTCTTCGTCTTCACCTTTGAATTTTGCGTCTTTTCATCGACAATTCTCCAATTCTTCCATGCCATCGAATCCGCAATCCATGGACAGACCTCATCCGTCAATGGCTCCACCACCCCCTCCAATGGAGTCCAAGAAGCTCAACATGGCCAGTTTGATGTCACCACCCGACGTTGTTCTCGACAGTTTCCATCAAGGCCATTCGGCAATGAGAAGATTGAGTGGCGGCAATGGCAAACAAACAGCATCGCAGCAGCCTCTGCCCATGTCGCCACCAATTTCGCCATATAGCAAACCGATCACCACAGCCAATGCGCCGCCGACGACACCGACGACACCGACGACACCGCCTGGCCAAATTGTCAAAGATCCCGTCTTGTACCCGGTCGACGAGCACTCTCCGGCCAGTCCTCCTCAGCCTCCGCTGTTTGCGCCTACGGAGCTGGAGCACCATCGAAGAATCGTTGATGAGCATGTCCGAGCCAGGTCGCAGAGCATTTTCGACAGTGTCGCACCGCCGAGGCGTGAGGACTACGAGTTGGCCCTTACATTCCGGTCTCAAGTCATGAAGCACTACATGACCAACCGAAAGGGCTGGCTTCGCAAGGAGCGAGCTCTCCTCGAGGCCGATCGACGGGCCGGCGCTCAGAGATATCACGCAATCATGCCAGCCAAGCCCATTGCAGCAAAAGTCCCCAGGCAGCGTGTTGACCGAGTCTCGAAACCGCATGCTTCTGCTCCTCGCCAGATCCGCACAAACGCCAACGCCACCACCACCGGCACATCATGCCCGAACAGGCCCACAGGTCGCACTAGCGCGACGCCAGAACCCTCCAGGCGAGTCGTTGCTCCCAACCGTGAAGACAAGGATTTCAATTCCATTGTCGACCACTGCCCCCCGTTGGACTCGTTGCCGGCTCGTGCCAACAGCCTCAAGGTTGATTGGAAGGGTCAACCCATCGACCTCAGCGGCGATGCTTATGCCAATCTTCTCCATCCCGATGAGCTTCTCTTGGCGGGCAACCTGCGTCTCGACTGTGCCACCTACCTGACGAGCAAACGACGCATTTTTGACCGACGCCTCCAGTGTCTTCGCACGGGCAAGGAGTTTCGCAAGACGGATGCGCAGCAGGCTTGCAAAATTGATGTCAACAAGGCGTCAAAGTTATGGACTGCTTTCGACAAGGTGGGATGGCTAGACGCCAGCTGGGTCCGCCGCTTTCTATGAAACCTTTGGGCATTCGCACGACAAATTATTGCGAATGAAATGCGGCGATTTGCGAGCATTTATTCTTCTCCATGATATCTGGTTGTTGTTTTTTTTTTTTCAATTCGCTGCTTCATGTCGACATGGATGGGTTTGGCTGCGCCAAATACATGACAGGTCCATACAAGCATCAATCTTCTTGTGCCCATCATTTTTTCCTCCCCAGTTATCACTTTATTCCGCATTTGCCTGTTTTGGCACACCTTGGCTTATCTGCATCGCATCTCACGGCACGGCACACATCGGCACACATCGGCAACTCGATACACACGGAGCACTAGGCAACGTCACGATACCCCGGAGTGGATCCAAGTTGACCACATCGATTTTACGTCACTCCACTCCACGTTTTGATTAGGTTTATTTTCCCTTGGTCCTTTTTTTTTTTTTTTTTCTTCGCCTTGATTGCACTGTCAGCCACCTTGATATTCCAGGGACGCTTATCAGCACGTTCTCCGATGTTGGTCGCTCTGCGACTTCAGGTGGATTAGAGATATTTCACGGTTCAGTTTGAGGATTCCAGGATATTGCACGTATGGCGTTTTATTTACTCGCGGGCTGTTCCTTCTTGGAGGACGAAGACGGCAGAATGGACAATGGGGCTCTCCGCGATGAGAAGTCATTGAACAGGAGCGAACCTCGGTCATGTTTCGCGATTAGTTGGCAGGCATTCTGATGGGTTCCTTTGGACCCCCTACATGGGAAACCGCCCGTGGCACAACCCACTTGGCATTGCATTTATATCTCTATAGTAGGCAGTTTTACGACTTGATTGCTCAGGTCCGCAATTTTTAACACGTCGAATGTTTCTTCGTTTAAAATCACTTACCGGGGCCATCTCATGCAATGTGACGACAAGTCGACGATGCTGCCGAACCAAGTGGGAGGAGGAGGGGGAGGGGAGGGTGCTGCGGATTGGCTGAGAATGCATGTCGTACCGAGGATGGATGTAAGCCAGATCTCGACCCCGATCTCGACCCCGATCTCGTCCGGGGATTGATGCTAATCTTAGCAACGAGTTCTGGTACGGCCCCGCCATCCGTAGGGCTGAAACTTTTTTTTTTTTTTTCGGCGACGGCATGACGCGGCCTTATCGATTATCGATATCAACATGCGAGAGGAGAGGGCTCGTGATGGGGGCAAAGGGGTGAAGGGGGCGGGGGGAAGGAAGCGCAACACGCACCGTGAGACGAGGGGTCTTGAAGTAAAAGTGATGCTGTTCCGGTCGTCGATGGTCCGTCTGGATTGAAAGATTCGCGAGCGTTGGGTGACGGGTGCGTGTGATGGATGGATGATGGCACAGGGGTAGGCTGCGCCCGGCCAGGGACGCGTTAAGCATCGTTTAAGAGGGTGCGATTGAATTCTACATGTTCTGTCTGCGTGGCAGTCGCTGTTCTTTGGAACTGCGCATCTACGGGGTTAAGTGGTGGTGCGTCTTTGTGCTAATGTTTGTGGGTGTACACGGTATTGTTATTGCCTGCCATTCGAGTTCATTCATACACGTACGTGTCCGTCGTAAATGCGTCCGCCGCCGCCGCCGCTCTCATTTCACTTCTATATGCTGCACGGCCTTGAACCACTTCTGCTCGTCGCTCCTGATGGACATGTTAGCTGGCGTCATTCTTCATGCGGATGGGACGCAACGGGACGCAAGGCCTTGCTTGAAATAAATAGCCGCCCTTGGTTTCAGAGACTCAGCATGCCATCACTTACTTGTCAAATTTGAGCAACTTGCCCAGCACAGGCACCAGCTGCGCCCGGAGCTTCCCATCCTTCTGCTCCAGGAACTGCAATAGGATCGTCTTCAGGTACATCGTCTCTCCGGCTGCGCCTCCTTCGCCGGCGCCGGCGCCACTCCTGTTGGAGTCCATGGAGCTTCGACTCGAGTGGCCTGCTGGCGTGAGCTTCAGCTGCGCGCTCTTGAGGTCCTTGGCCATCCTTTCGAATCGGCCTCTCGAATCGTCGAGCATCTTGCGCAGCTCGGCGCGCTGCTTCTCCCCATCGCGAAGCTGTGCCTCCGACATGTCGAGCGCGGTACGGAGCTGCGACACGGTTGACCGCATCTCTTCCGTCTCGGCCGAGGCTTTTGACTCGATTGCTTCCAGCTCGTCGCGGCGGCGTTTCCACTCGCGTTGCCGTTCCTCGAGCTCGTCCTTTTCGTTTGCGAGGGATTTGACCTCGCGCTCGAGCTCACGAATCTTTTGTTTGAGTTCTTCGGTTTCCCGAGTTTTGCGCCTGGCAAGCGTGCTTGATTCGTCTTCGATGCGCTCGCGCTCCTCGATTGCTGCTTCCATGCGACCTCGCATTTCCCGAACCTTGGTGTCTGCTCGCTCGTCCACGTCTGCCAACAGACGTCGCATGGTTTCTCCTTCGCGCGTGCGTTCCTGTAACAGTCGTTGGACTTCGGCTAGCTCCTCTTCGAGTGAATCTGCCTGCGACTTGGATTCCTTGAGCTGCACCGACATTTCTGTGGCTTGATCCCGCATACTCGTCAGCAGGCCTTGTGCATTGGCATATTGCTGTGACTTGAATTCAGCCTCCTCTTGCGATGCCGCCTTTTCTCTTCGCATCTTGTGCATTTGCTCTTCTAGCTCCTTGACTCGTGGCCGCAGTTTGTTGAGCTCATCCTGTGTCTTTGCCAGCTCTCGCTCCGCCTTTTCTACCTTGGCGCTGAACTCAATCTTTTCTGCTTCCGCTTGTCGTAACTCCTTTTCGGCTGTTCGCTTGCCATCCTCGGCCTTCTGCCTAGTGGCGCTCTCTGATCTGAGTTTTTCCTGCAACGTCTTGATCTCCTTCTCACGATCCGAGGCGAGCTGCTGTGTCTTGCTCACGTCACGCTTCAAATCCGCTTCCTTCTTCTCCATGCCCTTGAGCTCCTCGACTTTAGCTCCCAGCTCTTCCTTGGTCTTCTTGAGTTCTGCAGATTCTTCCCTCAGATTCTTCAGCTCTGGTTGGGCTTTTTGCAAGACCCCTCGAAGATCCGTCAAGTCCTTGAACCGAGTTTGCGCAAGTTGCTGGGCAGCACCCAGATCAGATTGCAGTGTAGCTGACTTCTCTCTAAGATCATCATATTCTTTTTGCAATGCGTCAAGATCACCCTGGAGCTTTGAGCTGGCGATTGAGTCAGATTTTGATGATCTCATCTGGGTTTGAAGCTCAGCAATCTCCTTCTCAAGCTTGGACTTTTCTTGCTCGAGCCCCTTGATCTTCTGCTTGGCTTCCACATGGTCCTGCCCTATGGTGAGCAAATTCTCCTGCAAGGTTTCGATCTCCTCACGAAGATCTTCCTCGGATCTGCGCCTTTTGTAAAGCTTCTCAATCTCCTGGTCTTTCACCTCAATCTCGCTCCTCAGCCTCGCAATTTCACTCTCCGGGGCTGCATTTGATGTGCTCTCCACGGCGGCACCCTTATCTGCAGCTCCCTTGCTAGAGTCCTCGTCCTCAGCGGGTGCAGCGGATGCCACAGCAGCACCACCCTTGCCCTTCTTCTTCTTGTTGTTTTTCTTCTTCGGGGCGTTTGCTTTTGTCGCGGTACTGGCGGTGGGGGGCGGTTCGGCCGCAGCAGGAGCCGCCTTCATTGCGGATGTCGAGTCAATCTTTTGGTTGAGCTCCTCAATCTTGGCCAAGCTATCTGATTTTTCCTTCTTGAGCCCCTCAATCTGATTATTGAGTTCATCGACCAGTTTTTTGTAAACACTCTTTGCGCTACTGGCTTTTGTCAACTCTGCATCCAACTCAGCACGCCTCTCGTCCGACTTGGCCAGAGAAGCCTCCATGTCCTTGACTTTGGAGGCATGTTCCTGCTTATCCTTTTCTGCTTGTTCTTCCAGCTTCTTCAGTTGCGACTGTGCCGTGTCCAGTTTCGCGGTCAAAGTCTTGATTTCTTTGCTGCGCTCATCAAGTTGCGATTCGAGCGACTCCCGCGAACCTTTCGTTTCCTGTGACTCGCTCAATGCCTCTGTAGCCTTTTCCAGATTCTCAGCTAAGCCAGCACTGTTTTCTTGGGCAATGGAGAGCTCCTCTTGCAAATCCTTTACCTTGCCCTTGAGCTGCTGGATCTCTTCGGTCTTGAGAGCCACTTCAGCTTGCAACTGTGGGATTTCCTCGTCGTACGAGAAAAAGTCCTCCCCTCTGCCGTTGTCCTTGGCCAGGTCATCTCGCGGCTTTTGCTTAGATGAAAACATGCCAATGACAGAGGCGACAGGAGATTTTACCTTTTCTGGCGCAGCTTCCGCAGGCGTGCTAGCCTGTGATTCGACAGACTTGCGTTCCTTGATCGGACCGACAGCGGTCGACTCGGCAGGCTTCGCGGACCTGAGTGTTTCGATTTCCTCCAGTGCTTGCTGCAGCTTCTCCTGAGACTGATGGTACTTCTTCTTGAGCTCATCCTTGTCGGCGGAGACCCTTTTCAGCTCCTCCATGACCATGTCGCCTCGCAGGTTCAACTGATTGAGATATTCGACAAGAGCGTCGGGATCGCCAACAGATGTCAGCGGGGTATTCTCGCGGAGAGCCTTTTCAAATGGCTCTATGGCAGTTGCGCGCTTATGAGCGACTCGGTATGATCGTAAGAGTTCTGGAAGGGCGTGTCAGCACTGGATTCCGCCTAATGAAGACACTGCGGCGCATTGTACCTGGATATGTCGCCTCCAGTTTCTCCAACTTTTTCAAGCGTTGCTTAATCTCGGGGCTCAGAGCGGTGGCGTTTGTGGCCTCTCCCGAATTCGTGTTGGCGGTAGCGCCATCTGCTTCCGACTTCTTCCCCACGCCGACTTGTGAAGACTCGACCTGGCCATCCTTGATTTTGGCAGCAGGGCCAGAGCTGTCGGAATCGTCCTTCTCGGGAGGGGCCGGCGGTGGCCCGGGGGTACCTGCACGGCTCGGGTCATCGCTATCGTCTATGACAAAGGCAGCCTCAAATACAGCAGGGTCGGGGCTCGGTGCCGCATTATCGGCCACATCAGCTGAGGGCTTCTTGGCTCGAGGGTGACGGTCAGCAGCATTGGCATCACTCCTTCGGGACGACGAAGAGCCGGATCTGGGTGGAGTTGCGCTGTCGCCTGGCTTTTGGCGAGCTTGTTCCTCGGCAATGGTGCGGTCGATGGCGCCTCTAATTCTCTGAAACAAGACAGTCAATAGGCTGTATGCCACGCGGTATTGTGGAATATCATGGCCGGGTTGGAGACATACTTGGAACATGTTAGTCACTGACGCTTGACCAGACCGCGGGTTCAGACGGACTTGACAGATGTCTAGGGAATAGAATGCGCAGGCATGGAGGACAGGCAATGCGAAGAAAATATGGGAGAGAATATGCAAGATGCGGAGGAATGTTTGGCTCGAATTCCCGGCGAGCTAGGCAATGAAGTCCATGGCACCGCCAAGGTTGCTTGAGGGGAATTGTCGTGGGAACAAACTTTGAAAGACGAGGTGGTGAGACGGATCCATGGCGGAGTGACAGCTGGCGTCTCCAATGTGCGTCGAATTTAAATTTGCTGTGGCCAGCTGGTCTCCTCGGAGCCGCCTGCCGCCTTGCCGCCTTGCCGCCTGCCGCCTGCCGCCTGCCGTCTGCCGCACTCACACGTCACTGCTACATACAAATGTCTCACTGCTACAGTGGGTGTATGCCTGCCCCTTGTTGCTAAGTCACCATCTCTAAATCCTCACTTCTTCCTTTTGTCCACCCTCAACATCATTGGCAGCTTCTCCAGCTCCCAAGATGGTGTCGTTCTGGCCATGGAAGGTACCCAGAATCCCAATTTCTCCCGCAACGAACTCATTCTCACAAGCTAACCCCAACTCTGTACTGCACAGGGCGACACGTCCTCGCCGGCGTCCTTCGAAAAGACCCTGTCCATCTTGTCGACCAGAATCACAGACGCCCAAGCTCGCCTCGATCGCTTGCGCACCAACTCCCGCCGAGTCAAAGTCCTATGGACCCTCTACCTTGGTTTTGCGTACCTAGTGTACGCTATTGTCCTGCTGTTGGTGGTGGGATACAAGAATCTCAATGCCTATGAATGGGCAGGCATGGCAGGCGGTCCCATGCTGTACGTTTTTTTTTCTTTCAGTCCCCGCCTCCTTCGGTTTCTCGTCTACCTGTTCAGAATCCTCCCTCAAATTGTCACCTCGTTTGTACTCAATTGCCCATCCCGACATGGCCACACTTCAGGTCTCGTGTGTCTCCCCACGGTATTTTCAGTGTGACCAAGCCGCATGCCTCATATCTCCGAGCACACTATGATGAACCAAGACACGGAATATAACACGATACCCTAGGATATACACTACCCGAGCGATCATATCGACATACTTCACCTACCACATTGACAACGCCAGCACCCGCCTCAAGGCCGACCAAGACGAGCGCGCCAAAACAATTCAGAAGCTGAAAGAAGCCACCAAGTACGATTCCACCATGAAACTCATTGAAAAATACGGAGGCGGGAATAAGCAACAGTCGAAGAACGGCGACAAATCAGACGAAACAGCCGCCGATATTCCCAGGGGCAAGAGCGCCGCTCTCAAGAAGGGTGCTCCCAACACCACTGGCCGAACAAATCTACCACCACCGCCGACTGCCAACATTGTCCGCCAGGAAGCTGCTATATCCAATGCAGACGCGAGACCCCGCGAGACGCATCAACAAGCCGGCGAAGACTTTGCCCCAAATGCGTACACAAACCCGCCGCCTGCGCCACGCATCCACCACCAGCAGTACATGACGCCCGAAACGCACTGGTACGACCGCATATTCGACGTCCTCCTCGGCGAAGACGAAGCTGCCTCCAAGAACAGATTTGCTCTCCTCTGCCACGCCTGCAGACTGGTCAACGGCCAAGCCCCCCCCGGGACCAAGACTCTCGCAGAAATCGGCATGTGGAGGTGCAGCGGGTGCGGAGCCACCAACGGCGAGGTAGACGAGGGCAAACGGGTCATGGAAGAAGAGGTGGTGGTCCTCGCCTCGGCAGAAGATGAACCAGGCGGCCCCTTGGAAGTCGATTCCGCAGAGGCCCACCAGGTTGGTGATGAGATGCTTCTCGACGACAACTCTGCCACGGCCACCGACGGCCCAGCAGGGAGCGTCAAGGCGAGGAGAAGAAAGGCCAAGGAAGAAACGTGAGCATGCCAGTATGGCTCCGTGTGTATTATATAAAAGGCGTTGTTGGGCACAAGGGGCTGATACCAAGGGGACGGTACGTGGACTAGTTTTCAGCACTACAGCTGCGAAGCTGAAGTATACCCGGGATCCCCGAGAAATTCTCTTTATATGACGTCGCGTTGCACATCCTGTCCGTTCCCCCGTTTACACAGCTCTGAAACCCACGTCATTCATGCAAAAGTCTACTTATTTCTTGTCCTGTCCCGTCCCGTCCCGTCCATCCGTTTCACCACGCATTTCACTCGTAACGTGCGCAGGCGACCCCCCCTCCCCTTTTCTTTTCCCTCTATACTACTCGCTTACAGATTCGTCATGTTCCCGATTCCCATCCATAGCATTTCATTTCCTTGGTGTCGCTACAGCATCTGCAATCGCGAATCTCGCTCACAATACGAGCCTCCCTGGGGCGAGGTCCCCTCTCGGGTGAGTTTGGTTCGCTGAAGTCCTTCAGCTTGTGCTTGTGCTGGACTTGTCTCAATTTTTTTTTTTTTTTTGCCTCGCGTGCCAACGCCCCAACATGCCCATGCAATGCCCACAGTTGCTCCTGGTGGCCAGTAGAGTTCTCTCGATGATGCACAACACGCGACCAAACATGAAGAAGGAGGAGGAGGAGGAGGAGGAGGAGGAGGAGAAGCATCAACGAGGCTGTAACAAGAGCAGCCATTGTTGTCATTGACCCGTCTCTAGCCAAGCCGCTCCAGCGCGTGAGCTTGTCGACTCCTTATCGCTTTCTCACTTCTGTAGCCCACCCTTCAATCCCTTCCCCCCTCCCACCCACTTCCAGACCATCAATCTTGAGCCCCTTCATGCCGGGTGTGTCTTCCAGCCAGCTATGGCCGGCCATACCGCCGGCATTGGCACGCTTTTCTGGGATCAGCTCTAGCATAGGGACCAAGAATGCCGCAATCCTCTTCGCCTCGTCCTCCTTGAAGTGATACTTCTCGCGCAGCACATCTGGCAACGCCCAGTGTCGTAGCCGATGGATGTTTCGCAGCTCGCCCTTTCGGTTGAAAATTTCTTGGCTCCACTTGCCGCTGAGGCACAACGATCTTGGGAACGGTCCCAACAGCTCAATGATTTGTGCAATGTGGTCATCGTCCTTGCCATACTTGGTGCCGGATTGGGGATCGAACAGGTAATCGCCAGTGATTAACTCGAACACCTGTGGTCAGTTAGCCTTCTCTCCCACGTACTGATCGACACAACCGCCCAGGAGGAGAATCGAAGAATCGTGCAGTGCCTACCATTGCTGCCATGCTCCAAACATCCGTGCTGGCACCCCACTTCGAGCCAAGAATGACTTCCGGTGATCGGTATTGCCTGGTCTGGATGTCGTTGGTGAAGTGATGGTTGACCCAACATGCGTTACCTAGGTCGGCGATTTTGACACTAATGATGTCGAACGAGTGGGCATCTTCGGCTTTTCGCTTCTCCCCTGTTGAGGCTGAGGATCCGCCGCTGGACTTATCAAGAGAGATTCCTGACACTTCTCGGGTAAGAATATCTCTATCAATCCACGTTAGCACTGCGAGGCGAGCTAGCCTGGTGAGGTGCATGTTCCTTACGCTGTCCTTTCACGTTGCTTTTGTGACTCCTCTGTTGATTTGGG
Organism: Epichloe hybrida; assembly: GCA_019022495.1. NCBI lineage: Eukaryota > Fungi > Ascomycota > Sordariomycetes > Hypocreales > Clavicipitaceae > Epichloe > Epichloe hybrida. The sequence continues at coordinate 51,280 of JAFEKR010000042.1, forward strand.
CGATGAGTCACCACCAGTCTTACCGGCGGCGCCTACGGGCAAGGACATGAAACTGTTAGCCCCATGTGCCAGGAGATTCCCCAGTGAAGCCAAACACTGTTCATCGTCGCGAAGCATGCTCACGTACCTTGCTCAAATACAGTTCCAACGCTAGGCGTGGCGCCCCCAGGATACAAATTCGAGTGATTGAAAGTCGTGTTTAGTGGTGAGGGCAGCGGCTGACTGCCCGTGATCAACGTCCTGCGTCTCCTCCTGCCATTGCGATTGCTCTCCTTCTCCGCTGGTTCAGGCTTGACGACCTTTTTGACGATCTGCTCCACATCGCCAATCTCAATGAGAACATTCTCGGGTTTCAGGTCAGTGTGGATGATGCCACATTCTCTGTGAAGATAATCCAAGCCGAGCAGGACTTGCTTGGTGATTTGTTTGACAAGAGGCATGGGAATACCTCGATGGTTCCATCTCTTAATCAAGCCCAACAAGTTCTCTCCAAGCACCTCGAAGACCATGCAGACGTGAGTACCATGAGGACCCTTGTGTTCAAATGAGTCGAGAAGACTGACGACGTGCTTCCGGCCGGGGTGATCAGGCTTGGCTTGGACAATCCGGTTGAGGAGCTTGATTTCGTCGATGGCAGTCTCGGTGTAGTGGGCAGCGGATCGCACAACCTTTAACGCAACATGCTTCCCGTTGGTATTGTCGCGCGACAACCAAACAGTTGAGAAGTGGCCCCAACCCAGTTTGCGCACGACTGTATATTTTCCATCCTTGAACTTCTCGCCCACCTGAACCGGATGGTATCCGCCCTTGCAATAGTCCTCGGAATCCTCCTCGTCAGCGGTGTTTTCGGCGGGGTCGTCGACGGATGATGCTGAGGGCGAACCAGGAGTTGCGGCGGACAACAATTGGTGGGACCTGCGCGACATGTTAGACTGGACGTCAAGGTAGATTGACCACTGGCGCTGCCCGCTTGAAGAGCTGCGGAGAAGTCACGGAGTAGCGGTGGGCAAAGCAGAAAAACAGGTCGAGAGGCGGAGCTGGTGATGATGCATGGAGGGGGGGGGGGAGGGGGGCATAGAGGGGTAAATGGCTGTGTGCCAAGAGCTCCAGACATGTGCAAAAGCTGCCATATGGCAGAAAACAAGATGTTGAAGCTTCAGAGAATGCGTAGAATCACTTCTTCAAATGCAGAAGCCAAAGAAAGCGCAATAAGAAGAGGAAGACCAGGGATGGGAAATGTGGTGGTATGACCTCGTCTTGAGAAAGCTCATCTTTTGTACATTGCGTGCAGTCGCACGGTATTGGCGACAGCAACACCGATGACACAAGTGGGGGGCTAGGGATGATATAGAATATAGACGACAGAGACGGTAGGGTCAGGCTGACTCGACTCCACGGCAGTTTTTGATGCGCGTGAAATTCGACGTGTGAAGTTTCAAAGAGGGATAGATGCAAAAGAAGTTGTATAGGCTAGAGAACTGGCGGCCAACAAGGACTCAAAGTGGAAGATGATGGAGAGGTAGACGGTGCAAGGAGGAGAGGTGAGATTTTCAAGGCGAGTCCAAAGCCTCTGTCCACCGGGCACACTAGTGCAGCAGCAACGGCACAGAGCTCTGGAGATGCTGGCGGGCTTGGCTTGTGCGCTGGCGTTGCGTCGTGTCGTGTCGTGTTGTTTTGCAATGCGTCGCGGTTTTTTTTTTTTTTTTTTTTTTTTTTTTGCTCACCGTCGACGGCGCGATGGCCGAATACTGAATGCCCAGAATACGCAGCCTCCCCTGCTCTACTCGGCGCGTGCAGGGCATAGCGTCATCACTCGACGGCGCTGGCCTCGCACCCATGAGGCAAGGACGACGGACTGCGCTGGTAAAATGACGCAGGGCATCCTCCGTAGATCCTTGACTGTCGCAACTTGTCCGCCTGGAACTGCCCCGCTGCACTCTCAAAGTCCATCGTGGAGAAACCTTGTTGGTGGTGCACGAGGAAATTGAAACTGCTGAGGGGGGGGGGCTTGCTTGACTGCAAGGCGAACTCGGAAAATGGCTCCATTGCGAGCAGCATCTTCAACGGGCTCACAGAAAGGCAAGGGAAACGGAACAAGAAAAACAGAAACAGAGGGGTATCAACAGCAGTAATGGTCGTGAAGCATGGAGCATGACACTACACTCTTCGCGCCATCAAGCGTTTTGCACGCAGTAGAACCCGGTAGAAGCCAGCCATGGCAAATGATGGGTGCACGAGAAGATGGAATAATATGACTACGCACCCCGTCTTTTTGTCCTGTTTGGCTGGCTGTACACCTCCCTCGGGGCCCTCGGTCGTGACTATGGGTTTGGGGCCGTCCTTCTTGCGCTTCTTGGCCAGGCCGTCAGCTCCGTTGTTGTTGGAGCTCTCACCGTCGGTCGCATCAGGAGGTGGAGGTTTCTCGGGCTCAGCCGACTGATCACCATTCATTTTCGCAGAGGTTTTCAATCTCGGTCCTGTTGTTGTCGGTATCGTTTTGCGTATTGAGCGGCCGTTGTGAAGACAAATCCACGGGTTCGGATCCGGGTTCGGATTCGGATTCGGATTCAGACCTTTGGAGGCTTGGGTGGCGCGCGAAGCTCGGCGTGTTGACTGCGCATATGTCTCAAGTTGAAGGTCGTCCAGTCGACGGGGGGACAAAGCCCAGCTCGGTTTCGATGTCGGGGAGGGAAAGCGGGAGCGGCGCAGACGCAGAGGCAGAGAGAGGCAGAGGCAGCAAGGGCAGAATGGGGTCAATGGGTTCTTGCAGCGCTGAAGCAGTATTGACTGGTAGAATTCTCAATGGAGCAAGTTGAAATTGGAAGGAAAAGAGGCTCAAAATGAGCTCACACGCGCACTCCGTTCTGAATCGGTGTCGCCGTGTTCCGGGCACAGCAAGCCCAAGCCCAAAGCCCAAGCCCAGCAAGTGACGGCCCAGATGGGAGTGGCAAGCGCGCAGGTGCGGGTGGCGGGTGGCGGGTGCGGGTGCGGCAGCGTCGGCAGGTGCATCATCAACATGCAAGCGTCAACTAGCACTACTTTATCGGAGGGGTGGACGGAGCCGATATCAGAATGGGCAGCATCATGAGACCATTCTATTTTCTATCCGGACGTGGTTTCAATGCAAACAATGTCTCTTCATCTCTGCATTACTACATGTATACAGTACCTCGTGTTGTGTTGTGGCTAATAACGATAAATTCGAACCCTGCAGCCCTTGTCAACTTCAACCGGCGGCCGCCTTTTCACGTCGGATACCGCTCAGGTAGAAATAGCCAAACATAGCATAAACATGCAAACGTCGACAGAGCCATGTTCTCTGGGAAGATGAGCACCAGAGAACATATCCATGACAACCAACGAATGCCGAACGGTCAATGGAAAGATCAAAGTGTTGCGCGATAAATCCGTACTGATACTGAAATGACATATCTACACAATACTGGCGCAAGCATGCATGCATGCATACGTCATACAAGCTCCAGTCGGAAGGAAGCTGGGACACCAAGTCCACATTCAATTCTACCTCAAGCGTACCGAGTACATGCGTTCGACATTTATGCTGTGATTATTACTTAGACCCAAATCCTGCCATGTGATTCGTGTTTCATTTCAGTAAACCAGCACGCCCCCGTCAGAGCAGAACATGTCCCCGATGATCCTGGCAACGATGTAGTGCGACCACGAGTTCCCCGTCTGGTGCACACACCACACCCTTGCAGCACCGCCTTGTGCTGGCGATGGAAGTTGTCAAATGTCGGGCATGTCGGGACAAAGTTGAGTTGAATGAGCAAACGGAGAATTTCTGATTCTGATTCGAGCCCCTTCTCTCTTCCGCAGCTAGATCATCACAGGTCTTCTGGTCAACAGGGTGCAAGCGCTTCGTGATTAGCGCGCCAACCGCAGAGGCCAGTGGTCATGCTCTCTTCCCAGCAGCCAGTCATCGTGGGCTTCGTGCCAGAATCATCACGTGCGGGGCTGTCCTCCAAGATGGATGACGTGAAGGACGTCAAGGACGTGAAGGACGTCAAGGACGTGAAGGACGTCAAGGACGTGAAGCAGGATGGGCATGGATGGACGCATCAGGCGCACGCGTTGTCAAGCGTCAACCTCATTCCCCGCGGCCGGATTGGGCCTGCGTCTGGAACTGCGTTCAACCCATGCGTCCCCAGGGTGTGCAGCGCATCGTCTTCCAAACCCAATTCACATATTCTTTGTAGTACTCGACTGTATGCTGTAGCATCATTATATTTAATGGATGGTTCAACAGCCAACGGCGTATTATGCATTCCCTCTGAGACCTAAACGCCCAAAGATTCTAGTATCCTCATGCTCACGAATACAAAACACAACTACATTTCAACCCCTCTTCTTGCTCTTCTGTGTCATCTTCCTGAATGCCTCCATACCTCCCGCGCCAAGAGGCCTATGTTCCGATCCTCGAGCTCCATCAAACGTACTCTTAGGAGCGATGGTGTAACTCTCTGGAAGGTTCGCCATGCGAGCACGATTATTCGAGCCAACGGGGGCAAGGATTCGCTCGCGTTCGGCGTCGCGCGCAGACAGCGCAGGTCGCTGAGTGAGGTTGAATTGTGCGCCAATCTTTTGGCGCTGCGCCAGACGGGCAGCCCTGGGACAAGTCAGTACAACATTGCGGGGAGACGAGAGGAATTTCGGGAAAGCGTGTGAAAAACCCCTCCCCCCAGAGACTGGCTGGTTCAAAACATACTGGTAATCATATTCGCGACTCTCAATCTGTCGCTTCTTGTAATCGTCTGTTCTTTTCAGAATGGGGCGACTCCATTCACCCAAAAGTCTTTCGGCCATTCGCTTGATGCTAGGTTCGGGCTTCTTGCTTCTGGTGTAGAACAGGACCACTTTGCCAATACCACTGCTGAGCAGAGCTTCCTTCTCAACGTTCAGCTTAGTAAGTGCTATGAACAAGTCGCGCTGTATGTTATACGCCGGCAAGGATCCGTCGTTGAGGGGCTCAAGGAAGAATTTGACATGTTGTAAGAAGTTTGTGTCTGGGTCCAAGACAGCGTGCTGGACATTATTTCGATTGAGAATAGCATTCACATCAGGAAGGAGCTTCAGCTTGTGAACGGCAGGTTGATTAGATCCGCGCGCTTCGTTGTCGGCTCGGCATGCCCTTTCCATTCTGACCTTCAGTTCGGCGAGTTGGTCATCGATCTCGTCTTCCAAGTCCTGCGATGCTACGTTAGACCACATGCCTGCATTAGTTTTGGGGTTATTTAGTGCTCACAATTTCGTCCTTGCGTCGACGTTTGGTCGTTCCACCTTTTTTGATAGCTGCGTCCAATGCCCTGTCTATGGCCTTTTTCCTTCGTTCTTCGGGGCTCAACTCTTCTTCGTTTGCTGGTTCAGGGGTATCGGGTTTCTTTGCTCGTCGTCTTTCTCCATCAGCAGGCCGACGAGATCGTCGTTGCGAGGTTCCATCTGCGTCTTTTGCTCCATCTTCCATCGTAACATCGTCATCGCGGTCTCGTCTCTTCTTTTCTCGGCGACCTTCTCTGGGTTTCTTGGGAGCATCGCCAGCAATACGCTTACGTTTGCTTGCCTTCAGCGTCCGCGCAATATCCTCATCAATGTCTACAGGACGGTCTTCGATGTTTGCTGTCTCCGGATCGTAGTCTTCGAATTCGTTTTCGTCAATTTCTGACAGAGCGTCGGATTCTCGATCAGAATCAGCCACCGCTGCTGCTTCTTGGAACTCTTGTTCCTGGCCATCATCAACGGTGCCATCCGCCGGCGAACGAGCAGGGGAATAGCGATCAGACATTTTGATGCCGGTTGCTTATCAAGACAATTAAAAAGCCGTGGTTTGTAGATGAAATGGGGTGGATAGATGAATGTAGAAAACAGCGAAAAGCGGACCCGGTGCAAGTCCGAATTCCTCGTGCTTGAGCTGAGATTCAGAGGCAGAGAATGAATAGTCAAACATGCGCAGACTCTTTTTCTTATCTCAAAGACAAACAAGGTGCGCTGGGCTATCACGTCGACACTTCTCCGACTTGCTAGTTGGCGTTCATCGGAGCAAAGCTTCAGTTTCGAGTTTGAATGCGATGGGTTCTCGTTCTGCTGACATAATCGATCCACTTTTAACGTCCATGTCCGACCCACATGGATTGTTTACTTTCAACTTGCATAAAGTGTATGGGTTGCCGTTGGCGATAACAGACGGCCTCAAAAGATGCCATCAGCGCCCTTTGACGATCATACCTAGCGCTCCACGACGGACAACATCGAAAAGAGTGATTCATCTATCGTCATGGATGCGAGAACATATGAGGGACCCATGGATTGGGAATACCAAGACAAGGGGCCTTTAGACCCGACCAGTCCTTTTGCTCAAGCTGCGAACAGTGCACAAAGAAACAGTCAGTAATCATGCAACGTCTTGGAATCTTGGTTGGGGTTGCTCCGTACTTATGGCGTGTGTGACATATACACTTCTCGCTGACCTGATACTCAAGCGCTAGGCTCTCCTTTCAAATCAGCCTCCCGACCGCCAAACCCATTCGCCCATCTTCAGTCCCCATCAAAGTCCCAACCCCATCCTCCTCAGACGGGACGATTCACTCCTCAGCTATCGTCCAAAACTACCGCTCCTCCGTTCAGAAACCCTGCTTTCACGACACCTAGAAAGCCTGTCGATGAAGGCATCTTCTCCGAGGCGTCAGGAGCGGAGGATAGCCCAGCTCCAACAGAAGCATCTGATTATCCAAATGATACGCCAGACGTAGACCGGAGGGCTGACACATCGATGGGTGCAACTTTTACCCCTCTCAAGATTGATAAGTCGCTCCGATACGGCAAAATAAGTGGTGCCTCCAAGAAGCATACGCCCGGCAAGGGAGAAATCCGTGGACATCGAGAAATCAACAAAGCAATGCGGAAGAGGAAGCGTCACAATTCAGATAAGGATGTTGGCAGTGTCTCTCGAGACTATGATGGCGACTCTTGGGACTCGGGTTCTGATGCTAGCGATGACCGACCGGGCAGTAGCCACTCTCAAGGCAAAGGAAGACAGGGAAAGCAGAAGGGGCCGTTCGAGTCGTTCTTCCATGCACTGAACAAATATCCCAATACTCCGGACCATATGCAACGATGGATGCAGCTTGGGGCCAACGTCTTCCTCGTTTCCGTCCTGACCTACGTCTGTTGGTCGGTCGTCAGTACCATTCGCGCCGACATATATAATGCCAACTTGGCGGAGCATCGGAATCTCCTTGGTCAGATTGAAGCGTGCCAGGACAGATGGACCATCAACGGTTGCAAGAACAACGATCGGCCTGCCCTGAAAGCACTTTGTGATGAATGGCATGACTGCATGAGACAGGATCCGGATGCTATCATGAGAGTCAAGGTGACGGCGAAGCAAGTAGCTGAGATCATCAACGAGTTTACAGAAACGATGCATCTCAAGGCTTGGGTAAGTGGTTCTCTTTATCGGGTTTTAAGAACGTGACAGGAGCGAAAGGCTAATGTTCGGTCTGTAGGGCGTGATACTGGCAATCGTATTAATTTGCACCACCGTCAACTTCAGTGCGTTCAGCCGGCACGACAGCGGACATAAACCCACGCCACCAACGCCTTCACAGCCTGCGGCTAGTCTGCATGATCAAGCTAGGTCTCCTGGCATAACACCTGGCTACATGTTGGTTCCTGTACAGACACCGAGGATGCAGAGACAGAAGACATTGTTGGATGATGGCACAGACACTGACAACTCGCCAATCAACATGAAAACCTTCTACACGCCATTGGGACGGCGAAGTCCCGGCAAAGGCGACCGGCAACTGAGCCCTATCAAGTACGGACAAAGTTCGGGCAAGGGATATTGAAAGGCTTTCGGGGGAGGAATCCCTGGAGCGTTGTTGGAATGGGGGATTCTGTGTAAAGTAAACTTCAAGGGGAGAACAGGTGTTTATGGTTGGGCTATTTCCATGGGGCTAGGTCTGGCATCGAATTTCCGCAGAGTTTCATTCATCACGGCGAAGTCGACTAAGACTGGTAAGCAGAGGAGATGGGCAAGGGCAAGGGTAAGGGCATAGGATGGGCAAAATGCATGCACTCTACAAATGACGGACACGGTCAACCCACACACAAAGTTCTTCTTGACTCTGGATTTAATAGTCGGGCATTTTGACATGAAAACGCACTTGGCTGTACACAAAAGCAGGCTGCTAGGAGCCCACGACCCCTAGGTACTCGGGCTGATTGATGTTAAAACTGATTTTGTGCCAAAGTACACAAGTATCGTCCTCTATGGATTTCCTATTGATTGACCCAAAATAAGCGTTATGTTGGTCCAGACACGGGGACAAGGGTTCATCGGCGCCAAGGGGATGCCAACAAAGGCCACCTTTACATGTACTCGCGAGCTACATAGACGGCGACTGGGGTCAATACCCTTCGGCACGCATCAGAGCGATTGGCGATTGATTGACGGGCGGGTTCGTGGAATGTTCAAGGGACGTGGGCGTCGGTGGTGAACACGGTGGCAGATGCCGGCACTTCTCATCAAAATCGACTTTAACCCACGGGCCGGCCACTGATCACGCCAGGAAAAATCAAAATCGACCCAGTCCACGCTATACCTGTCCGGGTAACGTGCTCGGCACACACACCAACGTTGGACGACTCGCAGCGCAACGTCGCATCACATCACCGCCGCCACCATCACTTTGCGCGCTTGCGCCTGATGTGCCCGTGCTTCACAGTCACGACTCAACCTACGGGCTCTCGTGCAAAACATCCACGCGCCGACTGTTCAATCACCTAGGCACGGAGCCTCGTCTCACATTCTCTTTTTTTTCCCGCGCCATGTATAACTTGTTGCGATCCTCTACCACCAACTTACAGGCTTGGGTGCTTCAGATCGCTGACCGAGAATAAACGTTTTGGCTTTTGGGAACGGTTGCGCTCTCTACAACGGTTTCTCTAGTGTCTGTCACTTCCGCTCGCGAAACGACTCTTGCTACACGTCGGCGGAAAAGCTCACCTGCCCCCATATCCCACGTCTTTGGGCACGCCACGTGGCAGGCTTCACTCTTACCATACACTCGATACGCACGTCGAGAAATGGACAGGGACAGCAGTAGCCAGACCCCATCCGGTCCAAGCCAGCCCAGCACGGGGAACACTCCACAAGGAAATGGCGCGCAGTCCTCCGGACAACAGAATCAGTCTACACCAGCGGCGTCATCATCTGCATCGTCGAAACCGCAAACGGGTCATCCGCAAAACTCGAAGCGTAGGAGGGGCTTAGGAGTTGTGACGCCTAATGCATGCACAGAATGTCGCAAGAAGCGCGCCAAGGTACATCCAGTCGCCAGCTTCTATGGCATTGACCCACGACCAGAGCAATCAGTGTCTCGGTGCGGGGGGCAAGAAGTGTATGGCTAATAGATTGCCTGGTTTGTTAATAGTGTGACGGTCAACGGCCTTGTGGACGATGCAAGACACAAACAGATAGCGAATGCGTATACGAGGTTCCCGTTCGACAGTCAAAGGAGACCCTTCGAACCGAGATCGAAAACCTCCGCTCACGCCAGCGGTCCAGCGATCAAGTCTTCGCCGCTCTCGTTCGGCCTGATCTATGGGAAGAAGTTCTAAAGCGGTTGCGCGAGGGCCTATCCGTCGAAAGAATAGCAGAATGGCTCGGCGTAAGTCTGCCGCCAGGAGTAGGCACGTATCTCTCATCCAACTTTCCGCAATTCGATAACCCTGACCTGTGTACTAAGACCGTGTTGGGTTCAATAGGGGGAGGGGGCTTTCGAGCTAGTGGTTCAGTCAGTACGGGTCTGGGAGTCGACACTATTGCAGCTCAGCAGCCTGGTTTGCGAAGCGACGCACAACAAAGTAGTCCTTGGAACATGAGCCAAACCGGCTCGGCTAGGAGCGACTCGTATCCTGATGTGATGTACTGGACTGCCGACGTGTCTGTTCCACGCCAGTCGCGAGTGGGCTCCTGGGCCGAGAGCATGTCCATGGACCAAACTTCTGAAAATAGCCATCGAAAGTACCGAGGCCTCGAGCAAGTGTTGACGCACATTGACGAGCCAGAGATGAAAACGCCACCGCAAACGTGGACCGGTATAACAGGCGATATTTACCTCGTGCAGCATCTCCTGGCGCTCTATTTCTGCTGGGAGTATCCCACTTTTGCGTCGCTCAGCAAGGAACACTTTTTGCAAGACTTTCGCGACGGTCGCCACCGATATTGCTCTCCGATTTTGGTCAATGCCCTGCTCGCGCTTGGTTGTAGGTTTTCGACCCAGCCCATGACGAGGGCGAATCCCAACGATCCGTACACATCAGGCGACCACTTCTTCAAAGAGTCGCAACGCCTGTTCAATCAGGAGACGGACCATCACAATCTGACTACTATTCAGGCTCTGGGAATAATGTCGATTCGAGAGGCGAGCTGTGGTCGAGACTCGGAAAGCTGGTACTATGCCGGACAGAGCATCCGGCTGGCTGTGGAGATGGGCTTGAATCGGTTGCAAGATGGGTTGGATGAGGACGAGCTAGCGGTGCAATCGGCTACATTCTGGGGGGCCTTTGCGTTGGACCACGCTTGGTCTTTGGCGACGGGATCGTTGCCCCAGTGCTCTTGCTTTCCGCATTTGCCGCCGAAGCCTGGTATCATTGGCAACATTGAGGCGTCATTGTGGGTTCCTTACACAGACGACGGTAAGTTGATCCGTATAGCGCTTCTGTCACCACGAATGCAGCTTCGTGACTAACCATCTTCCCTTGCTCCTTGCTCCCAATGCAGGAGCCCCTCTCCAACGATCATGCGAGCAACCTTCAAACGTACGGTCCGTGTACAAATGTTTCTGTGAGCTAAGTGAACTCGTCCACCAATCACTGTACATGCTGCACTCTCCGGGCAAGCCCCTGACGGCGAGAGAGCTGTTGAAGATATATACACAGTACTTGAATTGGTATGATCGAATACCAGAAGTCTTACGGCTGGGGCATAACTTTACCCCTGCTGTGTTGTTTGCCCAGTACGTTCATATACCTTCAACCCATTGATACTACCCTCATATTCCGGCGACGCGTCTAACAACCCCCAGCATGTACTACCACTTCGCTATCCTCCTCCTCTTCCGTCCACTCATCAAGCTACGAATCGCCGGTTCCAAGATCCTGCCCAAGGACGTTTGCACTCAGGCCGCCGATGCCATACAAGGGCTTCTCACCTCCTACTCCCAGTTATATACCCTGCGGCGAACACCATCCTTTGTGCCGTACTTTGTGCTCACCTCATCCATAATGCACCTCGCCATCGTTGCCTCGGCCGCGGAAGCCATGAGTCCCGGCCAAGCGACGGCGTCTGACATCAAGAAAGCAGTCAAAATTGACCCCAGCGTCAAAGAAGCCCTGCAGCGAGGCATCGCTGATCTGAGGGAGATGGCTCCCTGTCATCACTTTGCCGAACAAGCACTCAACATACTGCGGTATCTCGCCAAGAAGTGGAATATTGATGTCGAGTTTAAAGGGCAGAATCTACCGGCCGACGACTACGATCGGATCGTTCGACCTTACACAAGCAGCCTCAACTTTTTCGCGCCAAACGTCACCGCTGATGATTACATCTGTCAAGTGGGCACAAGGACAGGAAAAGCAATCGTAGGCAAGGAGGATGAGGAACGCCAATTAGGCTCGGCGGCAGAAAGTATGGAGAATCCTCTGTTCTGGCCTTTTCCAATGCAAGGGCGTCCGATGCTTCCGACAGGTCAGGAGCTGGAGCAAGCAGGGTTCGCGCTGCTATGAACAAAGGAACGATGAATGAAGTAGATGAAAGTAAAAATGCGCAAGCATAGAAGACGATTTATTCGCGCATGCTACCGAATAAACCTGGTGAAGATTGGATCTGGTGAAAAACACGGGTAGCTTGGCGTCCCAGGGCGAATGCGTGCATGATTCGATACTTTGTCGAGGTAATAAATATTTGTTTATCAGCGACAACGCGGCACGCCTCTTATTACTCCTCAACAAAGCCAATTGTAAATTTGCGGCAAAACTTTCTTGCTCCACATTAAAGTTAGCCGCTTTCGGTGAGAACAGCGTCATTACCTCGGTCTCCATTCAGGCCGCACCCTGAACTTCACTTCATCAACCAGACATCGCCGCAGCTTTCTGGCACTGATAGTACTCGCCAGATATAGACCTACCCGTCGACCCCCTGATACACGACAGTTCCATACATCTGCGCGACTTGACCGATGCACGCCCACCCTGCGGCGAAGAACGAAACCTGCATCTACCCGATTCCAAAAGAGCGGCAAATATCCTTGAAGAAACCATCCCGGCAGCGAGCCACGGACAGATTCTAGCCATGGCGCCGCAGTGGCTGGGTATGTACGATGACTTCGTCACCAAGAACGCCGGCCAGGTCAGCCAGATAGAGAGCGCTCTGCGGAGCTTGACATATATCATTCCCGGTATGTTTATTCAACACGAGTACTCGAAGTACACTTGGGGGGGGAGGGGGCGGCCAAATTCATTCAAGCATCCCATCATTCTAACACGGAACGTTTCAAGGCCGCTTTCGCGATGCGGAAATCGCATCCGAGTCAATACATTCAGGTGTCCAGCTTCTCTCTCTCTACCACGATACTCTTCTCGCACGTGCCTTGTCGCGACTCCCTGTGCCGCCGCCTCTGCGCACAGCGCACTCTCGATACACGCGGTTCTGGGCGCAGAAAAGCAAGCTATATCGCCGGATAGCCATGGTCCTCCAAATGGTCATCTACACAGAGCTGCTATGCGAGATGACGGCCAAGCGCAAGGGCGGGGAAAGGACGCGATGGAAGATTGTCGTGGCAATAGAGGCCGTCAAGGCTTTTTGCCGGCTGCTCCTCCTGCGGGTGACGCGGTCGAGGCCGTTGGTGACGCCGGTGCTGCCGGAGAGGGAACCTGTCCCTGAGGATGAGGACATGCTCGGCGAGATGGAGCAGGACCAGGACCAGGACCAGGTTGAGCAGGCAGAGCTGGACCAGGGACTGATGGACGTCTCTGCCATGGACAAGTCGAAGCCGCTGCATGAGCGGAAATGGAACATGCCCCGAACGGGAATGAGTCTTCCCTCGCTGCCCGAACCGAGCGATATCAGCTCGTACTTGCTCGGGCGGGTTCTCACGGCGGATGATATCAAGCCTGCGAATAAGCTTCTCAACCGACTCCAGGGGCCGTCGCAAGCAGCCGAGGTGCTGCACATCCTGGCACCGCTCGTCTACGCAGTCGCTCTTGCGAGAAGCAAGAACAAGAAGTCGTGGACGCCGTGGCTGGCGGGACTGGCGGTGGATTACGCCGCCCGCCAGCTGAGAGATGGCGGCTTGAGGACCACGGCGCTGGAGAGGGATGAGTGGAACAAGAGGAGGTGGGGGATGGCGTGGTGGGCTATGAGAGGTGCGTTTTATGAGAACATCACAAAGGGCGTCGTGGGTGGTGTTCGGGGGCGGATGCCCGGGTTTGCGGCGGGCATCCTGGAGGACTACGAGTATTTGTGGGAGAATTATTACTTTAGCACGAGCGCGTGATGAGTGATGAGGTAGGTGGCGCCGTCCTCGAGGGTTCAGTCAGTGGCCGCTGTATAATATATTCTTTTTTGTTGCTGCCATGTATTACGTGGAGAGTGTGTTGACGTGCGTACGGAGTCGCCCCAACATGCCGCGGCCTACCCTGTTGCTTTCGGACCACGGCGTAATCTATCACATGAATGTCATCACTGCCCCCTTTCGGCCACCACAGAAACAAAACAGCCCTGTTTGCCATCTGCGACACGGGAATAATACCCGATGTGCCTGGACGGCACGGCTCATGGTTCCGTTGCAGTGGGATGGCTGATATGGGAAAAAGGAACGAAAGATGAGGAAAAAGAAGCAAAAAAAAAAAAGCTACACAGCCCCTGTGCACGGAGTACGGAGTGAATGTCGGCGCAATCCCAGATGGTAGTTGTTCATGCCGCCATCTAAAAATATGAGATAAAAAAAAATAAAAGCCGAGACATACCACGAGCTTGCGCAGCTGAGCTTGTCTGCGCTCTGATAAAATGACCACCTATGCATTTATTGCACGCACCCACACAACAGCCTGGGCATGGGTGAGCCGTACCCCGTAATGGACAAGCACTCATTGGATGGCGCAATCCCCCTTGTCAAGACATCAAGATTATGCTGCGTAGCAGTTGGAGAAATCCTGGGGAGAAGTTTCTAATCATTAGGCGCCATTGGTCCGAACGCCATCGCTTCTGAAGGACATGTCAATACATAGTTTCCGGTCCGTAGTCCGTAAGTCGCTGACATACTTGTCCAAGGGAGATGTGCCGAAGGGGGCAGACCCTCCGTAATATTGAAAATTGAAAGCTCGAACCATGACTGTGGCAGCCTGGATGGTCAATCCCTTGGCGACTTCGTAACAAACAGTCTTTTGTTCTCTCACCTCCATTCCATGTTCAGGCCCCGCCGATTTGGAAGAAACCTGCTGTCGCTTGTTTTTGCGGGCCACTCATCGCTCCGTGATCGAACCGCAGAAGATTTGTTTCGGGAGGACACGAGGGGCGCAGCGTTAATACTGTACGGTACGTAACAAGCCCGGCCCCCCCAGGGAGTATCCCTTCTTCTTCTTTGCATGGTGTGTTGGGGTTTTCACAGGATCCAACCTGCATGATTCGAAACACCTCGACCGGTATTGGCCCGTGGCCGATGAGTGACATGACGTCTGAGTCAAGTCCTTCGGAAGATAATGTCCGCGAATCGTGCATCGAAGCTTCGGCAATTGAATCAAACAAGACGGATTCCCAGTTTTTCGGGCGGTTCAAGGGAATTCCGATCCGCCGGGAAGCCTTGATCAGTCTGGAGGCCGACATTTTCATGAATAACACGTGGTCATTTTCTGCGGACAAGACGGAATCGTTTTTTGCGCGTTCCAAGCTCTTGCCCGGTCAGAGGAGAACCTTGCGCCAAAGGATGGCAAATGAAAGAAGGCTATAATACTTTCACGATAATCATGGCGTAATATGATGGCAGCGGCAGCCACTGCCGGCTTATTGCACCAATGTCTGTGGAGGCATTAATAAGACCAGGAACAACAGTATTATCTGGCCAAAAAGACAAGCAGCTAAGCGTGTTGATAGCTATAATACTAGGAGTTTTAGTTAAAATTAATTTAATAGCTATTCCAGATATATAATGTACATTACCGAGATGAACCGGAAGAGTCCGATGTAAGCAGTTGCTTTGGAGCACGGCCGCTCATTCTAAATTCGCTGCGGTTTTAGTCGTTGTGCTCTCGTCATTGGCTGCGTCTTGTGTTAAGAACAATTAACAAGACGGCGGGGGGCTGTTTCGAAACGATGGGAACTTTGCCCTGCACTGTACAACTACGACTTTTTCTGCTCTGCTCTGCCACGCCATTCTGCAGTTCCCTTCGTAGTCTACTCTTCGTACTGCTACTATAGGAGCAAGTTAGATCGCATTTGTACTCCGTAATCCATATTCAACTTACGGCCCCAAGGTACGTGGGAAAGAAGGGCTTGGACGAAGAGCGTGGGCACTCACATGCTTGTTGTCAGCACCAAATCACCAAAGCCTTCTTTCGGGATCAGATTGTTGGCGATTTCTGATCGAGATTGTTTCAGGTACACAGCATGCGGCTGCGCCACGACTCTGGCCCGTCGCTTTTTTCGACTGCCCCTCCCTCCTACTCCGTAAAAGGCCAGGGAAGCAGGGGAGCTGTTCCAGTATGTACACACCTATTATTAGCGGAGCAGAGGAAGAGGCGACGCAAGGATAAACCCTTCCTCTCCCACCAAGAGGAGAGAGAGAGAGAGGGAGCACAGACAAGTGACCAACAATGCCAATTGACTAGCCTGTAATCAGTCCACATGAAGAAGAATGCAAGCGCGATGAGATGTCGAGTTGGATGTGAAGCTGATTGGTGCGCTAGTATTGGTACATGTTGATTCTGGGCCGATCAAGATTATTCAGAACAGGGAAAGGATCGGCTGAGTTGCCCGCGAGCGTCGATTTTGGAGTCTACCTGGCTGATCCAGATTGTTCCTAGCATGCTGGGTATTAATTTTGAACGAAAGCGTCCCAGACGAAGTGGACAAGTCCACGAGGCAAATCTCTCAGGCCCTTTCCTGCCACCGGCCAAGGGGATCAGACTCTCGAGCAAGGAGATGGATGGATGGCTGGTTGGTTGGTAGGGAATTGTACGGAAAGAGTCCACGTTTGGTTGGGAATTTGTCCAATGAGCTATTACGGAGCAGACAGCCGTATGTAATGATCACCTGCTCTTGGGGGGCCATAATAAATCATCATTGGCAGGACAAAAGGCGTGGCGCTCCACGGGACAATGACAAGCGCTTCTGCTTGGGCTATTCATGCAAAGCATAAGTTTGCGAACCTGTTGTACATACTCCGTAGAGATGTCAGCCAATGGCCCTACGCGTCCGTCCAAGTCTGCCCAACACAGCATGGGCTGGGATGGGACGTGAGCGAATCAACCAAAAGCCATGCCAGCTGGACAAGCATCAGAGTGCCTCTTCCGGTGCAATGCAGCCAGCCAGCCTGCACACAGCCGAGACTCAAGACTCTCGACGACGACGATGACGACGACGATGACGACGACGACGATGACGACGACGATGACGACGACGACGAAGATCGAGAAAGCGATTAAGCGAGGCCAAAAGCCGGGCCATTCTGAGATTGCATATATGAGCCTAAAAGTCACACTGCTTTGCGTCGCGGAGTTGCTTCCACTACACCATTAACCAGTTGTCGAACTGGCTCCAAAATCCAAATGTGCCTGAACGATGACCAGATTCTGGACATAATATGGCGTCCAATCGTTGGGCCCCCTCGTGGGGAGCACACGTCGCACGAGGCCTCACGAATGGGTGTATGGTAGGTAGCAAGCCCTTATTTCCAGTGTTACCGTGCCTGGTTCAGAGCGAGCGTTGATGGTTTGGAAAAGATGGAACAATTCCTAGGCGCGGAGATTGAATCTAATCCGTAGACAGTCGGTTGATGAAAGATCTGAGGTAGCAGCAAGTGGACTGATACTAATAGGCTGCGTGCCTGGCAGCCGGCAAAACGTGGGTACGCAGCTGGCAGCCGGACGAGACACCAGACAGACAGACGCACGTTGTTGGGGGCGATGGGGATGGGGCACGTCCGTAGTAAAAAGGACCATACTCCGTACGGATTACAGCACATACATGAATTATGCCAGTATACCCTTTGTTTGACCCGTAAGCATCCGTCATGTGGCAATTTTACACCGATCGACCACCAGAAACTTATCGCCTACCTTATTTCTCGCATGCCTGGCACAGCCCGTGGCGTCTGCCGCCTCTCTAATGAACGCAGAAGCTAAAGCAAAGCGAGAACTTGGCCTACTTGCTTCACACAAAGACTTGTCCGGATGGCGACCCGGCAGCGGGAAGTCTCGACAAGCACGGAGCAGTGCCATCCCATGATGCCTCCAGGGCTAGTCCATGCTCTGCTTAGCATCATTTCTAGAGGGCCGCTAACGTATCGCCGCGAAGACGACACGATGCCAGCCACTGTACGGCGGCGGCCTGGGGGAATGGCAATCGATGATTAGATCATGTGTTGATGCAGAGACTACAGTGAGTGGGATGTTGCATATCAATATCACAGGAGTCTGCGTCTGCCGACAGGAAGGCTGATTTCTGTCAGTCCTCGAGGTTGCATCCTATTCGGGCAGCTGGCGTAGCCTCCCAGAGGATGCATTCATTCCCTGGGCTGACCTGAACCACAGGCAAACCAAACACTCTGGCTGGTAGGTTTAAAACTAGGTTTTCTAACAAGACCAGCAGATGCCCGATGTCTCTCGATATCTCGTCGCCAATCGACTTATTCAAGGCAAGGGGGTTTGTGGCCAACCGCTGCCCACGGGTACGGACAAAGGTGCCATGGGGCATTCCGAGGCGGAACTGGCCGCAACTGATGGGCGAATCCCAGGGGCGGGGGGGGGGGTTTGTCTCAATTTATGCCCCAATGACGATGCAATCAAGATTCGAGAAAGCGGCCAAGGTGTGCATGCCGGCCTTTAGCATTGCAACCGCACCAGCCCTTATTAGTCCGTTCGTTATTCATGGAACAGACCGTCAGATCCTCGGCATAAATCATAAAACATTGCGTCGTGTCGGCCATGCCCCTGGCACCCCTGGGCGATGCTTCCCGGGGTACCGTGTTCTACATTGCACGGTCCGTATCCCTCTGATTCACGAAAGCTGGTGGCTACTAATTATGGTGCTCGCCCCACTGCTCGTCAGGCACCAGGACGAAGAGGCTGTGTTGATAGCATTGACGCTCTCGAGCACTCCGGAGTCCGGATGCTTCCCCGAGTTCATTGCACACATATGTACGGACTACGTACGGATTCAACACACATGTAGACCGAGACAGGGATATGTCCCTTGGTCACTTGATTCCGGTGCGGACGCTTGGACAGCTTGGTTTAATTGCTCGTGGTGACCTCGAATGGACATCATTGCGAGAACAGGTCAACAAGAGAACAAGTCAAACAAGCCAACAGTGACAACGATATGACGGACCAGTTTTCTCCCCGACCTCTTTGTCGGCCCCACACCCCCTTGTCACTATCTGCTCTTCCGAGCATGTCCAACAAGTGCGCAAGCAAGCCTGGCCTCTATGTATAGGCTCTGTCCCACACCAGCCCCGTGTTGTTGCTTTGGGGCCAAACGCAGGGGCCCCTCTCCCCAATCCTTGGGCAATTTCCTGTCAGGCGGTGCAGGGACGTTGAAAGTGTTTCCCCATGTCATCCGGTCGTACGTTCTACCTTTTGGTTTTACGTAGGATGGAGTCACGGCATGACGGCTCTCCTAAGGAGGCAGCCCAAGAAGTAGTAGTATTCTGACAACAATTTCTTCACTGCCCTCTATCGAAACTAGTACGGACTATGAAGGAGCGCATCTTGTACGGATCATGGCCAATGCAGTTTCATGTTCAACGTTTCTCTCACAATCAAGGTGAAAACAAAGAGGTATATCCATCGATCGATATAGGGGCAGCATGACGCGCCTTTGGAGCGGTAAAGACTCATGATTCGTCTTGTTGGATCAACGTATCTTGTCTTCCATTCCCTTTCCTCTCTTCCTCTCCGCAAATTTGGGCCATTACGGACTTGTCGAGTCTCACAAGTCGGCGACCATGGCGAGTTGGGCGGTTGACTAGTGATACCCCCTTCGCACCCCCTCCCCCCAGGGACGGGGTACCAAGGACATTGGCGAAGTCGTTGATAAGGAGACAAGCCATGTACCGGAGTCCGTACCCGGCACGGAGTCTTGTCTGTTCGACAAGAAACCTGGTCCCTTTCTTGTGCTTTCTTGTGCTCCATACCCTTGCCCAGACCAGACTCGTTGGGACAACGGCAGGATCGTCCCTTGTGTAATACTGCACATTGCGCACTGCACTGAAGTGAGGCAACGACGAGGTGAAATTGGAACTTGGGCTTTTTAACTCATCCCCTCCTCTTTTCCGCTTCCCGTTTCCCCCCCCCCCCCCCGCCGCCGACGCCGTTCCGACTTTCCGACTTTTCCCACCACGACAAGACTCACACACCACCACTACGGCCAACGACCCTCGCGCCGATTGACTTCCCGTCGACAAGAGCTTCTTTGGCTTTTCACGACGCTAATGCACGACGCTAATGCACGACGCTAATGCACGCCGCTAATGCACGACGCCCGCAAAAGCGGGTCCACATGGCGAGTTGGGAGTGGGGCTGGTGCTCATGGTGCTCATTGCTTACGAGGCTTACGGGGCTTACGGGGCTTACAACTTGCTCATTCTCGCGCAGATGGGCGCATCACGACAAATTCGCCGCCATGCTCATGATTGCAATATTGCACCACATCGTTCGTTCGTTCTCGCTTCTCACTCGTGCGGCGACACAGCGACACAGACGCCGCCGCCATGCGCAGCCCGAGTGTCTGGGCCGCAGTCCGGCCGCTGACAGTGTGGCACTGTCCCCCCATCTTCGAGATTTGGCCAAGATGATAAAATAAGTAAGTAGAGTTTGTTCACTTTCCTTCCCAGATTCTAGCGCGCGCATCTAATCCTGACCTTTCCGTATTGGTTCCGTAGACTGTGTGGGTAGCCTAGAATAACCCCGTTTTGTCCTTGCAGGTTCTACACAAGCTGCACAGAATATTATTTTTACAACTTCGTCGGCTGTCAGGTGCGGTGCGCAGAGTCGTCATCAACGAAGACCCAAGTGCGATGGCGGACGCGGACGCGGACGCGGATCGAGCCCATGACAAATCGAATTTGCCGTCAGCTACGAGCAACGGCGGGACTTGGGGTAATTCGACTCGGCCGCTTCATCGTGATGCCGTAGCAAAGGGCCATGATGCATCCGCCACATCCTTGACCACCTCAGTTACTGTTCACGCAGAGGCGAAGCAGCCATCACCGCCTGCACCACAGTACTGTGCCTTATCACCCGCTCGTCGGCGCTTCATCCTCAGTCTGGTCACCTTGGCCGGCATGGTAGGGCCATTGTCTGGAGCGATATATCTACCAGTGCTGCCTCTGCTGGAAAGAGAGTTCAATGTCGGAAGCACCAGCATCAATGCGACAGTCTCGGTCTTCATGGTCACATTTGCCATTGCGGTAAGACGACGTGCAATACTGTCCCCTCGCACGAATTGCGAAATGTTGAAACCCTTCTGACAACCCCCAGCCGCTATTCTGGTCCAGCTTTGCTGATCATGGAGGCCGACGGCCACTCTACATCATCTCTTTGGCCATCTTCATCCTGTCCAATGTTCTTCTGGCGGCTCTGCCCAAGAACTTTGGCAGTTTGATGTTTCTGAGGATAGTCCATGCCTTTGGTTCGGCGGCGGTTGTTTCCATGGGTGCTGGAACTGTGGCAGACGTAAGTCCTTCGAATGGTCTGCGACGAGTCGTTCTCCTTCATGCGCGCACAAGCTAATTCATCTTGATACTGCTAGATCACGGAACCCAAGAAACGCGGGAGTGCCATGTCTATATTTCTTCTTGGACCACAGTGTGGCCCCGTCCTTGGCCCAATTCTCGGGTCTGCCTTGGCTGGTCAGCTCAACTGGCGATGGATTCCTGGATTTCTGGGTTCGTTCGTCCAACGGCCCTCTGTCGTCCCCCTCCTCCTCGCGCAAATGACTGACAAGATGCCTTTGCAGCAATATTTTGTTTTGCTCTATGGCTCATCATTATTTTCATGCTGCCTGAAACATTGAGATATCGCGTGGGCAACGGCAAGGTAAATCAAGAAAAGGGCTGGATCTCGCTGGCCCCCAAACTCACATCGGCGCTTGTGCCCGAGCCTGAACGCGGACCGAAACCCCCCAAGCCAACTTTGAAGGGCTACTGGACGCTCTTCTCGTATCCCCCCATCGGGATTGTATCGGTGAACACGGCCATACTGTACTCGACCTACTTCGCCATGATCGTTGCGCTACCGCACGCCCTGGAAGATGTGTATCACTGGTCTACAACGGAAATCGGCGTCGGCTATCTTGCAGTTGGGATTGCCCTCATGATCGGATCCCTTGTTGGTGGCAGAGTAAGTGATTGGCGCCGTGCCAGGAGAGCCGCAGCCGCACCAGACGGCCACGTGGAACCCGAAAGTCGACTTTTCGATCAGATATGGGGCGTTCTAATCTGCGTGGCCGGCACAATCATGTTCGGATGGTTTGTTTCCGGTTCGCTGCATGTGTTTTCGGTCATCGTGGCTACGTTCTTAAGTGAGTACCATGAACTCTCGGCGCGACCAGCACTGCGCTATGCAAAAAAAACGTCGAGACTTGAACTGACGCTGTGCAAGCCGGCTTTGGCATGAGTTGGGTCTTTGTCACCACCACAGCCTTTCTAGGGGAGTGTGTTCCGTTGCAGGCGGCTGGTGCTTTCGCGCTGGGAAACATGCTTCGCAATCCTGGCGCGGCCATCGCGGCAGTTGTATATCCCCTGTTGGTGAGAAAGATGGGCGTGGGGTGGTTCTTCACCGGATTTGCTCTGCTCGATCTTGTTGTCGTTGGAGGGGCAGTCATTGGTAAGTCGACGGCGCTCAAGCGAAATGTCGCCGAGAGTATTGGAAGCATGCTAATATGAATTTGCCTTTCAAGTATTGCGTCTCTACGGGCCATACTGGCGAAACAAGAAATCCGCCAGTCCTCCGAAATGAGGAGTCGTTCCTGTACCCGAATTGACATGGTCTAGGTTGATTCATGCTATTATGCGTGTCGTAAACTCTGTGAGAAATGATGAACGTGCAAGGGGAGGATATCGGATTATGCGATGATAGGCTACACAAGTTTTACTCGAACGTTGGTCGGTGCATGGTCGCTATTTGGACCCCTTGCAAGCGTGATGTGCTCTCGCATATTGACAATGACGAGCGCACTGAGTGCCCGGCTTCGAATGAATGATGAGATGCCACGTATGCAGTTGAACTTGCCGCTGCCAGTGACAAAACCATATGTGATTTTTCTGTCCGTGCGATGCACAAGGCGCCGTTGCAGAGCTCCGAATCGACATGCGGTCGACATGCGGTCGACATGCGGTCGACATGCGGTCGACATGCGGTCGACATGCGGTTGACATGCGGCCGTTGGGTCGAAGAACCTGCCAGATACAGAAGACGGCAGAGTCAAGCTCAGTCAATGCCGTCATTGACTTGTTTCCTCCCATGTTGTACAGAACGAATGCATAGGCAAGTGCGCGGAACTGGCAATCCATTACGTGACAATTGGCGGAACGCGCGGCCCCCCTCTCCCTTTCTCCATTCGTCTTCACCTCGACACCTGCAACTATTTATTTGTGTCATGTAACTCATGTTGGGTCTCCGACTTTGATTGCTATGCACTCTTCATTTACTGTAAGAGCTGGCAGAATGGCCCTAGATGCTGTTGCATTTGCCGTCGGATGGCTTACCATCGCCGTTCTATCCACCAAAATCCTGCACTCCGCCATCATCCACCTTCTTCCGTCGAGACTTGGTAAATATGCCCACCTCTCAGAAAACGGCGATGAACCCTGGGCACTGGTGACGGGCGCCTCGGACGGAATCGGTCGAGAGATGACACAGCAACTTGCCAAGCAGGGCTTCAACGTGGTACTGCACGGCCGCAATCATGAGAAGTTGTCTCGCGTCATGTCCCAGCTGCGACATGACCATCCCGACAGGGCATTTCGCGTGCTTGTTGCTGATGCAAGCCGTGTGCCCTGCACGGCCTGTCTCCTCCACCACCAGGAAGAATCAGAATCGCACGTCAAGGCTGATGAGACGAGAGCGGCATCCGCAATCGATTTCCGCTCAATCGGCGAGTCCTTGCGTGGCCTGCATCTAACCATGCTGATCAACAATGCCGGAGGCTGTCTTCCCATTCCCGAGTTTCTTCCACTGAGTGAATCGTCCGAGGCCAGCATCACCAGCAATGTCAGCCTGAACGCCCTGTTCCCCCTCCATTTGACGCGGGAGCTCCTGCCTCTTCTGGTCCGAAACGGTCCAGCTCTCGTGATGAATATAAGCTCGATATCGGATGAGGGGTTTCCTCTCCTGGCATCCTACAGCGCAAGCAAGAAGTTCCTCATGAATTTGACTCGCACGGTCGGCCTCGAGATGAATCTCGATGGCAACAGGGGACAGGTTGAAACTTTGGGCATCCGCGTGGGCAGAGTAACTGGGGTCTCGGGCTACAAGGAGAAGACGTCATTGTTCTGTCCCGATGCAAGGACCATGGCCCGCGCCGCATTGAACTGCGCCGGCTGGCAGCACGGTAGCGTGGTCGGGTATTGGGCTCATGCCTTGCAGGGCGCCGGCATTTCTATGCTGCCTGGATGGCTGCAGGACAAGGTTGTCATGGCTGCCATGGGGCAAGAGCGTGCGAGAAGCCAGATCGAGCAGTCGGATGCGAAGCTGGCGTAGTGCTGGTGAAATGTCGTGCGTTCGGCCAAAGAGCTTTTTGTCACGTAATCTTTCAACATGAGAAGAGGATGATGGAGAGATACACATCATCAGCAGGCGTGTTGACTCGGTACAACGGAAAGCAAATCAGGCAGTAGCGAATCCTGCGCCCATGCTCGAGATACTAGATGGCGGTGTATCCTCGCTTCGTGAGAAGACTCGGCAGAACAGCCAACGAGAGCTCAACCAAGTATGTAGGATCCTGTGCCGGTACAGTAAATGCAGATGCAACGGCGACGGCAGAGCCCGTCGGAGATGTATGACGCGGCTATCTCTGGCACAAGCGGACTTGAACCAGAACTTGACTTTGAAGACTTCTCGCGCGGAGGATACTGAGTTTCCGACTTCTCATACCATGTTGCTGGCCTCAAAACCGCTGGTCCCGAGATCCGGTTCCTCAAAACAATGCGTAGATAGACTCGGATTCTCCAGAGTCGGTCGGGTTCTGCTGAAGAAGGCACGAAGCGTGGCGAGATTAACTGGCAGGTTTGGCTGAGTAAAAGTGCGGGCAAAGCTGCTGGTTTGACTTTGGAATATTCGGTCGCTCTTCCGTGGGCTCCTTGGGCGCATGTACATGTACCGTGACACTCATGGAGCAAATGACATGTTGTCGGACATGTTGTCGGACTGTTGTCGGACTGTTGTCGGACTGTTGTCGGACTAGTGTTTTCTAATTAGCCGAGGATGCTATTTGAGTTCTAGCGTGGCGCCGGGTCCGGGTCTCCCCACATCCGCAATCGTCGCAATCGTCGCAATCGTCGCAATCCACCTGTTCACGTTTATTACAATTCAAGGCGCACATTGCCTCTGGCGTCATCAGGCACATTAATACGTGCCGACGCCGCAAAACTTACGCTCCTGGGGGCTCCATCGTTATTATATCTCCCAAGCACATCAAGAGACAAAGTCACCACATTTCAATTGCCACAATGGGAATCCTTGACTTCGCGCGGCTGTCGCTGGTTCGCCAAAACTTCGCCGGCACGCCCACATTCACCGAAAAGGACATTCAGAATCTGTCGGGCAAGGTAAAGGTCGATCCGTAGCTCACGTCGACGCACGACGCTGACTCTGATACAGGTATACATCGTGACGGGATCAAACTCGGGCGTGGGCAAGGAGCTTGCGCGCATACTGCATGCCGCCCATGCCACCGTCTACGTCGCCTGCCGCAACGAGAGCAAGGCCGAGAAGGCCATGCAAGAGATCAAGGCAGCCAATCCAGAGTCAACAGGGTCGCTCAGATTCCTCCATCTAGATCTCGGTGATCTCGCCTCGATCAAACCAGCCGCAGAAGCCTTCACACGGCAAGAAGAGAAGCTGCACGTTCTCTTCAACAACGCCGGCGTCATGATGCCGCCCGACGGCTCCGTGACGGCGCAGGGACACGAGCTCCAGATGGGCACCAACTGCCTGGGACACTTTCTCTTCACCCAGCTTCTCACCCCGACGCTGGCCAAGACTGCGGCGAACGAGGCGGCCGGGACCGTGCGCGTCGTGTGGGTGTCGTCCATGGCGGCCGATCTCTTCTCCGTCCAGCACGGACTGGACGTGGACAAGCTCAGAGAGGAGAGCTACGTGTCGGATCTCAAGTCCATGACGAGATATGGGAACAGCAAAGCGGGCAACTACTACCATGGCGTGGAGTATGCTCGTCGGCACAGACAAGACGGCATCGTCAGCATAGTACGTGATTGCTTCATCTTCAACGGCGGCCCCCATGCGACGCTTGGGGGTTTTACCTTTCCGTAAAACAAGAACAAAAAAAGCTAATGGATCGCCGTAGGCAATGAATCCTGGAAACCTCGACTCAGACCTCTATCGCACCATGGACAGCCAGACGGGTTTCGACTGGATATCCACGCTCATCTTCACCAAGACCATGCTTTATCCACAAGTTTACGGCGCTTACACCGAACTGTTTTCCGGGCTCTCGCCGGAAGTGACGTTGGAAAAGACCGGTTCATGGAGTGAGTTCTCGCATCCACATGCATGGCACCTGTTGTTGCTCACCGGTCTAACATCCCGTGTAGTTGGTCCCTGGGGCCGATTCTTCGACATTCGTCAGGACCTCGTCAAGGGGACAGAGCGTGGGCCAGAGGGGGAGCAGAGCGTCTCGGAGAAATTTTGGGATTGGAGCGTTGAGCAAACTGAGGCTTATTGCTAGACGTCTTTGCAAACCGATCAAAGACAATGCATGACCAGTGCAATCAAGTATATAGACACACCAACGTGATTCAATGCCCGAAACCAGCCATTCACAAGAGTTGTAAACATGGAATAAAAGCCGCTGGTCCACTTCATGTCAAGGGCAGCAAGTTGGGAAGACGAGGTACAATGAACAATGTCCTCATTTACTGCGCTTCGACCTTTGACCGGGGTTCGTAGCACTCATGATGGCCATGCGTCTACCTCGGCGAGCCCTGGACCTCTGCAAATTGACAAAGATTCGAATTTCACGTCGTTGCTACCCAAGACATGGTACTACGAAAGGCAATACGGAGGGCCGTCTCAAAAAGTCCCTTTGTTTGGGAGCATTGCTTCTCAGAGCTCGCCCTGCATCGCGTCTGCCGGAGCTAACTTTCCTTCCCTCTTACCGAATTCCCATTGAACACACGAATTTCTACATAATACAAGGCTTATCTTATTAATCGCCTTACTGACCTACGAGGTGGCTTCAAGCATCACTTCACGCTCACCCGCAATGAAGACGCTTGCCTGACTGGCCTCAAGTCGCCGATGTGGGTGGCTTGCCAGGCCCATTCCATCCCTCCAGAGGCTCGGGACTTTCCATCTCGGCCAATTGCGTCATTCCCGGTCTGGACGGGATTGGCGAAGTCATTCTCGTTGGCGGAATGGTGTTGAGTGCTCCCAGCTCTTCTACTGCATGGTGTTTGGGCTCCACCCAGCCTTGCGATGGACTGCTCGGCCCATACGAAATGTACGAGTCGACTGGGTGTCGCCCATGATAGCTTCCCTGTTGATCTCGACCGTAGGCATACTGTGGTGGTGGGAACCCAGAAGGATATGCGCCGTGCATGTGAGCACTTGCCGGGCCAGGCGCGGGCGGAGCATCCGTATTATCCTGTCGGTTCCGGCGCCGGAAGAACAACAACATCCCTACAGCCAAGAGAAGGAAAATTGCGCCGCCAATGGCGATGCCCGCAATCACCCCGGCTGAGAGTCTAGGCGAGGTCGAGGCATTACCCGACGCTGGGAATGAATCGGAACCAGAAGTCGGCGGATTTGAAAACCATGGAGAGCTCGGTGACGCAGTGGTGTCGACACCGCGCGGTTTGACGTTGTTGTACGCGTTGCAATTCGGCGAAGGCGCAGCTACTGGACAGTCCTTGGCGAGGCAGATGGAATTGAGACTATTGTCAGTTGGCGGCAAACAGCGAGAATTGTACTTGGCATTCATGGCGGTGAATAGGGAATTGGCGTCGGAGTCTGAGAATCCGTGATACTTGCTGGCGACGATGAGCTGTTGAATGAAATAACCGACATGCGCTTGATTCAAGTCCATGTATTTGTGAACGTAGGCGGGATTAAGGGGCTCGAAGGTCTGATTCAGGAAGGTTCTGATAAGGGAGCAGGAGAACACTTTGCCGAAAACATAGTACCAATGTGTAAATAGCTTGCTGATTTGGTGGTATCGAACTGTCAGTGCCTACTTACTGCCTGGGAGGAAGAACAGGGAATAACGAGGCGTGAGACAAATATACACGTACTACTGGTTTGTTCCCTTCTGGATCTCGGCATATGGCGTAGAGCCGTTCAAAAAGGCGACAAGCGGCGCTGTACCTCCTCCGTCTAGCCATCCAATATTGACCGCCTGGTCATTGTTGTTTGAAGTTGCTTCTATTCCTCGCGGTGAGTCCCAAGGTTTTCATTTCAGTGGATGGATGGATGGATGGGTGGGTGGGTGGATGGATGGAAGGTCGTTCAATCGAGGGCAATGACATACTTGTCCCATCGAACCACGGCCGAAGATAGACCTCTTGACCGTCGTATTCACCGGGATTGAATATCCCAGTGCTCTCCTTGTCTCCATTGGGCAGCGAGTTCCCCCCGGCGTATGCGTATGCCACGATTCCCTGCATCAGCAGGAGCTGCGTAGTAGCATTGTTCTCCCCAAACCGCCTGGCAGCGTAGTAATCACAAATACTCTGGTCACCCCGCTGCTGCTGCTGGGCCGAGACAGAGACTCCTTGCTGCCCCGTTGACGACAAGAGAAGAAGAGGCAGAATGCTGCGCCGCGTGAAGACGGACCACATGATTCGGTTCATGCGCTAAAGCGTGGACACGGGCGGCTGAAGTATGCGGAGGACTCAGGAGTCAGCAGGTAGTAATCGAGATAGTCAGCCGGGAGTAATCGACAGATGAGAAACACGTCCTCAAGTTGGAGTGAGAAACATGTATTTTGGCATTGAGCAGGCAGGGCGGAGGAGCGAGGCTCGGACCATGTATGCGAGCAACGGGCCAACAGCGTCTTCCATCTTGTTCAGCTTTCTAAAAGTTTGCGCCTTGGTGGTTTTTGCTCCATGGCCGCCCCCAACAAGCTGGCCTCTGCGCCATGCGGTGGACAGTCGATGAAGCTCACCCATTGGATATGTTGAGCGAGGCCTCTGGTCGCATCGAGTCCGCGCCCGCTTCGTACGACGCCGGACGGTCACGGACTGCACGGCGGCATGAGCGTCCATGGGCAGCTATGAGCATCCATGAGCGTCTCGCAGTGTGTGCACCGTGTAGCAATGTGACTGTTTTGGGCCGCTGCATCGTGGCGGCGTCCGGTCTGACTGCGGTGGCACCTTGCCCCTCCCTCATTTGCGACAAGAGTAAATGAAATCCCTTTACAATCATAGGGTTTGTTATAAGAGACTGTAGATTAGATCATGTGAGGTGCAATGTTAGCGGCGGCTAGCATTGACGGATCTTTTGGTATATTGGGGGATTCCAGCACACCTTCTGGACTCTCACATCGCAACCAAGCACCAGTCTTGTACCGCTGGTAAGAACAAACAGGGATTAGACTGTACAGCCGTCACGGCATCGACGGCGCGGTGATTGAATGGTCGATGAGCCTTTTGGTCGTCGACGGGAAGGAATCTCGAGTCAATTCGCCCGCGTTCGCGCGTTCGAAGCCAGCTCTTTGCTCCCACATCTACAATTCCGTCCAAGTCTACTGAATTGCAAGACATGTCTTCCGGCAACAGCCACCTCTTCGCCACCGGGCTCAGGAACCGCAAGGAAGTTGTAGGCGATGCGTACGTGCATAATGCCCTGCAGAACGGCAGCAGCGAGTTTGCGTATCCACAGCAGCAGCTGATCACCGAGTAAGTGAGTGCAGGAGGGGGGGTGGCTCGCCCTCACCAATCTCATCAATCTCATCAACCTGATCAAACTGACCTCCAACCAGGTGGTGCTGGGGAAACGTGTGGTCCAGGCCCGGCCTTGAGAGAAAACAGCGAAGCCTCCTCAGTATGTCACGGTCGCCCCATCTCATCCGCCTGGTCTCATTGCTCCTAGACATCGGTATTCTTGTGGCGCTCAAGAGCTGGCCTGAGCTTGGCGTTCATGTTCGAGGCGCCGTTAACAACGGATTAAGTGAGCTGGAGATACGGGAAGCGCTTCTGCAGGCCACGGTTTACTGCGGAGCTCCTGCCGGTCTAGAAGCATTCAAGGTAGCCGAGGCCGCTTTGAATAACATGGCTGAGAAGGGCGAGCACATCCGGACGCTGGCGAAGCTCTCTCCGGATGCAAAGCTTTCGTGAGAGAGTGAACGTGTATATAATAACACGAGATTGGCAGCAGCCATTTATTCCATTATTCATTTCATTTCATGGGTGCACCTGCCTAAAATGCCCGCTAAATGCCCGCTAATCAAATGCCCCGCCACTTTACTGAAACGCGACCTCGCCAATTGGCTCGTCGCCGACGCGACTTCCAACTTTCTTGAGAAACCAACCACCAACCACTTCCGCATTACCATTCCGTCTGCATGTTGCATGCTGCATCTAATCTGCATCACCTCCTCAAGCCCGGCATGGTGACCCTCGAAGAAGTATCAGGGCTCATACCCAAAACGCCAACGTGAGTGCATTTACTCCCCATAAACCCTTGCCATCAAACGTCCCGGCTGTTCTGACCTCCCGTCACAGCGATGCCTCACATGCCACACCACCTCGAGTCGCCGATTGCTACCAGCCTCTTCACACATTCCAGCTCGACAAGCAGCGATCCTACAAACAACAATATGGCGACATGTACTTTCTGCGCCTCACAAAGATCAAGCCCGCCGTCGAGCAAGTAGCAGCTTCATCATGGGAGGGTACAGTCATTGGCGGAGAGGAGGTCAAGAAGGTTGAACGAGTGCTCGACGTGCGACAGGGAGACTTGTGCTGGGTTGGAGGGACGGTATACATGGATATGCCCCTCAAGCCTAATATTCTCGAGGATGTATCAAAGGATGTAAGAATTCTCACACCAAGCGTTTCTGATATGCAAGCCAAGGGTGTAACTTTGTTTAGGTCGTGGAAAACTGACTTGGACCAGAGATGGATCTCGGCCCCGGTATCCTCCCAGCAAAAATATTTCTCCCCAGACGGTGCCGACCAAATTATGCTAGAAGATGAGTCCGGTCGCATTCGTCTTGTTGGTGACCTCATACAAAACATTCCTCTCGTCACAGGCTGCATCATTGCCGTCATGGGCACCGAAAACAGTAGCGGCGAGTTCGAAGTCATCGATGTCAAATTTCCTGACCTGCCTTCCCAACCTGAGCGATGGGCGCTCTCTAAACCTCCCAGCACAAATGATGACGGAGCATCTAAAAAAAATGGTGTCAAAAACCAAGACTCGGATGACGAAATGGCAGATCGGAAACCCAGCAAAAAGATCGCCATCGTCTCTGGCCTCTGCTTCTCTGCAACCGATGCCTCCCACGCCCTTGAGGTGAACCTTCTCCAAGAGTACCTCCTCGGCGAAGCACTCTGTCCCAATGATCAAGATGAAGCCACCACAATCAGCCGACTCATTATTGCAGGAAACTCCATCTCCACCTCCGTCGCTGAGCCCAGGCAGGAAGATGCCACGGAGAAGAAGGCGAATAAGAAGTACGGGTACGACGCCAGTGCATACAACTCTCTTCCATCGCAACTATTCGACGAGTTCATCAGCGAACTCTTGCCATCGATACCCATTACCCTACTTCCGGGCGTTCAAGATCCCGCCAACGCTAGTTATCCACAACAGCCTATCCACATGGCCATGTTTCCCAACTCAAGGGCGTATGGACCCGACCCAGCAGCCAAGTCACAAGAACCAGGGTGGCTAGACGTGGTCACGAATCCGTGGGAGGCTGAGATTGAAGGGTGGAGGGTGCTAGGTACGGGCGGGCAGAACGTTGACGATGTATTCAAGTATGTAGATAGCGAGGATCGATTGGGCATGATGGAGGCCATGTGTCGGTGGAGGTGTTGTGCCCCCACGGCACCCGATACTTTGTGTGAGTCTTCATTCCCCCCTTCTTTCTGTCGCCATTTCCACATCCATTCCTCGTCGAAACGACAAGGGGCTGACAAGATAACTCAGGGAGCTACCCCTTCCAAGAAGACGACCCCTTTGTCCTCAAAACATGCCCGCATCTATACTTTGTCGGGTGCCAGCCCCGATTCGCAACAAAAATCATTGCCGGTCCAGAAGGCCAATCCGTTCGACTCATCACCGTGCCGTCGTTCGAAGAGACGAAGCAGCTTGTTCTCGTAGACACGGAGACATTGGAGGTGGAGTTGCTCAATTTTTCCACCTTGATGGATACATAGATGCATGGAATCTAGTCAAAAAGTGTAAAGATAGATACTACCCAAATACCCATTTTTATTTTTGAGAGAGAGAGAGAAAGAGAGAGAGGGAGAGGGAGATATCATTGGAACCTTGCACCCATGTTGGGCCGTGAAAAGTAAAACAACTAAAGCATTATGCACCGTGAGCCATTCTTGTCAACCACTTCCTTGAATGCCCAAGTTCCCTTTCTAATCCAAATCAATCGCCTGATACCCTTCCCATGCCATCGCGTTAACCCGTCCCGACTCAAATCACCCACTCACTCAGTAATCCCCCTCCCACGCATCAGAGTCATCTCCCGCGCCGACATCAATGGCATCCCACGCCTCCTTATCCCACGTCTTCTGGCGCAGATACTTCTCACAAAACCCCCGGACATGCCCGTCCAAGCATCGCAGCGCCCCCTCGGCCACGCCGGCCTTCCTCCTCCTCTCCTCCTGCATAGCTACGTCGCCGTCCCACTCATCCTCCCCGTCGACCTCGACCCTCTTCACGAGCCGCTTGTACCGCATGTCCATTGTGAGGCTATATCCTAAGCGAGCCGACGGCCCATCCATGTAGCACGTCATGAGGTCGAGGCGTAGAAACTGGCAGTTTACCTTTTCGATGGCCCGTATCACGGCCGACTGGGAGCTGAAGAAGTCGACAAAGGTGAAGCTGCCGTAGCCGTCCGGCCCGGACGCGGCGTCCCATTGGGGGGCGACGCGGATGGTCAGTGTCTGGATGTTGGTGCAGCGGCTGCTGCTGCCGGTGGTGTTGTTGTTGTGGGGGGATGAAGCGAAGGCAAAGGCCTCTATGGCGCTGGCCATCAGCCTCCTCGTGCCCTGTGCGAAGCGGTTCTTCTCCGCCTCGATGATGAGCCGGCGGAAGAGGTGGAGGTTCTTGTCGACGTTGATGTCGGGGTCCGTGATGGGGGCCCGCTGGGAGCTGCTGCGCGTCCGGCGGCGGCGGGCGTGCTGCGCGCGAGAGGCGGGCGCCTCTTCTTGCCAGTCCGGGTCGTTGACGTCGTCTGGCTCCGGGTCGGCGTCGTCGTCGGCCCCTGCGTCGTCGTCGTCGTCGTCGTCGTCGTCGTCCTCGCTGCCGTTGGTGTTGGTCGTGGTTGGCAGCGCGGTGGCGTCGTCGTCAATGAGCGCGACCCGGTCCACGTCGGTGACGCAGGGAAGCCTGTCTCGCAGTCGGTACAGGAAGGTGTTGGAGCCGTACAGGACGCCGATTGCCTCGCGGTGGAAGCGCTCGCAGGTGCGCAGGATGCCGGTCGGTATGCAGAGCCGCTGTCGCTTGTACACCTGCTGCCATCCCGAGTGTACCCTGATTGGCCTCGGCACTGTGAGAAGCTCCTTGTAGATGATGAAGCGGATTTCGATGGGCAGTTTGTCGAGGGCGGACGGGATGAAGCTGGGTCTGGGTTTGTGACGGGACTCGCGGGAGGGTCTTTGGCGAGGGGCTGGCGACGGCACGGGTGTGTTGGCTGGTGACTCTTGCTGTTGCGAGTCCTCCTCCTCCTGGCCATCCGTCGTCGACGCGGTTTCGTCCTCGACTTGTTGGGGCCCGTCGTCCAACGGATCGGGGACTTTGGGATGTGTTGCCCTTGCTCTTGGTTCTCGGAGCGGTGCTCGTGCCGGCAAATCCTAGTTGGCGCCTCGATATTTCGCTAGTCTTTCTAACCAGTTTATGGGCTCGGGTTTCATGTGCTTTTCCTCGGTCTCGGGGGTAGCCTTCTTCTCCTTGCTCCTTTTGCGCTTGCATCGGTCGGGTCTCGCTTCTTCTTCATCTTCTTCAATGGACTGTCTGATAGTCTCTGCGGAACTCGATTGCGAATTGGCCGAGGACAAGTGGCCAAGGTGTTGGATCACCAACGACTCGAGGCTCGTTTCCGTGACCCGGCAGACTTCTGCTGCCATGTCAGTTGCTTTCATGTCACTTGCCATTCTCAGGAAACGTCTGGTTCCCGCTTTGCGTCAACCTCTTTGAAGTGGATAGGGGTGTTTCGGACTGGGCTTTTTGAAGAGAGTGATGCATTCATTTGAATCATAATCATAAACCGAGGCTGAGATCACGTTGGGCAATCTGTTGAGCTTTTATAAGAAAACTGAGTGACGATGAAGTTCTGATGATGAAAGGAGAAGAGGGCTGAATTCTCTCCTTGCGCGCTTTTATAAGTGTCAAAAGTGTTCGCGAAAGTGTTGTCGGTTGGCGAGGAGAGCTCTTGCAGGTGCGCACAGTTGGCATTCGTTCTCACGCCAAGTTGCCAAACACTTTTTGTCATTCGATATTACTCCTTCGCAGCCGAGAAGCGTAAGTTTTTGAATGATTTTACAACTCACGGATTGACGGCAACGATGTGGTGTTCTCAATTCTGTGATTCTGTGTGAATATCTAAGCATGTAATCTGATGCCGGGATTTGTCGCATCGACACGCAAAACATTACCAACAGCGACTGCGTCAGCATAGTGATAGGTATAGGACTTCTATAAAACTCAGCGACGCCAACTCAATCATCGTAGGAGATTTCTTAGAAAGGGAGGTGAAAAGACATGTTATACAGTTGTCCGCGTGACCGCGCCATGTGGCCGAGGCCAAGCCATACCGCAGCCAGCAAAGCGCCATACTAGCACAAGTAAGTGGCCGCACACTTGGACTCGGGCGAAAATCACGGCTGACATCTTTTCCTGGGCTGCGACTTAGCATTAGCAAGCGCTTCGAAGGAAACAGCTAGTCTTGATCAGTGAGTTTGACGACGCAACCCTCAGATTCGCTACGAAGCTCAACACTTGACGAGGAGTTCATGCTCCGATGTCGCCATTGTCGCAGCACATCAAGTGAGCGCAGCTTATCTTGCGGTCAGCTCGGTGACGGCGTGTTCGTGTTATCTTGCCAGTGGCACGGGCTGTTCCGTAGATATATGAGATAAGCAAGGCATGTATGATCGCACGGTTGTTGTCTCCTGAGTCACGGACTCACGGGCCCGTGTTGTGTTGAGTCGAGTCTCGCATTTAATTTCAAGAAACAAAACTCTGATCCATGTCGTGTCGTAAACATTACTCCGTAGGTTTACCCAAAAAAATGCCGGGGGGAGGGTGGGGGTTGTTGTCTCCTCCCCTCTCCCAACACCGAGGCATCTCCGGACAATGAATATCTTGAGCGTTCCGGGCACTGTCATAAATCCCGGGAGATGCAAGAATGGAGCGAACTGAATGTAGGCGTAAACAAGCCTATCAAAGTGGTCAGCCGCCAATCTCTGTGGCCAACAAGACGAAGAAAAAATCTCATACATATGTATGTACATGTGTATATCCAATCTGCACGCCCCCACGGCCCCGTTTGGCGGCGGGGCGTCCAAGTCGGATCGGGAACCTCTTACCCTATAACTTGGGTTCGATTACCCCATAGAATCTTTTTATTACTCTATAACAACGTAATCTGGCACAACAA
Organism: Epichloe hybrida; assembly: GCA_019022495.1. NCBI lineage: Eukaryota > Fungi > Ascomycota > Sordariomycetes > Hypocreales > Clavicipitaceae > Epichloe > Epichloe hybrida. The sequence goes on from JAFEKR010000042.1 coordinate 86,600, forward strand.
GCTTCCCATTGGCATGCCAAGACGATCCAGGTGAGAGAGAAGCAGGGCAGGCATGGCACCCGGGAAAGTCGCTGGATCTGGACCTGTCGCTCCTGCCTACCTCGTCGAGACCCTGCCTGCTCACCGCGTATTCCGAGCCAGTCTGTGCTCTTCTTGTCTTCCTTGTCTTCCTTGTCTTCCTCCGTGAATTCATTATCGCCATGATGGTATCTTATCACGACTTTGGCTCGCTCCGACACCCACCGCTAGGACCCTCTCGGTACCCTGGCTGTGCCGATAACAAACAGCATCGTCTGTGTGCTTCCCGCTTCCCGTCTCCCATGCCAGGGCCCAGCAATGACAGCGACCTGCTCCCTAGGCAATGGGAGCCAAAGTCTTTCATCAGCTTTGCCCTACTCCATCTAGTCATGCCCATCACAGGGGGAGGGGGCGTGTGAACAAAGAAAGAAAAAAGAAAAGACAAAAAGAAACCCCCCCTAACGCTTCACCAAGCCAAATAGCTAGCCACATGGGTACTGGCATACATCCCAGCGAGCCAGAACCAGCGGCGTGCCGACATGCAGTGCGTAATGCTGCGTCAAAGTGTATAATAATAAGCGTTTCTTTTTTTTTTTCTTTTTTTTTTGCTAAAACATAGGCTCTTTATCAGGCACGCGCGTATGCTTTAGCAACGGACCATATCAGAGTCAACATGCCATAGCCGCGCACTATGGTTGTCGATGATCAATGAACTATAAGCATACACCCCCCATCAGCATAAGGCGTGTCAGAAGTGTATATGAGTCCGATAATGGCGCCGCCTCCATCCACGATCCGTATCTTCTCCACAGCCAAGTACCTTGGAGCTCTGCACCGTGGCCATGCTCCCTGGGCGGTTTCTGACGGATACCTGGATTCCGCTACTGGCCCGCCCCTGCCAGAAACTATATATCACGACCATCATCTCCCACACTCATTCGCTTCTCGTGAAGAGTATGAGTCTTGCTTCTTATGAGTCTTGATCTCTGATAAGGCATCAAGTTGCGTTTTCAACAATACGGGATCCTTTCAACCAGCCCGTCCGTTCATACAACATAACCCCCTGGCATTCTGTCCAGACCACGACGCCGTATTCCACCAATACTCGCCGTGTCTACTCTCCCACTACTCTTCTACTTCTTCAGTACAATTGCTACTTCCCTGCCACGATGGGATCAGTAGGTGGCGAGCCCAAGTTGCCTTGGACTAACACTCCTTGTGCCTTGAGCCCTAAACTTACACGAATTGCTGGATGGTATGCGCTTTTCGGCATGGCAGAGCTCGCCTCTGAGGGTCATCACTAACAATCACCGTCATCTTAGCAACATATACCTGAAGCTAGACAACCTGCAGCCTAGTGGATCTTTCAAATCCCGCGGAATCGGGAATCTCATGACCCGAGCTGTCGCGACAAGCAAGGGCCATGTTCACTTCTACTGTTCATCTGGTGGCAACGCTGGCCTTGCCTGTGCCACGTCTGCAGTAGCTCTTCGGCGACCTGCTACTATAGTTATCCCTTTGACTACCTCCGAGTTGATGAAGAACAAGCTTCTGGATCTTGGCGTTGAAGTTCACCAAACTGGCAAGAACTGGGCTGCCGCCGACGAATATCTCCGCACCCAACTTTTGGCCAAGGATCCTCACGGTGTTTATGTTCCGCCCTTTGATCACCCTCATGTGTGGGACGGCGCGTCGACTATCATTCCGGAATTGCGAGAGCAAATAGATGAGCCCATCGATGCCATTGTATGCAGTGTTGGAGGCGGCGGCTTGTTCAATGGACTCATGCAAGGCATTGAGAGTTTCCCCTGGTCTGGCCACAAGCCAGAGGTTGTGGGTGTCGAGACCCTTGGCGCCGACAGCATGAGTGCCTCGCTCAAGGCCAACGCTCACATTACTCTTCCCGAGATCACATCCATCGCTACCTCTTTGGGCTGCTCCCGTGTCTCTGCGGAGACATGGAAGTGGTGCCAATACCCCAACACTCACAGTCTAGTCGTCACAGACGCCGATGCTGCCATCAGCTGTGTCCGCTTTGCTGATGATGCGCGTCATCTTGTTGAAGTATCTTGCGGCGCTGCCCTGGCCACCGTCTATAAGGGCGACCTGCGAGACCTTCTTGGTCGCGGCCTCACGGATGCCGAGTGGGCTCAGAAGAACATCGTCGTCATTGTTTGCGGTGGTTCCGGCGTCACCTTGGGCATTCTCGACCAGTATGTCCGGGACTACACATCCAAGACCTCCATCAAGGTTTGAGGGAACAAGGGAAAATGGCGTTGTTTGATTTATTACAGTTCTGGATGCACCAGCATTTGAGATGTCATAACTTTCTTCCTTCTACTACATGATGATGTACGGGCAGGAGTTCCCTGTGGGTAAAGAAGTTTTAATGAGGAGGAAATTCACGAGAACGATATGAAAACACCGGGTGTGTACTTTTCCTTTTGTTGTCTCACGTTGGGGATCGATGGGCAGGTATCTTGGAGCGATTGCAACGACGCTGAAGACGATCTTTCGGACCCTGGGTTGCCGCCATACCTTAATCATAACACAGAACTCGACGGACGCATGTTTGCTTGTCAAAAAAGTGAAACGGCCGCAAGCCGGCATTGCAGTTGCATTGGCACGGGAGGCATGCGGAAAAGGCGCGGGGAAACGGTGATAAATGGCGTTGTAAATGTGGCATTGGATCCAATGATGATTCTATGGAACCTAGGTTTAGATTTACATGGCCAACTGCGCTCTAATGAATCAGCTAGCCCAGGTTGGCGTATTGTACATAGAAACAATCATTCCGAGCAATGCGTTCGGATGCTGATTAACTTGTGCTCATTTCATGTTACATCTGTACTCGACCCCATGGACGTCCGCCATGACGACTCCTCCGCGACAAGAGCCTCGTCAGCCGTGCATACGGAGTACGCCATCCATAGTTTCATTCAACAAGAAACCAACGAACACACATGACACATTGGGCGGCGGTTAATACAGTGCGAGCAGGCAACCACTCCGCTGCCGGTCGGGTCTTACACGTAGACCACGAAGCCAGCCGCGCGCTGCCCACACACGCGGTCTCTCTCTCTTTTTTTTTCTTCTTTAATTTCTTAAAAAAATATGTGAAGAAAGATGTAAAAAAAAAGAAGCCCATCGGTAACAAAGTCTGTCGGTGATGAGATGAAGACCAGCATCGCACCAACAACATCATCTTCTCCCCCTAGTAGACCTCCCCGCCCTCCCCCGCGCCATCTTGATATCCTTGCGTTCTTGTACGAAATCCCCCATTATCTGCTGCAGATCGGGGTTCTTCCTCGCCAGGAGGAGGACATCTTCCGTCGTGACGTTTTGGCGGGACGCGTGGTTGGCGAAGCTCTCTAGGTCGATTGCTATGTTTTCTGGGGAAGGGGCATGTAAGCAGTCTTTTTTTTTTCGCGGGTAGGAAGTCGGTACTTTGTGTTGTAATGCGTCATGAGACGAGGGGCGAAGAAATGGGTAGATGGGAAAAAGTGTTTCCATGGCCATGCCCGCGTCGGCGGAACGTGAAAATAGAGAAGAGGCGTTGGCAATGGGCAATCTGCACTCACCCATCTGCGTCCAGACCAGCTCCGTCAGGGCCCCTATGAACTGAGGCGTCGCGTTGCGATTCCGTCGCAGACACTCCTCGTCTACGATTTGGCCCACGGCGAACCAGAGGGCTGATTTGAGGCGCTGGGGCGGGTCAGATCTTTCCGACCGAGTCTGGGGGGCGAGGGGAGCGCAGAACGACGTACTTCGCGGTCGTCTTCGCCGGTTGTGTCTGTGTCGGCCATCTTTGGCGAGGAGAGGGGGGGGGGGAGTTCGTTGGTTCGGTCAAGTTGAGGCGCTGCGTGAGGCTGGACTGAGAAGCCGAAGCCAGACAAGACTGGAGGCAGGCAAGGCAAGGCGAGGCGAGGCAAGGCATGAGGGCATCAATTGTGGGGCCATCTGTTGCACGAAAATATGTACATTATATAGCTCAGAAAAAAATTCCCCTCCTATTTTGCGGATTACATACATGTATTATATACGCATCTTGCATTTACGCGCCCCATTGTCCTCAACGGCGAATTCTTTGTTTCCCATTCTTCCCATCCTTTCCCGCGCTGCTAGGCCCGGCAGGCGGTGCGGTGACCTGCTTCTTCTTATACACCGACAGTCTGTTGCTGGCACCGCAGTATTCTTGGCTACTGCCAGCGCAGAGCATTCTGCATTCGGCGGCCGGGGCCGCCAAGGAAGACGTGGCGAGACTGTTACCGCAGTAGCACTCTCGTCCGTACTCAGTACCAAAGTATTCGTGGTCCTTGCACCAACTGGCACAGACTTCATTGGTCATGTTATCTTGAGCAAGCGCTGGTCCCGCCAGAGCCCTCGTGCCGTTGCCCTCGGTCTGGCAACCAACAAGAACGTGGTTGCCGACGGCGGCTGGTTGCTCGGGATTCCCAGTGGTGATGTTGGGGTTTTGGTAAAGCTCCAAACGGCTGCTTGCACCGCAGTACGCATACTGATCTCCTGAGCAAGGCATATTGCATTCCTCAATGGGAACCATCTTGCTGTCATCAGCCAGGTAACTGCCACAGTAGCACTCGCTTCCGTACTCAGTGCCAAAGTACTTGTAATTCTTGCAAAAGGTCGCGCAGGCCTCGTTGGTCATCTTATCGCTAGCGGTGGAGCCTTGAGTGAGAGCGCGACCTCCGTTCCCTTCACTCCAGCAGCCCACAAGAGTGTATGGAGAGACGGTGCGTTTATGAATCAAAGTAGCCGTGGGTATAGGCGTGGCCGGTGCGCTCGTGGTCGAATACAGCTCGAGACGATTGCCAGCACCACAATACTCGCTTGGCTCGCCACCACAGGGCATGTTGCAGTCGCCGATGGGAGCAGCAGTACTCGTCTTGTCCAGGGAATTACCACAATAGCCTGCCGAATTTCTGTCAGTAAAATAGGGCACACGAGACAAGAAGAGGGAACAGGTGACGCCGTATCGTGGGACCGGACCGGAAGCTCACATTCACGACCATACTCGGTACCCCAGTACACAAAGGAACGGCAGTGTTCGGCACACTTCTCAAGAGTCATTGTGTCGTTGACGAAAGAGATGCCGTCCAAGGCGCGCAGAGAAACACCTTCAGTCCAGCAAGACAGATGCTTGTAGCCGCCAACAGTAGCACGGTGAGTTGGGACCGCAACAACTGCACCAGAAGTTGTGCTCCTGGTTTTGATGATCGCTTCGGTGGTAGAAGGCTCTCCTCCGTCACAAGCTCCAGCATTTGGAAACGGGGTACATGTCCCGCCGATACCGGTCAGGGCCTTGAAGCTATCTGCCTTATCTCCAGCGAGGACATCAACGCGGGACTCGTATGCCAAGCCCCCCGGGATGGTGTAGTCGGCCGAGAACAGCGTGTACTTGCCAATGCAAGCACCCTTTACCAGGGGAATGGTAGCATTCTGGAGGAGAGGGACGGGACTTTTGTCTTGAGGAACTTTGTATGAGACGCTGGCATGGGCGCCTTTGCTAGCCACATCGTTGCGGACGGCAGCGACAACAGTAAGAGCACCCGAGGTGCCCTTGATGCAGCTTTGAGGTGTTTGGAACAAGATGTCGTCCTGGAGGGGATATCCCTTGCCGTTGTTATCGTAAAGCTTGCTCGTTCCGTCATTGTTATTGACAGTCACAGTGAAAGATGAGATGCCAGTCGAGGCAGGTATGACAGCTTCGATCGGGTAGAAGTTGAAGATGTCATCAAAACCCTTGCCGGCTCCCTGTATGGTGCTCGTGATGCTGCAAGAGCTGGAGCCGCAGTCGGTGGAGCCCCTGCGATCTCTGTACGTGAGTGTGACGCTCCTTATGGCGCCATCTGCGAGGCCAGTTGCTTTGACTCGGATGTACCCCGCGAAATGCAGGGCGGATCCTCCATTGGTGAGAGTAAGCTGCAAATTGACAGGCTTGACGGTATACGGAACCACAGGCTCGCTTAGGGCAACACCAGGAGGAACGACATCAATCATCTTCTGCAAGACCTTCTGACAGACAGTCTTGAACGTGCTGGCGTCGGCCAGAGTCGACATGGTCTTGTTGCCATCGGCGTTGTAAATCTTGAAATCCGAATTCTTGTTGTGCTTGACCGATATGCCCACGACGAGAGGGTTGGTGGTGTTGCCACCAAGATACTCGGTAACGACTTTGTTGTCGAAAACTGCGTCGGTTGTGTCAAATGAAACATTGCTATTGACCGCGCCAGCGGCAGGCATGAGGTCTGGAAACTCTTCCCCATGAACGCCTCCAAGAGTGTGACCACAGGCCGTGACCTGGATCATCTCCTCCGTGGTAAACCCCATGCGTTGGAATTGTTGTTGGAATGTAGCAACCGAGTTTTGGGGTTGGGGTACACCTAATGCGCCAGCAGCAGTAGCATCTCTTCTGCCAGCCCGGAACGGAACTCTGGGACCGTCGGCACCACCACAAGAGCGAACAGACATGTAGACTCCCATGGCGAGCAAATCTGATAACGAGGAGCGAGTGGTGACATAGGGCGCCATGAATTTGCAGGTTGTTCTGTGTCCAGGGCCGCTATTCTCGCCATTGTCCAGCTCATATTGGAGGGAAGCGTCGAGGCCACCGGTTTCGAAGAACGTGTTGGCAGTGGACATGTCATGGAAGGCCGATCGCAACCATTCGGCGGCATTGCGTCGACCAGGACCTGAGGCTTCGGTAGTGCAAGGATTTACTGTATCAGCAAACTTGCGAGATCGAAACGAGCTGATTTGGAACATGATCTCCTCGAGTTCGTCGATATCCGATGGCCAGGTCGGATCAGCCAGAGCAGATCCGGCCAGGCCAAGGAGGCCCAGCAGGACTGGTGAAGTTTTCATGGTGTGCGCGAGTAGTGACAAAAGCTGCGCTAGAAGACTTCCAAATCAAACAACTAGTAGAATGAACGCGAAGAGGGCCGAGGTCTATACAATCTAGCGAACCTGCTATTTGCAAAGGCCACGAGGGTCTTGAATGAATAAAACAAAGAAACGAGCGCGAGTGAGCATATCAGCCCCTAAGTAACGATCTCCCCGAGAACGAATGACAACCACCAAACCAAGATGAATAGGGAGGCGAGGATTAAAGGGAATTTTTAAAAGATTGAAAACAAGGCGAGGAAAGCTGAAGACACCGCATATCAAAAAACGCCCATGACTTGTCCATGCTTCTCACCCCCCCGATGACTGCAGATTCGTACATGCAAAAAGGAAGAAGTGCCACACATGGATTGGGCAATGTCAGCAAATGGACCTCCGGCCGAGGTCTTGAGTCTTTGCTTGGCCCATGGCTGAAGGGGGTCCTCGTATTCTTGGCGGACCATGCATTAGCTGATCAGGGGGTTTGTCGTGCCTTGGCTGTCGTGCCTTCGCCGTTCGGGCGCTGTATGTATGTATGTGGTCCGTACGGAGTACAACACAGGTCAGCCGGCCGCAATCCCTGAGTATTCATTCCGTGCCCACCTGGGCAATGTGCCGTCGTCTGTTTCGTCTCCTGTGCAATACTAAATTGTGATTGCAGTTCAGTACGGAGTACTACCTGGACATCCGGCGTGGTCCGGTCACTTACTTGGGTTTAGCAAGCTCCGCCCGACCCGGACGAAGATGGACGCCATAATATGTGCTAGAACAGAAAGGTTAGAAAGCCTCGGGTTATCATGTACGAAAATTTTACGAATGATGATGATTGACATACATGTTGTAATGGGTTCGCTCCTTCACTTGGCGCAGGACAGCTCGCATGGGCAGCTGGCATGATGGGGCGGGCAGGCGGGCGGACGGGGGTGCGTCTAATCTGACAGCTGCCCGTTGTGGTGTGAAGCGGACTCGTGCGGCTGACTGCTCGCTTATTGGCTTCGCTGGGGCAACAAGTCATCAGCTTTGACCCGCCGCCTATTCGTCCAACGTTGCTCGGCCTCGCAAGAATCAGTCATTCATGATCAACTTGGCGATACCAGTCCGCATGCTTGGCCAAGCCAACGTGTATCTGCTTTTCGTGACCTGGCTGTTGCCTTACTGCACTCCAAGGGATTGAACAGTTGTACTCCGTATGCACGCAGCACAACCCCAACAAGCACCGCCCGCTCTCACATGAGCGGGAAAATCCCTGTCATCTACGGGGTAAGCGCGGGTTTGCCTTGGGGTATTTTATGCAGTCGAGATTACATGACGACAAATTATCTGACCGCCTGACCTGAAAGACGTGAAAGGAGGGAGAATGGAATCATGATTCGCCAAATGACGCTTCTGCAGTCTCACGATTCACGACCGCAACCCTCCATGGCGAATTTTTTTTCCCGCACCGTGGAACATGGACGTGATTGGCATCCGGTGCGTGTGTGACGTTGATGCTGGCTGCCTTGCATGAATGAGCATGAAGTGCAGCTGCGAGAAGATGATCGTATGAGCTGCCTTGTCGGGCGTCTTTTTTTGATTATTTTGATCATTGCTTGTCCCGTACTCGGCCTGAAGATGCTGGCCGAGGTCTCCTTGTTGGATAGGACTCATAGGAGAGGAGATGGTGGGTTTGCCGACCCCGCGATGTCATGATCATCAATACATACATAGTAAACGGTTTCCTTTTGTCTCAGTCCTCTGCCCCCACAGCACCCACAGCATCGGGACATAATCGGGATAAAATCGGCTACTTCGACTTGGCGGCGCGGGCTCGAGACCTACCCTTGGGCCTTCATTTGGCGATTTCGCTGCCGACTTCCGATCGGGGTAGCCAAACTCAATAAGCATGGTCGGAAGCTGGGGCCGTTGGAACTGGTCGATATGCTGATCAACGGGTCCGAGCGAAACCAGAGTTTGTTTCTGAGATGCTTCCGGTGATAAAGGCTAGTTTCTGGAAGCTAAAGAATGACCTTACTGCGTGTGGCTGTGGATGTGGCCGGGCTTCGTCTACAGCCAATCAAGAGCCAAGCCAAACCCACTTCGATGACATGGCCATCACCACCAGCCACAGATGTGTCGTCATATTCATCATCCACATCGTTCACATCACGGCAACCGTTTGATGGAAGATGGAATTTGGAGTTTGCATCGGTTTGCATCCGGGCCAGCGAAGGGGAGGGTCCCTCTTGCGTCGGCACTTGGACCTTGAATCCCCAGATGACCCTCCCAAAACAGCCCGCGAGTTGCATCATACATTTCCTTGGCTCAGCTCTGTGCACGGCAGTCAGTCCCCTTCCTGAAAAAGTCTGACCGTTCCCGTCATTCCATCTTGATTCTGATCTTACTTAGTGTCTCTGCACGAGAGCTCGCGAGGGACAAATAGAGACCGGGCGCCTCATCTGAGGCTTTCCCTCCATCGCCAAACCTCCCATCTTCCTCACTATTTTCCATTCTAATTCCATCCATCAACACAGATTGTGGCCCTGTTCTGTTCCGCCATGGGCGCAAAGTCGGGTCTTGCCCTCAAGGGCCTCCAATGGTTCATTCGCGGGATACAGTTCCTCTGTGCCGCCCTCGTGCTCGGCATCTTCTCGTACTTCCTGGCGGCTCTGGCTAACCACGACCTCCACATTGATACGCATGTGCGCGCCGTCGAGGGCATCTCGGGCGCGGCCGTTCTGTACACCCTGATCGGTCTAACCTTGCTCTGTTGCGTCGCCGGCCGATTATTCGCGTCGATTTTCGCCATCGTGTTAGACTTTTGCTTCATGGGCTGCTTCATCTACGTGGCCATTGTGAATAGGAACGGCAAAGGAAGCTGTGATGGCTATGTCGACACGCCATTTGGTCGTGGGCAGTCGAGCGACCAAGCGCCCGGGTCAGGAGGGTTCACGGAACTTCCCAGCTTCCACACGGCATGCCGTCTGCAAACGGCCTGTTTCGCCGTGTCCATCGCTGCCATGTAAGTAACTCGGCATCTGACCTACACGGGGCGACTGACTGACCATCAAAAAATAGCTTCTTCTTCCTCGTCTCCATGCTCATGGAAGTCGTCCTGCTTCGCCACCACCGCAAGGAGAAGCGCTTCGGTCCCGGCCCCAAGAACAACTACACGTCTGGCTCCGGCGCCGGCAGAGGCGGCTTCTTCGCACGGTTCCGAGGCAACCAACACGAGGACTTGACCGAGTCCGACCGTCTGCCCCAGCACCCAACCCCCAGCCAGGCCGACCACACCCGCCAAAGCTACGCCACCGAGAACACGACTGTGAATCACGACGTCCGCGGCGCCAGCGCCGACTACCACAAGCAGGAAGTCGGATACGGCTACCAACAGCCCGCCGCGGCCACAACCACCAACGGCACCGCTCCGCCTCTCGCACACACCGGGAAGCCCATTGCCCCTACTGCCAATTATCGATATACCGACGGCGTACACCAACCTGTCTAAACCTACGGGGACATGGCTTCATATGATTCAGATTATATAATAAACTCCAGTTCGCCTCACTCCCTACGGGCTTCCTACGGGCTTCACGATAGGTCGTTTTTTTAGTAATTTAGAGCACATAATTATGAAGTACCGGGCATACTCGCCACACCTAACACAGTACTGAAACGATGAACCACATTGTCCTAATTACATCGTGACCCGTCCAAGGGACATGTACCACATTGTCCATCCTCATAAACAAGCCATTCCGAGTCAAACCCGCCATCTCGTACATCTTACAACAGACACGCTGCCCGATATTCTCCAATCCACTCCTCGATCCTATCTTCTTGAAATTGGAAGGCGTGTCCGGAATAAACATGAAAAACTACTGAGTGTTCCCGCGTAGAGACCATCAGGGAGACAGAGCCATCACGTAGCACGGAAAGAATGGACGTCGAGTTATACGCACTCACATTACACTTGTACACGTGCCTAACGTGACGAAGGATTCCACCATCTCCCCAATCGGCATGAAATCAAAGACTACTCGTGACGAAACCACAACTTAGGCCCACCCCTCCACATGCTCCAGCTCCATCTCATCCAGCCGATCGTCCGCCCACCCCCCCTCCAGCTTCTCCAGCTTCTCCAGCTCGCGACTGAAAAAGTCCTGCTCGTCTCTCAACGCAAGCCGTATGTCCGGTGCAATCTTATCCGGATACCTCGTCACGTTCATCCAGTGCGTCAGGCCCCTGAGCGCCTGCTCCAGCGGCAGCGCCGAGTCCACCTCTGCGTCGACATCGCTGCCAGCGAGCCACTCGTCGCGCAGCTCCGGCCGACAGTGCAGGTATACGGCCGTGATGACGCGCATGTTGGACTGCCGCCACTTGCGCCCGCAGTAGGGCACCTGGTTCTTGAAGAGCTTGAGCGTGTACAGGCGGAGCTCGGGCTGGGGCACGCGCAGGGATTTGCGGAGGATGGTCGAGGATTTGTACTGCACGAGGAGGAGGTTGCGGTGGGCCTTGTTCTTGCAGATCTTCTGGAGAATGCGGAGGTAATTGATGAGGGAGAAGAAGTTGCGCCACGAGAAGTCGGTGATGGGTTCTTCTGGGGGCGCGTTGACGGGATACCCGAGTTCGTCTACCTCGGGCCGCGTGGGGCCTTGATCGTCGCCGGGCTCGTCGTCGTCCTCCTCCTCGTCGTCGTCCTCCTCTTCCTCCTCTTCATCTTCTTCCTCGTCGGCGGCCGGTGCGGCAGCTACGGGAGACCTGTTTCTCTTGATGGGGGGCGGCACGGCGTCGTCTTCGTCTTCGCTTTCCTGTTCCGAGTCCTGCTCGCTTTCTTTTGGCTTCTGTTCCCCGTCGCCTTGTGCGTGCCCGGGCCCCTCTCCTTCGTTTTCCGAGTCACTGTCTGACCTGTCCTTGAATTTCGAACGCAAATTACAGAATTGGAAGAAACTGGGACACTGTGTTCAGCATGGAGGCGGCGACTTCAATTCAAAGGAGACGGGCCGTCGCTTTGCTTACCTATTCTCGACCCTGTCCATCTTGCTGTCAACAACCTGCTGGACGTCCTGATGGGCAAAAAGCTTCAGTACCAGAGGGACGTAATTCGAGTCCAGTAAGAGCTGAGTAACGTACTCAAACTTGAGTACGTCTATTGAGTAAAGACAACACAAGTCAGTTCATATGGTCCTCCTATACGGCGGAATTCCAGCCAGGAAAAAAAAAAAAAAAACTTACGAGAAAGTCGAAGCCATTTCAGCAGTAGCAGCAGGATGCCCGTCGTTGCTTTCGACGTAATCTCCCGAGTCCTCGCCGCATCAATCTCCTCCGGCGACGGATCCGGCTCTTCTTGCGCAACAATCTGCCCGGACAGGTCCGGAGCTCTCGGTCCGTTCGGGCCGCTGTTCGTTCCAGCATTGCTGTTGTTGCCTCTACCCACCACGCCATTCGACATTTGATTCGACTGCTGGGCCACAATGGCAGTCACATTGCCTAGAATAGGTCGCAGCAGCACAATGACGAGAGACTGGAGGTGAGGAAGTGATTCCTTGTAAAATCGCTCCACGGCCGTCAATCGTTGCTTGTCCCTCTCAGACAACTGGTCTGGATGCGGACCAAAGTCCACCTCCTCAGCCTCGCCGTGACTTTGGGCGGCATTTGACTTCTTGGGCCTATCTTCAGCTCGGATCTCCCTCAGGATCTCCCTCTCTTCTAGTGTCAGCTCGTTGAGATCGAGGTCCTCAATCTCGTAATCGTCCTCGCCGGCATCGGCATCGGCATCGGCATCGGCCCATCCACGATCAAACTTGAGAAACTTCTCTCGCTCTTCCCACATTTGCCGCGTGGCTCTCGTCATGCGCACCCTGGTGGAGAACAGCTCCCCAGCTTCTAGGATTGACGCAGGAATGTCGCTGCCTTCCCATCTCCGACTAACTACAGAGTCATCTATGCCGGCCATTCCCTTGCCTCCAGCGCTGTTACTAGTCGCATCTAGCGGAGGGTACATGAATGGAAAGTTCTGGTTAGTCTGATAGTTTTGTTTCTTTCCAGACTTGCCGCCTACGCCGGGCGAGGGCGGTGGTGATGGCGCAGGCGTTGCGATGTGAACAGGCTGGTTCAGGATGGAAGCGCCACCGATCTGAGACTGTCCAGGTGTTGCTATGATGCCATTGTTGCCATTATTGCGCGTTGACTGATTCGGTATCGGCGGTAACAACGAGGCGTTCTCGTCTTCCAGGGGTAAAAGAGGCTGCGGGGGAACATAGGCAGGATAGTTTAGATGTGATTTCCTGCCGGAACACGTGGTAGTCCAGCGGTGACGCCGTGATTGTAGTCTTGTCCAGGCCTCCTGTTGTTTCCGACATGGCTGCCTTGATCTTGGCCAGGTCCTTGAGTCCGCCAAAAACGAGCAAGATGGATTTCCAGAATAACAAGAAAATCTGTGTTTTTTTCTCCCCCCATCTCCAGGTCAGCCTCCCGTTACATCTTGTTTGTCCATCACCACACGGCGGTGCGCAACGTACCTGCGTGAGCGGCATCGAGTTTTGGTCATCACAGCGTAATTTCGACGTCGCCATCAGCATAAAGTCGGCCAAGCCTGGATTCAGTTCCACTACACCGGCCCGTCAGTTCTAGTCACCATCTTCTTCAAGCCAGGATCGCACGACTTACGCAATGCCTTGTACGACGACGACATGTCCTGGGGATCATTCAACGTCTCCTGAATAGCAATGTACATAATCGTCATCAGATTCATTAATTCATCCTGCGCTTCCTGCGCCTCCTGTGGGCTCGCTTGCTGGTATATATCCCCTGACCTGGCCGTCCTCAGATTAGTACACAACTACCCCCCCCCCCCCGAATTCCAGCACAGCCTTTTCGCCCCTGAAAGGGGGCGTGCGTGTAACTTACCAATGCAATTCAAAACGGCTCCTCAGAGCCTCCCAAATCACAGGTAATCCCTCCAACGACGTCAAGCATTCTACACCTGCCTTGATAGCTTGCAGTTGCGATTTGCTCCCAATCGAACGACTAAGTCCGTCCGTAGCATTCGGCATCGCCGTGTCTCCCCAGCGCCCCAGGACCAGATAGACAATTTTGCCAATTGATGCAGACTTCAGTGCCGCATCGTTGGATTGCACCCCTGCGATGGCGGCCCGCACAAACCTGGCTCTCGTGTCATGGTCTGCGTCGTCCCACGAGTTCTGGCCGTCTGATTCCTGGTTCCAATGCCACTCGAATGCCTTTTGGGCCGCACTCAGGCGGATCCACTGCCAGAACTGGTACACGAATCACTCGTCGATTTCTTCGGCATGCGCGTCCATGTCTGAGTAGACAAAGTCGTAAGCGGCGGGTTCGGCTCGGTTCACTTCGGCGACGATGCGGCGCAGTTGGAGAAGCGATAGCGAATCAGTTGGCGCAGGGCTCTGTTGTTGCTGTTGTTGCTGCTGCTGCTGTGAGTTCGTACCGCCGAGTCCTGTTCCTGTCGCTGCGAAGCCAGAAGGAAATGTGTTTCGCTGAAGGCCCGGTCGTGAAGGCGGTGCCGGGACCGGGGGTTTCTCAACCTGCTCCGGTTTCCCCGACCACCTGCGGCAACTTCTCCCGTATCCGTCACATCGTCCATGGGCCGGGGCGGCTCGGGCGCCTGCTCAAGAACGGGTTTGGAAGCAGGCCACATGTTCCGAAGAGTTGTGCTGTCAAAGAGGTTGGGATGTTGCAGGAAGATTTCAGGTCGGGGATCTTGCAAACGCCGTCCTTGCTAGACGCATTGCGCGTCGTCCGAGTGCTGAAGAATTTTGTGGCTCGAGTTTCAGCCCATCTATTCGTGATGCTCGGGTGTGGGCGATGCTATCAGATTGTCGCGCGTGCAGTCGGAGAGGTGCTCAGTAATAGAAGCTGTCGAGGCTCGAGGTGGTCGTCGGTGGATCCGTGGGCGTGACCGTGACCGTGACCGTGACGTGACGTGACGTTCGTGGACGTTGTTGGGTGGTGGATGCGAAGGCAGCGTATTTGATTGGCTGCTGCTGCCTGGCATTTCGGCGTTGGACCGGGCCTCTCTCGAAGCAGGAACAGGAAACGGACAGCTCGTCTTATTAAAATGGCGAGCACTCTAGATACTCACTCGAAAAGAAGCATGGAGGAGGGTTGGGGGAATCGAAAGAAGAAATCCATTTCCAGAAAACTGCTAGTCATCTCGCATGCATCGCCTAATCATGTACAATCAAGTGCTCCCAGCATGAGCATCCCCAGAATCCCGGGGGACCTCACTGTTGCCCTCCTTCATCTCCTTGCTCTTCACCCTCTTCCTCAGCTTCTTCAGCCGATTCAACCTCTTCTTCTTCTCCCTCAACTGCTCTTCCTTTTCCACCGCTTTCCTCTTCTCCGCCACTTCCCCCTCCCTCTTCGCCCTCGCCTTCTGCCTATCCGTAATCCTCCTCCTCTTCCCCGGCCGTTTCCTCCTCCCACCTCCGTCGTCGCCCTCTACATGCGTCGACACCCCATCCTTCTCACCAGCCCTGGCCTTGCGCGTAACAGTGGTCCTGGTGACTTTCCAAGCGTGTTCCAACCCCCATGAGGGTCGATGCGATCCCAGGATCACCTCTTCGCCGCTCACCGCCGCAAAACGATACTCGCTTCTGACTTTGTCGGGAACATTTCCCACAGCGTAGAATGAGGACGGCCGTGGGTAAGCTAACGCGCCTTCATGTGGTCGCGCCGATTCATCTTCCAGCGTGACCTTTGCGGGTGCGGCCGAGGAGAAGAGGCGGATTTCGAACTCGCCTAGATGGCCATTGTCGTGCTCGTCGTCCGCCGTCCTGTTGCTTCCGGCCCTGACCGGGGGGAGACGAGAGGTCTGCAGCTCGGGCTCGGGCAGTTCGGACTGTTCGCCAGTCTTCCGAGCATCTAAGCCCAGTGACTTGGCGATCTGTGCATTGAGCCGCGCCCTCAGATGCGAGTCGATTGTCTCTTCGACTGCGTCGCTCCACGAGTCCGCGTCCGACGCGTAGAGCTCCTCGCGACGAACTCTGGCATGACAACTGGGGTTTTAGCTCGGTTTCGGTATTCGAGACTGTGGCTCGCTCACCACGGTGACTGACCTTTTGGCCTCGGGGAGTTCGAGCATGTTTTCTGCTCTGATACCTGCTCCGACTGGCGATTTCCCAGCGCATGCGCCGTGGGAAGCGAGCTCGTAAACGGCAATTTAGCAATCTGTGATTTTTGTTGCAATGTCTACCCGATGCATCAGAGCCAACTAAGTTGGGGGCCAACTTTCTTTATCTTATCGTCCGTGCCCATCTGCCATCCACCATCCACAAGCGGATACCTACGGATTACATGTCATCTAATTAAGCGCTGTGATCAACCTCGAGATCGGGTGCAACATCGCCTCCGCTACCATCTTGGCGCCCGTGAATATAGCTAGCCGCTCGCTCGCTCGCTGCCCACAAGCCCATTCGCACTAACATCAATGGGTCCGACTTGTCAGGACTTGATGCACCACATCTTTGAACAGTCCAAGCTCTCATGGCCCCGGAAAAACTGGCCAGAGTTCTATTCAACTTGAATGCTACTATTCAAGCGCAACCAGATATCCCCAATTGTCCACAACTAGGGACACCAGACCAGTCCTGGACCCGACAGACTATCGAGCAGACAAGATACATGTGCCAAGACGACACTCCGTACAGGAAAACCCCCCCAAAAAAACAGATGTACTGATTTATTACAGCTCTCAACACTCAAATGGTTCCTCTCCCAACACCGTGAAAGAAAAGGAAAAGCCCACGCCCAGAACTCCATTGTCCCACTACCTTTGCCCAATTTTTGCCCAGGCCTTCATGTTCATGGTACGTAGCCAAGTTGACAAATCATTTGCCATCAGGCCACAACTCACGCCACCCGAGCACTGGATCCCAGAACGTGCATCGTGGGCATCTTATCCGAGAGCCTTTTATGTACTCTGTAAGCCGTAGATGCCTATATGTACATGTATGGTTGGATTGAATGTGGTGGGTTCCGCAATATGACAGTTGATCCATGTCTTGGTCGCCAAGAAACAAACAGCAAACTGGCAGTATGTGATAAAATCCGAATAGTATGACACAGCCAGAAGAGAAAGAAGAAGAGGGGTTGCGAGATCCGGTGTTCTCCCGGCATGCGGGGAACACACCCGAGTCTGAAAGCTGCTGAAGTACTCTGATCGCGAGATATTCCTCAGGTGGCTTGGGTCCAATCGCTCATTTATGCTGCGGTCCATGAATAATTGTTCATGCTGTCAAAGGATCCACGGGCACTGCTATTGTAAGACGGAGTCTCCTGCTTCGAAGGCGGAACCCCGGGATAGGACCTCCCATCATGGCTGGCATACGAGAGGGTTGAACTTGGCTCAGCGGCTGCCGTGGTCCATGAATTCGCAGACGGGTAGTAGTCTCTGCCCGCTGGAGGATTGCCTCCAGGGGAGACATCACCTACACCACTGTTCATGCCGCGAAAAGAGCCATACCTGTAGTCTGGGCCTTCAGCGTGCTGGATCGAGCTATTGCTGTGGATGGATTGATGGCTGTGGTGTCGTGGACTTTTAGATGGTCTGGGGTTGCCATCCATGTATCGAGGCATGGTGAAGGCGCTCTCAGACCCAATCGTGACAGTGCTCCCAGGCATATGTGGTGTTGATGTGGTTGTGTAGTTGTATTGCGACCGGAGACCTGGTTGGCCATGATCTGCTGTCGCCAGTGGGAGGGGTACGGATGATGATGGCATCGAAGTATGGAGCGGGAGCTCCTGTGGTTCGCTCGCAAAGCCGGAGGATCCAGAGAGAGGCAATTTTGAATACGAGTCAGGTGCCAGCGTCGATGGGACTTGCGAGTTCCAAGATGGGTAAGAGCTGTTTACGAAAAGTATCAGTTTGATCTTAGTTTCAAAGAAAAAAAAAGGGGGGGGGGGGGGCTTACTTTGATCTCATAGCACTTATGCTCGAGCTATGTGGCTTGGGTGGGCTGAACGTGAAGGCAGATCTGGGCACCTGCATATCTACACTCCTGGCCTTGCCGCCCTGCTTGAGACTGATGGCACTGGCGACAACACCGAGACCAGTCTCTACCAAAGCCTGGCCTCTTGAGCCAGCACTAGAGCCCAGAAGAGGAATTTCTTTACGAGCCTGAAAATTGCGAGGGCTTCGACCACGAACAACGATCGGAGCAGTAATCGACTCTGTTAGAACGACCTTTGAGTTAT
Source organism: Epichloe hybrida (assembly GCA_019022495.1). Taxonomy (NCBI): domain Eukaryota; kingdom Fungi; phylum Ascomycota; class Sordariomycetes; order Hypocreales; family Clavicipitaceae; genus Epichloe; species Epichloe hybrida. The sequence goes on from JAFEKR010000042.1 coordinate 104,726, forward strand.
CAGGCAGAGTACCAAACACCTTCAAATGCAAGACGAAGTGTTGCTGGAGCTCCTTTCTTCGGCCATTGTTGGCAGTTGCGCTGCAAAGCATGTTAGGCTGGAGACGGACAGGGAAACGGCGTTTGTGCAAATGACAACTTACATTCTGAACTGGAGGCGACGCCAGCCGATGGGATAAACGGCAAACTCGCCATTAGCTTCTGCTCCATCTTCTTGGAAGGGAATAAGCGGCAGAGGAGAGGGCTCTTGATCCGGGCCCTGAACGATTTCGGGGGAGTTTGGTGGAGGGGTCTTCCAGGGAATGACGATGAGTCGAACTGGGTTTCCGTCGACGGATTCGATGGCAGAGACGGCGACTTCCAGGTTGCTGACGGGGAGTGTCTCGTTGGCCTCGTTCACGACAGACAGTTGGCCTCGCGGCATGACCAGTGAGCCACTAATCTGGAATAAGTTGCGTCGGTAGCAAGTGAGCTCGGGCTGAAGCGCAGCACCATCGCCTGTGCTGGCAGGCATCTCGGATAGGAAGAACATGCCATGCAACTGCGCAGACAGATCGAGTTGTTGTACACGGCCTCGCTGGTCAACAACGGTGGACTTGTCCTGGGAGCGTCGGAAGGATAGTAACTTGTGGTCTTGGTTCATGGTGAGTCGTGAGCCATCGTCCCTCATGTCGTGAACGATTTCTTGGTATGCAGGCTGTTCAGCCTGAGAGAATGACCGTTTCAAGCCTGTGTATGAATTTTGTCGCTCATAGGACGCCGATTCGTCCTGGGAGTATCGGTTGTAAGAGTAAGGGTGTTGTATTTCTCCTCGCGGTCTTGCTGAGAGATGTGCTGATGAGGAACCATGGATGGACGAGTCCATGCTTCCGAGTCGGCTAGGCAGATGGGAAGAGGCGCCATAGTTGGACCAAAGACTGGAGTGAGCGGGCTCTCCTCGAAGCTCCGTCATGGTGGCCGCTGGGTACGCTGCTGCGGTCATCATAGGCGCATGTCTTTGCAGACAGGTGCGGGTTGTTGTTGCTGCTGCTGCTGCTGCTGCTTCTGTTGTTGTTGTTGTTGTTGTTGTTTTCGTAAGTAAATGTCAAGGCCAGATTTTATCAACCTGGGCCAAGGGAGTCTTTTTAATGTCCCACGGCAGTATGCTCTTCTGTATGTCCCGATTTAGTGGCAATATAGACAACGGAAAGAGGTGAAAGTGACGATGCTGCTGGGTTTGTAGGATTTGAGTTTGGACGATGAGACGGCAACAACGTGTGGCTTTTTTTCTTCTCCCCCTTTCCACAGGCCGAATCGTGTAGGGAGAGAGAGAGAGAGAATGAGTACTTGTAGGAACAGGAGAAGACTCACGTATGGCCGACATGGATGGAGTCGAGCAGCAAGTTGCGGGTAAGTAGTTTTACTTGTATACACGGATGGATCCCTCCCCAGGACGGCAGATGCTGTGGATGCTTGTGGATGGCTGTGGAGGGGGCGTGTGATGCCAAAAGGCCCGGCACTGGAGCCGGGTACATTTGAGTTTTGTCGACCGACCAGGGCCGGCTCTTATACATGGAGCGACCAGGAACGGGAGCTAATAGGAATTGGCCTCATCAGTTGTCTGCAGCAAATTGAAACTTACATAGGTTCAGTAAACAGCGCGCCTTGGCTTGGTCGAACGGGCCACCGTACATAATGTACATGCTAGCATCGACACGGATGTCGTCCGTTCTGCAGTGCGTACAGTGATGTATGTACGTCCGTCGTCGGTACACTGGCCATCCATACCGTCGAGGTACTGGTTTGTACCGGTACTGACTGCGCACAACGCGCACAACGCGCGCACAACGGCGTGGGCAGCTCCTTCTCTCTTCTGTTCTTGTCTGTTCTTGTCTATTCCTGGAAGGAGAAGAACAAGAGAAGAGGACCCAGGCCTGACAGGCACAGGAAAACCCGAGATTCGTGAGCCCAGGTCTGCCGAGGGGTGGCCATGTTTCTCGTTTGCCAACAATGCCACGGCGTGGTTCACGTCTCGAGCACGGCAAGGCGAAAAGATGATTCTGCGAGTTTGCGCCTGCCCGTCTCTCTCTGCCATGCACAAAAGCTTGAATTACCCCAGCAGCACAGAGGAACTCGGAGCCCTATGTACATAAACGCGGCCCATGACAGATGGACGGTTACGTTGGGGGCGAGATCAAGTCCGACAGCACGGGAAATGCAGCCGTGGGATGGGATGGGATGGGATGGGATGGGACATGGCCTATGGGGCAGTACATACGAGATCGCGACTTGTTGACGAGCACACACGCCCCTTTCTTTGGTCGCGACCTATCCAATGTTTGCCGAAGACGAGGCCTTGTCCTGTCGTCGTCCCTTGTCTGATGACTTGTCTGATGAGAAAGGAGAAAGGTCCAGGGGGGGGTGGAGGGGGGGGACGACTCCGTCATGAGCCTTTTTGCTATTGGAGACGGGGCCAGGGCCAAGCAGAGTTGGTGCGTGGTTCTGCGCGGTTCTGCCAGCCCGGCTGAGCCACTTGAGCCAGGCGGGCGCACAAGCGCTAGCAACGTCGAAAAAGATGTTCATGTACGGACTACGGATTACACACACACACACATTGCACATTGTGTGGACGGTTCTCGCAGCCGTGACTTGATTGTGTCGCAGCCGTGACTTGATTGTGCGTAGCGCATTCGCCTAGCTTGCCAAAGTACACCGACGCCAGTGACTCAGCCTCCTGGGACCCGCAATTCTTCTAGAAGGTGGTCGTTGAGACAATGGTAATGAAATGAGACTGACCATCAGGACGAGGCTTGTTGATTGGTGATGCCCTCGCAGTCTTGAAGCGTCTCGAGCGGCTGAGAGATTGACAAGACAAGACTCGGCCGATCGGGCGGGCATCGTGGCTTGCGACGATACACAATGCGGACTTGCTTGCATGCGACATTGAGCGTATGTAGCCCCCACGAACATTTGACAGAACTATTCAGTAGTCGGTAGAGATGATACGCCTTCAAGGGTTCCATCGAGCTTCATGTGTAGCATTGGTAGCTTCTTGTCGGCCGAGAGCATTCGGGCCTCGTGCCATGCACATGTAGAATGGCACGGCACCACAAACGATCCAACCCGCTCGCTTCTCAGAGCCCGCCCGGATCTTGGCCGAGCACGCAGAACGCACGGTCGACTGACAAGTCCGTCAGTCCGCCAGTCCGCCAGTCCATCAGAATGAAGACAGACAGGGAAAAGGGAAAGCGTGGGTTTATTACGCTGAGCCACTGAGTGAGGAGCGTCAGGTCTTGCGAGCCATGGAGAAACCCGTGTTCGCAAGGCGGATGTGACTAATATCGACTAACATGCTTAGCGGCGGCAATTCCTTATCGTCGACAAGGATGTGTGGACATGGGACGCACGGATTGGCCGAATCGCCAACGAAAGATGGTGGGCAGTCCTTTTAATCACCTCCGCGATCCATGATCAATTGGTGCTTCCTTTTTTTTTTTTTTTTTTACTGGAACGGCAGAGATGAGGGAATGTGACCATCTTCTCGGCCGGCCAAGCTATTATTTTCTTCTCTCTCTTGGCGTCCGCTCTTCAGAGCCTGCGGCCTTGTTGGTCCACAACCTACAGCCATGTTTAGCGTTACTATGTATTCAAGGGCAATGTGGACAAGTTTTTTTGAGGTGCGATTTCAGACAATACAAACCAAGGCTAGAGCTATGCCTTTTAATTGCTTGGCTAGTTCTTTTTCCAATCACTATTAGAGAACAAGCTCTTTGGGAGATGATTCTTATCCCATCATCAACAGATAGGACCTGGCCACCAAATTGTCGCGTCATCGCTCTTTATCCCACCAGCACAGCCACAATACATAGCATGTTCAGCTCGGATAGTAAGAAAGCGGGATCTACATTAAGCACAAGATTATATGTGGTTTCAAGGCATGGCTACCTGAGGCATGCAGTTGCCAGGGGACGGTTTGCCTTGATCATATTTCACAAGAGCGCGAGTATTACCAGCTGGTACGTACCTCGGGCGGCGACCCAAAGAGGCGCAAGATGAGGTTAAAGGAGGGGGCGTCTTGGCAAAAGCCAAGAGGCCGATCATGGCCATAAGAAGCGACAGCAGTTGACCAGTACTAATTGGTCTCTGAAGGCGAAGATTGACACCTTTATGTAGGCTAAAGTCCCCCAAGTGAAGGAGCAACTTGAATCGTCGCCAGCTATAATAACGGCCTGATGGCACGGATCCGCATCTCCTCCAGGATCTCCTATGTATGCCGGTACCGATGCAATGGAACACCGCTTGGCTCGCAGGGTCCAGGTATCTTAGACTGTTGCTTGTTATGTTGAATGCTCGCCCCAACACCGAGCCGCCGGATGGAAGAACAGGGACAGAAGGAGCCCTGGGCGGTTCGCGGTTCCAAATTGTCGGTGCTGCACCAGGCTTGTGAACTAAACTAGCTGCATGATTGATTAGTGGTGCGGTGACGGGCACTAATAAGAGCATGTGGGAATGATGTTATCTGGGGCCGTCGAGCAACCGTTACTAGAATCAAGTCCAAAGCAGACATGTGCATTGCATCAGGTTATGTTCAGTAGATATTCCCCATTCGTACTCTGCCTCTCGATGGTTGTGCAGTTGACAAAAAGAAGAAAGAAAAGGGCAGTTCTTAGACAACGACTTCCATTACTCTTGGCATTTCGGTTGCCTCAACCCGGCCGTCCGATAATGATCGTTTCCGTAAGGATGCACTAATAAGCACCCATGAATGCCCCATTTTGTTCCTCGCAACAGCCCAACAGAGAGCCCAAGATAGCCGGGCAAAATCCGTGCTTAGTGGCAGGGGTCCGCCGTCAGGGCTACCGTTTTAGTCGGGCTGTAAGTTGTAGCAGGACGATGATTAGGTACTTGCTTGTACGGATTACGGTAATCCATTCGCAAGGTCCCCCCCCCCCCCCCCTTCCATGAAGATCAGGGAGATCAGGTGAGGCCAGCGAGGTGTCACAAGTTGCGGAACCAGTCTCGTGAACCTCGTGGTGATCTCGTGTGTTATCTGTACCACCACGAAAGAGAAAGGAAAAGAAATGCTGCTGAAGAACATCGAGTAAGCCGCACAAGACAGAGGTGGGTTCATCAGAGAGCCTGGACTGTGTGCGATTCGCGGCATTGCTTCCTTGGTCCATTATCGATCACGAACCAAACGGTAGTCCCTGCATCCGTCCTCATAATGCCGATGAAGAGGTGGGGCCAAATCGGCACGTACCCAAGAAGAATGCTGAGACAGTGACGATGTAGTGTTCGGATGGATGGAATCCGGGTGTGGGCGCCGGGTTCCCAAAACAAGAAGGCGTTTCCTCCGTAGAGGCGTTTGAAAGCCAAAACGACGACCAGAAGCGCACGAGAATGGCAGACCTTGCGGGATGAGAAAAAGTGCTCGGACTGATTATGTTGACAGGCAAACCCCTCCAATCAACAAGCCCGACGAACCCCTGCCTAGTACTGCCACTGTGCCAAGCAGGTGTTGACAGCTCGTGAACAGAGAAGGGCAATCCCATCTCTTGAAATTCTCCTCTGCCGTTTCCCCTCTCTCCTTGGCCCCAATTTTTTCTTTCAGGTACATGCAAGGCACCTGACTCTACCAGAGAATCTAGGCTTGGCAAGGTCCTTTGTTGTATATATGCAGTATAATCCTTGAATGATTTTACAACGACTACAATCCCTATGTACGCGGGGCGGTCACTAGAGCATATAAGCTCTTCGTGGCCATAGTACATAGGTAGAGCTATTGGGGATGCTATAGCTAGGGGTATTTCCGCTAGTAAAAGATGCTATGCATAATCCGCTGTAGTTCTAGTAAAATACACGTGGTATAAGGTACTTCTTACCCCACTTAGTGCACCAAGTGATAGAAAGATCTGTCATTGGCCTGCTGCCCCTAGCTCTGTACCTCCTCATAAAAACAAACAGGGATGAGACTTACATATCGCTGCCAAGGACCCATCGCTAAGGGGTTTGGTTGGATAGCGAAAAGTGGATAACAGTTCGCCGATGCATGATGTGCAGGATGAAAGGGCATCCAGTCTTCTTGCCCATCCATCTGATGGCTCCGCTAAGCTAAGTCGACTTGTTATTACGGAGCAGCTTGCTCCTACTCCGTACAAACATGGGACAACGTCCGTCAGTTCCTACATACGCGATGAGTAATCGCGCCACGCACATACATACAGGAGAAGGACGCCAACGCTAGTGTCTACATTCATGAGTTGAGCAAACGAGCAGATGATTTGTTCATTCGCGGAGGGATTTCCCATCCGACGCAGCCGGCCAGCAGCCAGCCCATGCGCAAGATTTCTTCGTTGAGCGAAGCAACATCCGGATGCTCGCCACAATAATACATCCCTGTGATTCACGGGCTAAACTGTTAGCTTGTCTAATCAGTTGCGCAAAGCAAGAAGCCCTTCTTTTCGCATCTTTTTCCTTCTCGGCTCTCAAGCATTTCTATTCCCCAGACTGGCTCAATGGTTTGGTCAACGGTGGCACTCCAAAATCTCGCCACAATCGCCTAATGAACGCATTCGGCCGAACCAGGATAGGATATTTTTACTTGATCCTGTGCCGTTGCGATGTAACCACCAGGGATGATGTAACCGTCAAACTCGCCAGATCTCGCCATCAATACTACTGCCACAATGCCACCCAAACTGCTTCTGTCTTCACGCGGCCTTCTTGTCGGCCTCTGGGATTTGAGCGGCGCAGAGGGGTTACTTCCCGTTGGGACCCGCCGAAGATGGTGCAATGCCTTGATTTATTCTTAGACTCCACGCGACGGGTCCTCCGAAGGAAGACGACCATCTATTCACGTAGTGGTGAGTCTCACGAGTTGAGAATCGCAAGTATGAGCAACGGAGCATCTGCACACGTGCACGGTCTTGGCCAAAGCTGCGCTCTCGAGACCGTTTTTGTTGGAGAGGGAGTTTCTTATGTACATAGTCAAATGGCGGGATATACCTTCCGTCATGGTCCGTGCATATGGTTCGAACAGACCTTCCTAGATCGTTCTAGGGGTTCAATGGTATCTGCCGTTGATCGATGTGAATATGTATGTGTCAAACTTCGCGCAAGCTATCGCGACTACGAACATAAATGCCCTCTCAAACACTCGAGGCTCACAGAAGGTCTTGTCCTCTCACATCTCACTGCCCGACGCTGGTTGTGCTAGCAGCAGAGTCCTGATTTCAGCCAGGTTGCGTAAAAGAAAAGGTTGCAAAGTGCCTGTCGATGATGCTCCGCACTCCGTCCGTACATAATACTGAGTATCTCAAAGCGTTGTGCAGGGGACTATGTACATACTATAATGAGCCGATTATTTATGAGAAAGGCAACCCGCAACTGGTCTAGTCAACAATGGTGGCTCCGTCTGCTCCGTCTACTCCGTCTACTCCGTACATACATAGGCTGACTGTGGGTCCTTCGCATGACAATTGGTTCACGCAAACGTTCGCCGAAAATTGGCCTAAGGGTGGGCCAGCCGAGTGCCCCACCTAATTTGGTGACGATCTCCCATGCCCTCCCTTCCTTGCGCACAGGGCAGGATGCATTCGCCCACGCCCCCCTCTCACCCCCTCTCACCCCACCCCCCTTCTTTCCTTTGCACACAAGACCAGCGCCGAGTACCCGCTACTGCTGGACCTGTCGGCCGAAATCCCTTGACCTGAAGATTGTCGATTGCCCAGACATCACCAACAACGTCGTACTCCGTAATAATGCTTGGACACTTTCACCTCACACCCCGTCTAGTCCAAGTGACGGAGGCCCAAGCTCCATGCTCGTCCCCTGCCAATTTACGCTCATCCAGGCCCTTTTGACCCCCATCTCAGCCACCATCGTGGAGTCGCGGGGCGGCGAGCCGTGAAACTTGTCAACGACGGGCCCATCGGAGTGGCACATTGTGAAGTCGGCTATTGGGCTGCTGCCTGAAAAGCTCATGTCCGCTTCTAAACCATCAGTGAGCCGGTCCCACGGCGTCAAGCGCTGTGATACGAGCGGTGCAGCTCATTCTAGGTGGACAAAGACAAAATGGCTGCGCATGTCTACCGCCAACACGCATTCATTGGCGACACACTTGCGGGCGGAATAACAAAACGAACTTCTCTCATGGCCGGCACAAGACAGCCGAAGTGGATGAGTATACGGAGTAATCCGCAGTGGGTGCAACTCAATTATCCCGCAATTCGCTGCGATGCAATGGCTGCAGGGCGTGAGGGTTTTCTTTTATCCTCTAAACGCCGACAACCGCAAACACCTTGACGCCTCCGGCGCTTATAGCCACTGACACAACGTGCGATGCAACCTTGTGTATGTCAAGGCCCTAGAAGAACCCAGGCAATTTTAATGGCACATGCGCAACTGTGCGTGTGATGCATTCTGTCAAGGACATATCCGACAGACTAAAAGGAGCCAGCCACTGGTTCTCCGTGACTTCGGGTCCGAGTCAAGTTTCATTCGGATAAGGAAAGGATGGCGCCAAAGGAAACAGCAGCTCAACCTCCCATCATGCGCCCCCGGCCGGAGAGGGCAAAAAGCGCGAAACGAGTCAGGTCATCCTACCAGCCAGCCACCTGAGCAAATGATTTGCGGCCAAAGCGGCCGGTGGTGGAAATGCCATTGCCATAACCAGTTCGCAGAACGGCAATGAAGTTAGTCCGGTTCGGGCAACCAGGCAAGAAAAGGGGAGTGAAAATTCCCACGAGACAGCCGCGGCAGCAACCTTGTGATGAAGATTGACTGACTGACTGAGAGATTGCGGGGAACCAGGATTATTCGACCCTGACACATACTTCCAAAGACAACAAGAAAATCATCAACAACAATCCGATGGGCCCTCGCAAAAGACCTCGCAAAAGATTCAAGAAGCGGCAGCCCGGTGAAGTACTCCGTACGGATTAGGGTTTTGACTAAGCTGCGGTAGCCACGCCACGCCACGCCACGCCGCCCCCCGTTGTCAATGAGCCAGGCCTGTCTTTTGTTTGCTTTGGAAGGCCCGAATCATTCAAGGCAACTCACTGCGTACTCCAAAGGCTCATTTATATCAGTCGACAAGTTGTCAACTCCGTCTAGTCAAGAGAGGCCATTTGGCAACGGGGCCAATTTTTGGACGCAACGCAACATTACCCTGACGGATTGTTTGGTGTCGGCACTCCAGTTTCGGGCCTTGTGGTAACAATTACCCAAGGATCCGTGTTTGATTACTATTATGGAGACAGACTGCTGAGAATCTGCTGCTGAGGACCCTTTCCGCATTTGCTTGTCCGAAACTCCAGGCACAGCCGACGGTGCCGGATGGATAATAGCATCACTTGCTTTACATGTACTTGTTTGCATTGTCAAGGTGTCGGAAGGTGCCGTAAAGATTAATAATAATGCTTACCTTTTGAGATGAAGGTTTCTCGTATCATCGCCTTGCTCGAGTCATCTGTGCAGATTCCGTCAATATGGGCCAATTTCATAAGACATGTTGTTGCAGATCTTCTTCCTCAGACCCCAGTCTCGTTTCGCGTTTCGGCCTCTACTCCCCCATGATCAAGGCCTGGTGTTTTACAGTGACTCTTTGCGAAACGCGCAAAGCCAGCAAAACCCTCGTCACGGGCGCCTCATGCCGGGCTGGGTCGGAAATGATGCTTTTTTTTTTTTTTTGGTCTTGCTTTGACTTTGGAGAAATGGCTCTGATACGTTGTCACTGCCATCATGACTCGATTTGGGCCGGCATGCCGGTCTGAACCTATGTACGGACGTATTGTATGTATGTACATGTACACATGAGCCTACCCGTTGCAGCCTCGCGCCTCGAGGGTGCGTAACGACATGGGATCCCTGTACTGACTGGGTCTGATTGTTATGAACACGCCAGACCCCTATTCTGCCGCGCTTTTGCTGCTTTGTTGCACATACTCTGCCGTGCTTGTACAACCTCCCCGTCTGGCAGCGGCCCCCAATCAAGCAGGCCATTTCGCTTCCTGTCGAGCAAAGAAGGAGAAGAAGAAGAGAGAGAAAAAGTCACCAGTTCCCTCCCCACGCACGCCGGTCGGCAGGGCTATGTGGAGCACGAGCTCATCATGCCTGTTCATGCTCATGCTCCTGCTCCTGCTCCTGCTCCATGAGTATGAGTATGTATGTATGAGCAAGCATGAGCATGAGCACATGTAAAGCCGTGGTGGTCCCGTCCCGCACCGTCCCGCGTCGCATGTCACTCGGCCTGCTCGTCAACCTCCTTCCCCATCCGGAGAGGCAACCAGGCAACCCAAGTATTTTTTTATTTTTCTCCCCTCTCCCCTCTTATTGCAAAGAGGCGTCTGGTCTGGTCCGGTCCGGTCTGGTCCGGTCCTATTAGCCAGCTGCCGCTCCGTCCGTCTGCAGAAACCAGGGGAAAAAAAAAAGCCAGCAGCCGTGCCATGTTCCCATCAATGGGTAAGAATAATAATAAAAACCACGTCCGTAGCATTCATCCATCCGTCTGCTCGTTATTCACGATCCAGGGGTGTATCGAACATGGCCCCATCGCACGTCGCATTCCATGTGCTCCGTTCTTCGCAAGGACAAACCACAGATCAGCTTCGCCCGATCGCACGTTGCCGTAGACCAAAAGTTCCGACTGGTGTTGCCTAGATTCCCTATTTACCAAAGCGCCTTCTGGCCCCTCCTTTCTATTTTCTTTCTCCCCCCTCCACGACAGAAACATGTTGCGTTGCGGTATTTAATGTCTTCGATGTGCGCGGGACGGCCCCAGACCAGGTGGTGGAACAGGAAACAAGCCATGAAAGTCGAATGATGGGACGGACGGGCTTGCCGTTCAAACTGGGTATTCTGATCCGTATAAGTCACATTGCCTACTTCCACACGGGCAAACGGGCAAACGGGCAAACGGGCAAACGGAGTACTCTATTCGGGTCTTGCTGTCCGGCACCAGTTCCCCCCCCCCCCCCCCCCATTATCCTTTCGGGCCATTTCCAAGTATTCCGGAATCCTCTGAATGTCGCACGAATCACAGCGAGTTTATAGTAGCGATGAGAGAATCTACGGATGAATCGCTCCTGAAAATCGCGCGTCTATCTAAGGGAATAAGTGGGGTCCAAGGGGGCACCCGTTGAGATGAGAGAAGGAATGTTGTTCCCTCCGTATTAATCCGTGGATGCCGCAAAAGCCATTATACTTTGGCGTCGTACCATGGCAAATGATCCGGCGCATCGCAGTACCCGAGCTTGGGAAACAAATGGCATTTACTCGCCGTACCGAGCACATGCGCTGTGCCCCAGGACCCCGTGAGGGAAAATGTGCATGGTCCATTCTAGGTTCCCGTGCGTGAAATGACTCAAAAATGTGTACCGACTACATGGCTCCATGTAGAGTAGCTGAGCTGGCTATTGCCGAATCTGCCAGTTGCCGTCGTCAGAGTCAGAGTCTCCCCCGTCAACTTGGTCCTCGGCGTCTATGAGCGCCATTTGTACGAAGCGCCGTACCCAGGCTTCTTGAGCTGGGTCTAACGCACCTGCGACGCCTTCGTTTTGAACGGGTTGCTGTTGGCGGCCAGCGGCGGCAGCGGCGGCAGCGCCACGCCCGATGGGTCTTGCTCCCCTCGGCAATTGTTGATGCTGACCTCCTCGGGGCCGGTCATGACCTCCTGCTCGAGCTGGAGGGCCGTGATGCCCTCCTCTGCCGCGGATATCCCCACGGGGAGCTCCTCCTCGAGGTTGTGCGTGTCCACGTCCGCGTGCTCTGCCTTGATCGGGAGGAGGCGGTGGTTGGGGCGCTGGCTCTCGACGGGGTCGGTTGTCCATCACACGTAGAACAAGGGGTGCTTCGCGGGCTACAGCGATGGGGTTGGGGTTGCCGTTGAGATCGACTGGGTGCTGCGGAGGCGCCGCGTCGTCTTCTTCCTCCTCTTCTGTATCTGGCTCCTCGATCTCGGGAATCATCTGCATCAGCTCCTCTGGTTCTGCGGCGGCGGCGGCAGCAGCAGCAGCAGCAGCAGCAGCATCACCTCCTCCGAGACCACGGCCTCCGACAAAGCCCAATCCGACATCATCTCCGTCGCCACCTTCCAACTCCCAGAGTCGCATGTAACAGGATGTGACCTTTCCATCTGACTGCTGGTTGTAGTGCTTGTATGGATTCGCGGGATCCAACCACGAAGAACACAGGTAGCAGAAGTGGGTGTCACACCGCGAACAGATCATGTGGTTGCAGCCATGTGTCTTTTGCGCCGGAGCACTGCACGTCGGACAAGGGCTCGTGTGCAGTTGCAGATATTCCAGAGAGGCCTGCTCTTCCTCTGTCAATTCGTCCTTGTTCCGCTTCGGCGCACAGCGGACGAATTCCCCGTGCCAAGTTTGCAGACAGCGACTACAAAAGGCGAACCCACAATCTTCACATATACACAAGAGGTCGGCAGGGTCGAATTTCTTGTTGATCTTTTTGCCGCGTTCTGTCGCCGTCGTCTTGTCGTCAATTACCGTGTCTTGACTCTCACCCTGGGTGTCGTCGATGTCATCGCCGGCTGATTCTGCAAAATCCAGACCCTCTGGTTTCTTGTGTTTCTTGGACCGGGCAGCACCGTTGCACCACTGGCGGGGACAGTAGATGGTGTCCTTATCGGCTTCAAGCTCTGTTTTGTACTTCAGGTTCACGTAGCGCTTGACCGCGTCCTCGGTGAGACCAATCTGGAGAAGTTCGCTAGGGCTGATGAAGGTCTTGGACTTGCCTACCCTGTCTGCCGAACCGGAAGCCCTGGCTTTGGCGCAGTTGGGCGTAAGGCAGCGTACTGTAGAGATGCTCCCTTCCTTGATGGCATTATTGTAGAAGTCTTGAAGGCATTGGAGACAAAATATGTGACCGCAGTCCATCATTCTGTGGCACTTTGTGCCCTTTTTGGGGTCTTGTGACGTGTTAGCGCGGGTCATTTCCATATAAAAGAACCCCAACGGCGGCACCTGCACAGGAAGCTACAAAGGGAAGGAGAAGGGCGGGGGGAGAAAAAACGAAATAACTCACCCAAGCATATCCCACACTCAAACGTTTCCTTCTCAAACGCCGCCTTCTTCGCATTCATGTCGAAATCCAACACAGCAAGCTTATGCTCCGGGTTTACCTCCAAAGTTCCCTCAGGGCTGATGGTCCCGAATATATTCTGAGCCTCCCTCTGAAGATGGTCAATGTACGTGTATGCGACCATGTCTCTGCCCGATTCCTCCCACAGCCGCGGCCCGTCCTCTTCCAGAGCGCGCAAGGTTTCGCTGGCAAGCCACTGAGGTGCCGTGGAAAGAGAAACGAGAGGTGCTTCATCCGAGGGGTATCCATCCGGAAGTGTGATCCGCAAGGACAGTGGAGGCAGGTGAGACACGAGAAGGGCATCAACAGCTTCCGGCGCCGCCGCCGTGCCGCTCCTTATCGAAGATGCCGTCGAGACATGGCCAGCGGGGCCATGGTGCGTCGCATTCGAGGCTGAAGACGCAGACGCAGCGGGGAAGACGACAGTGACAGGCTGTGCCGGTTCCACTGGCAGTTCGAGTTCAAACGTATACTTGTGTTCGTATCCGATGCTCGGGGCTGCTGGAACATGGTGCGTGTGCCGTATCTCGGGAAAGATAGCCTCGAGGGTCTCGAGCTCCATGAACCGAGGGTCGTCGTCGCCCGCATCGTCCATGGCAAAGGGGTGCTTGTGGATGAGAAAGCTGACGGGGACGAAGGGGGGGCCTGCTGCCCTGAGGCGTGCCTTTTCTCCTAGTGTTCCTGACGGGAAACTTTAGAGGAGAAGAACATCAAGAAGCTGCCATAATTTCAAGTTAAAGGCGCCTAGATCAAGTAAGTCATGTGCATGAGTTAAGAACGGGCCGAGTTGGGCTCGAAATGTCGTGCCTTTGAAGCTCAGCTGGTCGGGGTACTCTTTTTTTTCCCGACGTGTTTTCGGTTCCGCAGCCCACTTTAGTCGCAATATCGAATCTTTTTTTCTCTTCTTCTTCTTCTTCTTTGCGAATATCCAAGCTCGACGGTCCAAGTTCCAGCTTCACCAGCGACCGAGTGATTTCGCAGCTTGGTTTTCCCGTAAACTCGATGACAATGATTCATCCAGCCACAATTTACAAAGCCCGCCGAGGGGCGTCACCGATCCCCCACCCCACGTCACCGAAAAAAGCAGGCGGTGGCAACCCCCAGCGCACCCATCTGCCACTCCAAACGCACAACACCAACCCTTTAGATCCAACGGTGGCTCTTCTGACATCATCACGATACGAGCCAGAGTCCTCCGACCAACGTGCTCGCTCACAAATCATACCAGACGCCCTTGAGGATAGTTTCCCCTCCTCTACGAACTGCACACCAGCTATGTATTCGTAGCTCCCGCCGATCAAGAAGCCACTGATCCATATATCCTGCATCTCCCCAGAACCAACCATGACTGATGACACCGCCCCTCTTGCGTCTCTTTCCATCACACACGTCTACTACGTATGTGCTGCCAAATAAAAGAAACTTATTGTTTTTAAAACCCCCCCCTCCAGTCAAACATACTAACTTCCCCACGCCCAGGACCCCGACGATCCCATCTCCCTCCTCTGCGCATACCTAGCCCTCCTCCCCCAAGCCCTATGCATCATCTACGCCACGCTCATCCTCTCGACGCGCGAAGTCGAGGTCCTCTTCATGTTCGCCGGCCAAATGGGCTGCGAGGCACTCAACTTCCTCCTCAAGCGCCTCCTCAAAGAGGAGCGACCGCGCAGGATCCACGGCAAGGGCTACGGCATGCCCAGCTCGCATGCGCAGTTCGTTGCCTTCTGGAGCGTATACCTCGCCCTGTTCCTCCTCGTTCGTCACAGGCCGAGCGCGGATAGACATGCAAACGGCCATGGGCATGGCCGGCCGTGGTCTTTGCTGGAGAGAGCGGCTATTAGCGTTGCGGCGTGCGGCGTGGCTGCCGCTACGGCTTGCAGCAGGATATACTTGGATTACCATACGCCGAGGCAGGTCATTGTGGGAAGCGCGGTGGGTGTCCTGCTTGCCTTGCTTTTCTTTGGGGTCACGAGCGTGGTGAGGCATACGGGCTTATTGGCGCGGGGCCTGGAGCTGCCGCTGGCGAGGGCGCTGCGGGTGCGAGACTTGATGGTCTGCGAGGACATGTGCCAGGCTGGGTGGGAGAAGTGGGAATTGGCGAGGGTCGGAAAGGTCAAGATGGGCTGAGAAAGAAAAGAAAGTGGCACAAGATACGGGTAAGAAGGGGCCGTTGAAGCGTTGGTCATCCAAGGGAAGAGGACAAGTGTTTATTTGCCGGATTTGCATCATGTGTGTAATTTCTCGATGCGCAGCACATCTACAGGGAGCGAGGACATTAAAGCGGCGTCACATGCACTGACGAGGAATCAAATTCATGTCGTCATACATTAGTTGTATTCGTCCATGACCCAGACAGAGCACAGCCTGTCGGTATCGTCACGATTGGTGTCTTAACCACACCCTGCTTCCCATGAATAGCGGCAATCGCCTGTGGAACATTTTTCCCTCCCCAAACCCCCCAAAACTAGAGAAGAAAAGGACTGAAGGGAAAGGAGAAAGCGCCACGCCATTTCAATCATACATCATAGGTAGTGGAATACGTAGAGTTTCCAGCATATACGCAGAATAAGTGTCAAGTGAACTAGAAGAGGAAGAAAGACGAGAGAAATAAGTACCCAGTCATCCACCTCATAGCGAGTATTCCTTCTATTTGCAGACCTGCGCCCTTTGAATTAAACCCATTATACAGCGATGATTTGGCTGGGGAAAATCAGAAATCGCCGCCCGTTCTGACACATGAAAAAAAGTATCATTATTATCTGTTGTTCTGTTTTGTTTTGTCTTGTTCGTTGTCAGTCCTTTCATATCCATTCCGCTTCATTGACTGGGGATTGGCTCTCTGGCGTCCATTTCTGTCGTCCGGGCGAATTAGCTCCTGGGCTGGGTGCTGATCCCTTGCTCTTGCCCACTGCTTTTTGCGCACTGTAAACCGTCGGACTGAGCCGTAGCTCTTCCTGAGGAGCCTCGCCGTCCTTTTCATTCGATGCCTTTGTGACATCGAGTGGTACCGGTGGAAGTTGCTTATCTTTGCTTTCTTCGGCATCGGTATCCAAAACGATCAAAGAGCTCGGCACGGGCGGCGCGGGAAGGTCAGACTCGGGTCTGTTGCGACGTTCCAATACTGCAGTGGGGGCCATCTGATAAAAGGACCGAACAGGGGGCATGTTGTCAATGTTGGAGACGCGCAGACCGATCGGTACGGTGACCGATGAGGAGTCAAATGATGAGTCGCGATTGCGCCCTCCCCCCGAAAACCATATGGTCGGAGGAGCGGGTATCTCGTCGACGACTGGGTCTGTGAGGACCACGTCATTGCCCGAGGGGGCATATGCTGCGGCGGGAAGCATGTATGCGGTTTTGGGGTCTGGCGCAGTGTCGCGGGGGAAGATATTGTATGAGTTCTTCCGGGCATCTTGTTGCTGAGAGGCGGGAATGGTGGCGCTCGACGTTGTTGCGACCCCAATTGTAAAGGGCTGTGTGGCAGCGACAACATTTTGCTTCTCGCCTTTATTATTATCATTTGCATCAGAAGCGGCTGCTGCATTTTCAATGCCGGTCGGGGAATGGTAGTCGGTGGCTCGACGTTTCTGGAATCTTGCAGGCACCGGCACCGGTTGTTCCATTTGTTTGGTGAAAACGAAGCTATGAAGCTTCCTCGTCCTAGGATGCCTCACAGAGCGTCGGGAATCGAACTCGTGATAGCCTTTGGGGCCGATTTTGCCGAGCCTACTTGAGCGCAAAAGTACGTATAGGATGCCGGTATATATTCCACTTAGGTTCACTGTTACCGCGGCTGCCATCGACAACTGCGACTGCAACGAGCTGACTTTGGAACCATCGTCGGCAGAGACCGACAAAAAGAATGGGGCAGTTATTGACTGGTATGAGAAATTAGTTGGCTGTCTGCACCCGTCGAATCGCTGGTTTTGTTTGTGTTAACTCACCATCGAGATACCACCCAAGAGCATAAACCACGCCATCCATGATGCCGTGATCCTTTGTTGCTCGCCAATTCCAGACACCTGGTTCAGCCGATAGAAAACAATGCTGCTACCCACAAGAAGAGTAGAGGCAATTGCCACAATGATACCAAAACAGCCAAGAGCCCAACGTCTCAGAAAGAAGACGAGGGAAGCGAAACAGAAGTTGGGCGGAAGTACAAATCGAGTCAGAACGTAGGTTCCTATTGATCCGAGCAGAGGGATTGCTAAACAAGCCTGTAAGCTCCATTTATTTCGGGCAGAAAACGGATTGTTTGGGCGGAGAGCCTGGATTATCGCCTCCACGCCGAATGTGAGCTGCATGTACGGCACCATCAAGAAGGCTGATTCTGATCATTAGTAAAAAACATCATGTTTCAAAGAACAAAAAAAAAGAGTTTTACCTACAAGGAAGGAGCGTTTGTGAGAGGGGTGCGCAGCCCAGGATCAAAGAAGACTGCAGCCCAAAAGATTGAACGGCGGCAAAGATGATGCTCTGGCCAATGATCGATAAAGACAAAATGAAAGGAAAGATCTCAGCGGGGCCGACCAATTTCCAGAACGACGTTCTATACCATCAGGGTTAGAGAATGTACTCTTGTCTTTTGAGTGAGAGAATCGCGGGGATTTTCGACCTACTTGAACCTGAAATCGGGATCATTTCTCCTCGAGTTCTTGTAACAGTCCCAGTATATCCCGGCAGCTGTTGCCGCTGATGTCAAAGCATTAAAACTCGCCAAAATGACAAACGACGTACGAATCGACTTGGAAGCCTGAAATCGCAGATTATTTATAAATGCCGAGGAACTGTTTGACTGATGGTCAAACCCGTCAGGCGAGCCAGACAGCTGTGGCAGCCTTGGGAGCAGTTCACCCGGCGACGACTCGAGCCACCATGAGCCAGCGCCGTCCATTGTTCAAATCTCTCGGGGTTTCTTTTTCCTCCTCCTCCGATTCTCCTTCTTCGACGCGTCTGAAGACCAAGGGGAAATGCTGAGAGCGTTTCGGTGGGTGGAAGATGATGGTGGAGAAGAATAGACAAAGGCGTAATAATGCCTTGGCTGAGTAGCCGGAAGAAGAGGATATGGGGATAAACCCCGGGCTCGAGGCCGAAGAATAAAGCACCAGGTATGAACTCCCCCGATTCAGAAAAGGTGCAGAAAGTCACAAGGGCACAAGATGAACGCGGGGGAGAATCCAAGTACTGTAGATGGCGAGCTCGAGAACTTGGTGGCTTGGACGTTGATTGACACCATGATGGCGAGGGACCACAGCTCCGGACGGCGCTAAGCCGAGTCACTGCCAACAAAGGAGAGGTCGATCTCGGATTTGTCAGAAGTCTTCAGCCGGGGAACTAGGGGGCTCTCTTTCCGTGGACGCATGGCATAGACCTGGCGGCGACGGCTATCTTGGTGATGTTCCGTGTTCCAGGATGGGGAAAGTTGTCGCATGATGTGCCCGACCAGGGGAACGCTATGCACACAACTGCCCGCTTGCGGGTTCGGACCCACGACGCTATCCCGTCTTTTAATGCCCTTGACACCAACAAGATCCATCAAAATGCAAGAGTTTGCGATGAATTTCACTGCCAAAGAAAAAAGTGGTCAGTGCATGCAAAAACAATGCGAAAGCTTGTTGTTGAAAGGTCGTATAAATCGTGTTCGTCGGCCAAGAGATGTGAAGGCCACCACCCATCCGGCTGAGCCCATCCAGCACATCCAGCCTTGATTGAATGTGAGTGTCGGCCGTCTTCAAGCCGTGACTTCGAAGGCAGGTCAACGGTAGGGGGCTGTTTGATGAAACCCGCGATGCTTTTTCTGGGCTTGCATCTGACGCCATAGCTATCCAGAAGTCAGAAATCACTGTGCGTGGCTGTTTGGGACCAAAGATGTTGAAGCAATCTTGGAACACGTCCAAGTTTCGAAGACGGGTAGGTCGGATTTGCCATGGACACTAAGCCGTAACAGAAATGGTCGCTGCCCTGATCCCTTCGCTTTGGCCCATATAATGGACGACCTGAAACAAGCCTTGCCCATATTGGGTCGAAGTCTGGTGTTGAAATGGTGATTGTGTATCAGATTATTGCCTTCTTTCCAGAATATTGCCATAGTGGCCGTGCCAAAAAGTCCATCGCGGCCATGATTGCCCTGTCTTCTGCCCGGTAGTTCTCGCTACACTTGATATGCCCATAGCGACGCGCCGACAACTCGGTAATACGATTTCGCCATCCCAAGGAGGGATGTGTTACATCGCACGGACAAGATGACCAAAATGTAGCCGAAGCAACGCATCCGAAAATAGTATATCGTATGTTAAGGATTGCTCGTCGCCGGTTCTTCCATTCACGCTCTTCGTACTATAGTGCAAGTTATGAGTGCAAGTTCGTACTATCGCGTCATTTACATTAGCGTATCGGGGCACCACTCACCTGTAATGGTCTCTTCTCCCCAGACAGAGTTAATCACTTGAATAACAAGGCACAAAAGATGTATAGGTAAGGAGGCTAAGAAGGGTCTGGGCTCGACCTGGTAAATCTCTTTTAAAACGCGAAGGCTACAATTCCGTACCCTAACCCCACTTCCCCTCTATTGCATACATATGTATGTACACAGGCGCGTGACCTCAACCCTAATGCTTTGATTGGAGGCTCAATTGGAGGCTAGCCCCTGGTTCCAAATGAAGCCTTTTCTGGCAGGCTTCGACTGCATGTCGGCCATGCTAAAGTCCGAGCTAGCGTCACTGCCCTCGACTACGAAAAGTCGTGTCGCCGGTGTTCTTCCAGGCCAAACCCGGCATCGTCAATCAATCGCGGCTTTTGACGCTGGCTCATTTGAGACTGCATTGCCTCCGAGCGTTGAGATGAATAAGAAGAACTAGCGGCATATAGTTGCTCCATCTTACAGTGTCTTGATCCCATTGCAATCCTGTGTGTTAGCCCAATAGCTTTTGATAGACGTCCACCAATCTGCCAAAGTGTTGCGAAGTAGCTCCATGAGAATGTACATATGAATCATCGTTGCTTAGTCAACCATGATATATTGCCCCCCCCCTCGAATCCCGTGCATGATATCGTCGCCAATCGTGCCGAGGTCCAATGCACAATTTTCTATGCCGTCATCGTCCTCGTAGGCCAGCAGCATTGGCAGCCAACAATGGAACGCGCGTTCGGTGCATTTTTCTCAGGCACGGGAAGCCCAAGGCAATCTGGCAGCCCCATCGTCATGGACAGGCTAGCCCTCACTCTCAACCGGATCGCCACAATGGAAAGAAGACGGATGTGCGCCGTGCTGAACGAACAGAGGCCAATCACCATCTTCACTGGATTCCCGGAGTCAAACGTCCGCGCAGGCAACCGGATCTCGATGCAACATCAGCAAGCGACTGCAACCAATAGAAAACTTCAGCAAGGTGTTGTTCCACAAGGAAAGCTCGCGGCTGCGGGCAGCTGCTGCCTCTCCCACCTTGGCCCTGCGTCGTCATGTATGTACGGATTACATATGCCAGAAAGCAGGCACCTTCCCCGCCCCCACCAACTCTATTATTACTAATATGCGACGTTGCGGCGTCATTCCTCTGCAAAGTGCTGTCTATCGATAACAACGCAGCCAGGCGAAGATTCACAGATCAACGCTTTCATCATCAAGACAAATGACGCCGTCTTGTTGGACACGAGGCACATTTCAACCTATCATGGCGTGAGGGACTGTCATAAAAAGTGGCATGTACGCCAACGCGCGTCAAGCCAACAGGGGAATCGACGTCATTTTTGAAGCTCAAATCACTCCCGGATTGGACGAGACGAGAAAGACTGGGCGGGGGTGGGGGAAAGAGAGCTGTTTCCAGGAGTCCCGCAGTCGCCCCCCTCTCTCGAGCAAGCCGGAATTATTGCTTTGCCCATTCCATTTAATGAGGAAAAAAAGGCTTTCTGGCCCGGGGATTGCCGACCCGTGCCTTTCGTCAAAAATAGACAGATGCAGACCATGTCTTATCCACATGTACCAGCTTTTTGGTCCTTGACAATCCAATCACCGGAGCTTGTACTCTGCCACCTCTTTCCTCCTCAGGAGGGAGGGGGGGAGGGGTGTGAAAGCTCAGGAATTGTTGAACGCTGCCGGCTTTGTCCATGACGCAATCCATCTTGAATCCGATCATGCGGATGTATCTCTACGTGTAAAGAGATCGGGAAAGACCCCCTCATTGATGAGGCTGAGTTGGCTCCAAGCTTGGTTGGCATGTACCTGCTCCTTCGATTGTCACAGGCGGGCCAAGAAATTTCTTATATAAACCATCTGGGAGCTGCCTGGGTTTCCATCTTTCTTGCTTTCATCATCATCACTTCTAATCTCATTATTCTCAAACACGACCAATAACTACCCAAAAATACACACACAACTTCTTTTCACAAGACAACCACAACATCACAATGGAGTCCATCAAGCAGGGTGTCAACTACGTCTCTGAGACCGTCCAGCAGGCCACGAGCGGTGCTTCCAAGGAGGCCAACAAGGAGGTCGCCAAGGACTCCAATGCTTCCATTGGCACTCGGTACGTTGTGTCCTCGCTTTTGTGCAACTCTTTTTTTTTTCCTTGCTAATTGAACGTGTCTAGTGCCTCGGCTGCCAAGGATGCCCTTGGTGACAAGGCTAACGAGAGCAAGCACGATGCCAAGTCTGAGGCTCACAAGCAGCAGATCTAATCGACATTGGTAGACGGAAATTAGATAATGGATGTAGACATGGTTGCATGGTGAAAAAGACACTGTAACGCACAATACCCCTAGATAATTTGCAAATCAAGAGATGTTGCCTCAACCTTTGCTGCCCGTCAGAAATGAGAAATTCTTACACAAAAGCAATTCGTAAAACCTTGTTCCACAAGCTGATCATTGTGCTTGGTATGCCTGAAAATTTGTCACACATCCTAGTTTCGTTTTTTCACATCTTGTGCCGCGAACGCGTTCGATATCTGACAGTACGAGTATGTCATTGCGTAAAACGGAATGACGACCCACAAACAGTTGAAGAAGACCAGGTATACCCACATGTACACGAAGTTGCTTCCATCAAGGTTCACACTGCCCGTCAACCACTCGGGACAGAACGTCATGAAACCTAAATCACCACATCAAGTCAGCAAACATGCAATCAAGATGGCCCCGAGGAGAGGCGAGGCGAGGGGCCGGTGGACAAAAGGGCCAGAACACATACCGCCGTACAGCTCAGCCGTAGCAAGAACAATCATCCAGAAGTACGCTTTATGACTCTGCCTGCCAATCAGGTAGCAGACGTACAGCGCCACGGGGCCGTCGAAAAACACCGTCAGGAGCTCGAGGCTCACGACGCCGAGGTCGACGCCCGCCCATCTCTTGTCGGCCCGGGCGTACACCATCCACAGCTGCGCAAAGGGGTTCCCGCCGCCGCTCTGGGGCCCGTAGATCCTCTTGCTCTCGCGCCCCAGGAAGTTGTACGGCGTGGGGAACAGGCTTGCGGCGTCGGGGCCCGCGTCGGGGACGACGTAGGAGAAGAAGCAGTGGTAGAGGAAGCTGCCTTCGAGGATGAGGTGGCAGAGCGCGTCGGCGAGATGCCAGATGAAGAGGAATCGGAGGGCGGCGGCGGTGGAAGGCGGGAGGACGGCCTTGGACGTGCCGTGTGCGAATAGGACGATGGCAACGGTTGCGAGGAGGGAGATGATGGTGGGGGTGTCGAAGACGTCGGGGGGTAGATCGGCCATGAGAGGGGATTCGGAGGGGGTGGGATTGAGTCTGGTTTGGTGGGATTAAGTCTGGTTCTTGCGACGAGACAATCGGCACAAGTTGGGAAAAGGATAACTTGAAGCTGTACATAGTGGGGGCGAGAAGGCGATGAATGATGATGCATATCGCGCCCCCCCTTTATTTTCGGCCGAGCCCTAGAACACGCTTTCGCATCAAGATTATTCTTGGTTCTAGTTCATTTGGCTCCCGCATTGATGTGTCAATTGCCTCCTGTTGAGATATCTACCAAGAATTATGACTATCCAATACCGTGTATTCTAGTGGTGCCGGCGAACTTTTTTGGCAGATGCGTGTTTTCGCACATTCATCAACTCGATTGCGAGGCAATAGAGAAAATTCACCCAATCTATGCAGAAAACTCCTGAATCCTGATATCCCAAAATCACGTTATATACATGCACGATACGCCAGTAGATGGCCACGTCCCCAACGCCAGTGACAGCGAAAAGCGTGTCGGAACCCGTACCCGCTCCATCACCACTCTTTGAAATCTTTTTGTTTCTGCCTTGTATTCCACCCCAGCTTGCCACTGATGCTGTTGGCCCAATCCTCACTGCGCCGGCCCTCGGTCTGCACAGATGCAAAGGGGAATCGGCTCGCGCTGATGGTCACATAATCTCCGGGCTTGAGCTCGACGCGCTCGCGGCCGTCGAAACTCGCCCATGATGCTGTCCGAGCGGCATATGGTACTCCGACGCGGAGGACAATCGTGTCCGGGAGGATAATGGGGCGAAACGAGAGCGTGTGCGCACAGATCGATGTTACGAGCATGACGGGATTCTCGGGATGACACAGTGAACCTCCTGCTGCGAGGTTGTAAGCTGTTGATCCGGTGGGAGTCGATACGCAGATGCCGTCGGCGAGGACAGAGGTGAAGTGTTCGTCGTCTCCGAAAATCTCGGTATACGACATGGCTACAAGAAGTCATGCAGTCAGATTTTTTTTTTTTCGACCTTGCTAGTCGAGGAATTTGATGCGAAATGGTCTTGTCTGGGTCGTGTGTACTCACTAGGATTCGGACCGCGATCCACCACCACTTCGTTCAATATCTCAAAGGTCCCATCTGGCCGGTGCGTGTGTTCGTCTTCTCTCTCTTCCCCGATCAGTTCTTCTACCAAATCCCTACGTCGATGGCGTTCGTCATCATCCTCCCCAGACTCCTTCTCATCATCGGAATATTTTCGCTTGATACTTCGCATGACAGTACTCTCGAACCGAAGGCGCAAACTGACGGTGACACCCTTGCTAAAGGTGGAACCCAGGATGCGCCTGTGATCCTCGAAATCGAATTTTGTCAAGAAGCCCAAGCTACCCAGCGCAAAACTCAGGACGGGAGGGACAATGCGCTGGAACAGCCAGCTTGCGTAAAGGACAGTCCCGTCTCCTCCCAGTGTGATGACAAAGTCGAACATGTGTGGTCGAGACTTGCACATGAGTTCATCCCAGTGTTTGAGGCGTCGTGCAATGCCCTCTTTGGCAGCGGCCAAGTCAACATGGCCGCTGGCGGCGTAGGCCGGGGACACCTCGTCTATGATGCCCGCCACATCAAACTTCTTGTTCGTCTTGAGCTTGTCTTGTACGTAGACGACGTACTGGACATCACGCTCCTTGTCCAAGAGCCACTTTGTCAGTTCTCTGGTCTTTGGTATCAGGTCTCGATCGTAGATCTTGGTAAGAAGGAAGATTGTCTTGACGCGGAATCTAATCTTCATGCTGCTCAGCCTTCGACTAAGCTCGCGCACGCCCCAGGCCATGTCGCTCAGCTGCTTCTTGGTGAGCATGCGACTGTGAACATCATCGTACGTTGTCGGATCCATTTGCGACGACGTGCTCTTGGTCATCTCGTGCGCCCACGCTTCCTGGTCTGCCTGTCCAACTTGATGGCCATCGAGACTTGTGTGGTCGATCTCGACGCGCGAGAGCTGTCGTGGCTTGTGCTTGGGCTCGACCAGCTTGTCCTGGCCTTTGTTCGCGAGACTCGGGACGTTTTCGTCGTGCTCGTCCGGGCTGGCGTAGATGGGGTGCGCAAAGTATCGCTTGCTTCCTGGGTCGCTTGCAGCCGAGTCCGCCCACCGCTGGTTGTCAAGGAACTGGTGAACTAGGCATTGGTCGCGCCGGG
The DNA here is from genome assembly GCA_019022495.1 of Epichloe hybrida. NCBI lineage: Eukaryota > Fungi > Ascomycota > Sordariomycetes > Hypocreales > Clavicipitaceae > Epichloe > Epichloe hybrida. The sequence goes on from JAFEKR010000042.1 coordinate 129,674, forward strand.
AGGTGACACGATGGCCTTGAGGCAGAACAGAGTCTGACGTCACGAGGGAGCTCTTTCGGCGGTACGGATTGGAGGGATCAAAGGTCACCTTTGGAAGAAGACAATGGCCTCGTCATCAGCACTGCACGTCTCGTGGGTGCTTCGGGGAGGGGGGGCAAGAGAATCGAGAGACAGTCATGCCTACCTCGAGTGGTTTTGCGTCCTCTGCGTCCTCGTCGCTGTCCTCATCAGGCCCATCTTCCATCTTGCGCGCTGTATCAGCAAAGGTATCGGTGACCTTGGCGTCCTCGTCGCCATCTGGGTCTTTCATGGCGAAAGGTGCTCGAGATGCTCGAGAGCTGGAATGAGTAGTGATGGCTCTCGACACTCTCCGAGGCAGCGCTTTGGAACGCTGTATCACCGCGGGGAAGCGCGGTTTGGTTGTGACGTGTTGTGCTCACTTGCTGAGATGATGGTGGGGTTCATGTGTGGCGATAATGAATGGACAAGAACAGTCACAGTCACGGCTGGAAGAAAGCTATGATGCGGCTCCGGCAGATGCCACCACCTTGCCACCTTGGACTAACCGAAACTATCTCTTTAAAGGCCGCAGGTCTGATCAGCCTCATTCTGGAGTACTTGTTTTTATTCCATCTTCAGACATTCCATTTCACTCACCGGAGTGCAAAGTCGGCCGTGGCTATCAAATAGGTGCACCGATACTCTCCCTACAGAGATTTCTGCTGGCTACTTGCTTGAGAATGGCGCAGATGCATCCACACAAGCCATCGAGGAGCGCCGTGAATGGTGCCCAGATCGATAATGGTGTTGCCAAGCTGACAAGACATGGGCGCAAATCTTGTTTCCGGAGACGAGCCTGCACTGCCCTAATACAGGGGGACAAAGGGGATACGACGATGACGCATTGTGTTTGTTCTTGGATCAAAGATGTGCCCGAATGCAGCGTCGCGGTCTGACATGTTGGAACGACTGAAAAGTGCTTTGAGGGTATCGTCGGCGGATTCCCCGCAGCAAAGCAGCAACCTATTTCATGTTGGACAAAAGAGATCATAGCCGCAAGTCCTTCCAAGGGTGCATTCCATTGTGGCGGGTCGATCTTGTCCTCGAGCACTGCCATTATTTCCACTGAGGAGACACGCAGCTCCATGTTATGAGAAATGGGACAGACTTTTGTGTCATCTGCCAATGCCTCAATCACTTGTCCCAACTTGCCAACTTGGCGGCTTCTTTCTCGGCCGACCTGGACGGTACCTAACTAGGCAGAGGCAGAGGAACATTTGTACAGTAGCTAGTTTCGTTTTGTGTTTGTGCTTCTGCCGTCATTTTTTTTTCACTGAAAAGGTTGTCAAGATGCTTGGCATTCCGCGCAGCAAAGCAAGACGACCCATTGATACATCTCGCCCGGCCGATTTGAATGCCCAGGTCCTCAGAACGCGTGCTGCCGGATCATTATCCGACTGCCATCCTGGGGGTTTTTCCATTCCATTCATAGGGAAGGGCCACCAGATTGACGAAGTAGTCTGTCGTCAAGTTCAGTGCAGGCATGCGGGTAGCTTCACATTCACCCGTCTTCTCGTGATATCACGTTCACAGTATGGTAGGCGCTGTACATGATAGGTTGCTCCTGAACAGACACGTACAAGCCGTGAGAAGAAGAATCAGAACTTGCAAAAATCTCTAGTCCTTATCCCTCTACTTGTCAAGTCCGTGAGTTTCATCACCGTTGAACCCAACCTCCGCTAAGTCTGTCTTCGTCCCAGTCTCACTCGCACGCATTCCTTTAAAATACCACCCTATTCTCCCTCTTTAGTACGAACATGTCATAAAAAAAAGAAGAAGAAAACAGCAGCAGCAACACAGTAACAGGGGGGGAAGGGGGCTGTCCGAATTCAATCGAGTGAAACACAATGGGTTGCCGGGGATGAGCTGTGGTGAGCTTGCGGGCGTGGCGGCACTTTGAGGTGAGTTGTATCTGTTCATTCCGGTTCTGGCGCTTTGATGGAAGTGTTCACGATTGGCGGGTGGGCAGGTGGGGGTTTTCAATTCTTCGGCCTCTTTGCTTTTTGTACAGGTTTCTTTCGGTTCCTTTCGCTTTCGGTTCAGTCGGGGACACACTTCTGCCGAATCATGTCTCAGAAAGGAGCACCGCCAAGCCAGGCCTCGAAAGGATGGATTCAACGGTTTATGGGGAAACCCTGGATTCCCTTGCTCAGTTGTTTTCCCCTTCGCTTCTTTGGCCCTTTGTGGCCCTTTGGGGGGAGATTGCCACGGTGATATTGTGATACGTCGGTACGGATTACATGCAGATCTCTTGGACTAATAAGTATGTACAGCACTCGGGTGCAGACGGGGGCCACAGCCATGTCTCGGGCATCCGGCGCCTGTGTCCATTGCCTAGTACATATGTACAGACCGACGCCGAGCGAATGACAAGTCGTCCGAGTTCCCGCGGGAAGCATTCCTAGAGGCGCCTCTGTCTCTGCCGATGGACTTGCAGTCGTTTGGAGCGTCAGATCACTGTGCGCTCACGCCGCTCGGAGAGGGGGGCCAAGCACAAAAACAGGTGATTGATGACGGAAACAATGGCGGCGGATTTCACATGTAGGTCCTTGTTTTCACATTCTGGATGCCGACTGGGATACCGACTGGAATACCGACTGGGATACCGACTGGGATGCCGACTGGGATGCCGACTGTGTGGTGCACGGTGCTTGCTGCTCGCTGCTCGCTCACAAGTGCAACCCCAGGCGTTGCCGGGACCTCACTTTTTGTTGGCGCCATGATCGTATTCAGGCCAAGAAGCTAGGGGACTCTTTGCCTGACGCTGATGCTGTCATGTAGTGTAAGTCCTTGAGACAAATTCTCATGCTCATGACCTCTTGCCATGTGGATCCCACTTCCAATGGAGCGTCATGATGGGTCTGCAAATTACCAGACAGCTTCATGAGTCGTCGTCGTTTCCCCCTTCCTCTTCCTTTTTTTTTACGAAGGGTCGAAGGGTCGGAGGGTTGCTGGTCGGATTCCACATTGGTAGCTAGCATGCTGGCAAGACTTCACCAGCAAGGGGGGGTGTGCCATTCCCCAGCACCCAAAACCTGGTAATAACTTGGATGTGAGGCTGGAATTGTGTCGGCTGACTCAAGTGGAGGTGGAAGCCAAAGGAAGCTTGACCGCATCAGCTTGATACTTCAATCTGTACTCGGTACCTTGTCACTTTCCGCCGAATTGCCATTTGTGGAAGGCACGCACGATCATCCTACCCTATCGTTTTTCGTGACAGGATGCCTCACAAACAGATGACTGACGTGGGTATAATACGGGAACTGGCTCTTGCTAGTTAGAAGCGAGCAGATGAGGTTCGACGGCGCCCATGACACGACAAGAGCTCAACTAAAGAAAGGCAAGTACATTAAGCGATGCAGTTCGTAGCGACCTGTCGCACCGAGGATTCCCTGCCCTAGTGCCGGTGAATATCATTGCCAATGCATTTCGTGTCTTCATGCCCGCCCTCCCGTGTCTCATCAACCAACAAGGACGCAGGCTCGATAATCCGTGCGGGAGAGTTACCTTTGCTTCGGAGTTCAAGAAGAGCGCATCGGTACAACAGCTGTTGGCCAGGGTTGACGACGCTTGATTGAGTGAACGTGTGAGTGAACGTACACATACATAATGAAGCTGCCACAAGCCACGACAACTGCCAGCTGTGGCCATGTCGTTTGCTCCATGACGAAGTCTGACTCGGCCTCGTGTTCGGCTGATGGACAACCCACCTGCTCCGTATCCCGCAGCTGATTGATTCAAAACCGATTGAAGCGTTGTGCCGAGTGTGCAGCGCCTGCAAGCCCACCTGCACCGGAGTCTGGCGACAAGAGAAGATTCGCATGACCGGGAACAGAAACAGGGTTTTAAGTGCCATCCGTCCAGGGAGAAACAACAACACGGTGCCTCCACCCAACTCCGTTCTGTTATGGTACAACTCTGGTTCCACATCCTGTTGCGGTTTGGTTGTCTGTAATACATGAACAAGGTCCTTTTGTTCAATTCTGCACAGTACTGTACGTTGACATACTAAGCAGAGCGTGATATGATGTCTCTGAAAAAAAAAAAGTCTACGTTCGGTACCCACTTCATAGCACGCTGCAAGTCGTTGGCAAAAAAGGCTGATGTGAGAAAACGTTGACCCCTACGGAGTAGACGTGGTAGAACCTTGGTGTAAATCTTTTCAAGGCGAGATATGTATACATGTATGGATCCTCCGCAGGAGACCAGCCGTGATAATCCCTGGAAATGACTCAAGCGATCGGTTAGGAGGTCTCGTCGGGCCAATTAGTTTGCGTAATTCATCCTATTTTGGATAAGCGAGGAGCGGGGTTCAATGCGGTCGAAGCATACATTTGTTGGCACCGGGGATGGGGGACAATTGGCAGCAAGCCATCCATCACTTGCATGTGCGACTGACTGATGGGCAGGCATCTAACGAGAATACCGCACAAACCCCAAGGCGCAATTGGGAAAATGTGCTTACTCAGGTCGTACATATGTATGTACAATGTAGAGCATGAGATGCAGTAGCGCTATAATCTGTGTTGTCGTGGTGTCCCTGCGTATCCGATGCGAGGGAGGGTCTACTCCGTAATTCCACATTGGCAAGCTTCTCCAATATGTACCGAGTAGTAGTGGTACGACAATAACCATGACAACAACAATAATCATAGCACTTGCCTCTTATGATGATTCCTCTCTCGGTTAATGGGCCGCCTCTCCAGCCGCCCTTTGACTCATGGCGACTGCGGCTCATCGGCGGTTGGCTGCAGAATGTACTCTTGACGCGTACGCCATGCCATCGCCATGGTTCGGTCCTTTGTTGCATGCCAGCACATTATCAACCACCAAAAACCCCTTTCTTTGACACCTCCATGACGTTAAGCATCGGGGACAATGTTCCAAGACACTCAAGGAAAGGGCGTTGGTATCCGTTTTCAGAGCCGAGCGTCTTGCCGGGGCGTGTGTCATGCAGAAGTTGTGTCTTGACCATGATCTTTGCTCCGTTTACGTTGATCGGATTTCTCAATATGTATTTTACTCCGTAATGCCCACCCTGTTCACCACACGCCCATGGCGCCTAGAGGGCTTAGAGGGCCTAGGGGCCTAGAGGGCCTAGAGGGAGTGAGCATTCGTGTGTCGAAGCGATGGTTGATGTCGGACGGACGTTAGTTTTCCTTGGGTGCTGAAACTTTGGTTGTCCACCAACGACATGAGTGCATGATGAAGGTGGCCTCACAACTAATGATTGAGGCTTCAAGTGGAACAGCGGGTAGAACAGCGGGTAGATGCCTCCCTAATCGAAGGAAGCGTGGGTGGGATGGAATGGAGTTAGTTAGTTGTCTGGCAGAGTGCACTCCGCCACTCCGCCACTCCGCCATGGTGGCGCCGTGCCAGGATCAATCGGTGCGCGTATGTAGCAGAAGAAAATACAAACGCAGCCGTCGTCGGATTGAGGGGCAATGGAGTCGCACGGCCTGATCGATCAGTTAGTTGTCTTGAGAGTCGACAACGGTGAAGCGAACGGGGCAGCAGCACGATGTGGATCAACTTCCCTTTGTACGGAGGGATCCGTCTGTGATTTGGAAATGCCCATGGCCCCCATACCCATGGCCCCCATACCCATGGCCCCCATACCCATGGCCCAAACCCATGGCCTATACAACCCATGCCCCCCCCCTTGGATTCTCGAGCGCGCTGAGCGCGTTGCAACCAATGGGCCAGAAGACCACCTGAAATCCATGTCTGAGCACGGGTAGTAATAAGTTAATAACGGGGGAACATGTCCATCGCAAGGCGTGTTGAGGCCACTGGGGCGGGGCGCGTGGGGCGCACAGAGGGTCAGGTGCGGCCAAGCAGCCAAGCACCAGTTGACCAGACAGGACTGGAACGCAGCACCGCACCACACAGCAGCACCACACAGCACCACAGCGTCCCGTCATGCATGTTCCGTCCATGTATGTACATACAATGTAATCCGTACGAATGCTCACTCCAACTCGCAACGCTCGCTGGTCAACGGCCGAGTCCAAGCACGCCTCTCCTCTCCTCTTACGTCGGTTCTTTTTCGAGTCACCAAAAAGCATCCTTGTAATGCAAGAAGGCGATTGGGATTGGCTGAGACCAAGCTGCCCAGCGCCAGAGCCACCAACCACGTATGTACATACACCACGGTACATACACCACGTACATACATACGACTATGTACAGCCACGCGCCACGCGCCACGCGCCACCGCCTTGTGGACTGCATTTCCTCTCACATCTGCGTGTGAGCCTCCGTTTCATCAATCTACACGGGTGATTTCCCGCCGCCATGGTTGCACCAAGCGCTCCGATAATACACACATACATACGTACGTGTCTGACCGACCCCTCTCACGAAAGGACTTTGCTTGGTTGCTCGGTGCTTGGGGCTGCCATCTACGCACCCTGGCCTGCTCGCCAAATCCCTGTGCTCTGGTACTGCCTGAGCCGCCTCCACTCCATCTCGACTTGAACACAGTTAACGCTTTACCACGGATCCGTACCTACCGAGTACCAATATTGGCAAACTTGCCTTGACGGTGGGGTCGATGCCGCGGACAACCACCCGAGGCCAAGTCCCATCACAAGCATCGTGTTCAGGCGGAGAGCCAACAAGCACCACGAGGCACTTTCTCATGTTCGGGACGCGCACTTCTCGTCCATTGCCTGGGCTTGCTACCAGGCAGCGTCAGACATCAGACATTACTCGAGGTATGACCTTTCTGCATGTTGGCAAAGAACGGCGCCGCACCAAACTAGCCCACCGATATCAACCCTGTCGCTTTTGATCGACATGTCCAGCCTGGTCCGACACAACATGATTTGACTATTTGGCTTCACAAGTCTCAAATGTTTCAATCATCAGAACATCTGGACGTTTTGCCGATCCATGCTGCGTCCTGACATCGATGTCAAGAGACAAGGAAGGGTAGGGTCATATGGACACAAGTCCAAAGCGTTGGACGTTGTTTGCCCCTGCCCAAATCAACTCATGTGTGTGGGTGTAATGCAGGCCCCAAGTTTTACCTAAAGTGGACACACCCCTTCATATGTACATATGTAATCATTTTCACGGCGTGGAACTCTTTCAAGACCAACATATTGATGACGGAGACGGCTCTCTCGGACGGTCCAGGCTTTCTTGGGCGATGAACGAGCGGCTCGTGTTATTTCGATACCGTTGATCACCTTTCTTTTTCCTGGCCGGCCTGGCAGCGGAACGGAGGAAGCTGGTGGATGCAGATCAGATCGGTGCTCACGGTGGCAGTTGTGGAACAAGGACGTCTCCGCTCTCCGCCCTCTGCGATGCTCATTTAAGTGTTAGAGCACCTCGCCCTTGTTCCTCACTTGCTGGGATAGTGTGGTGCCATTGACAATCTTTTCAACCCTTCAGCGCGGACGCAACGACACATGGTCCAGGGCCAAATACATGTAGGTATGGAATACTCCGTACTCCGTCGTATCACAGGTCCAGGTCCACCACTTTTGAGAGGATCGCCCGATTTTCAACTCGTGAAGGACCACTTGACTTGACCATTCCTGGAACTGCCGAAACAAACACCCCAAAGGTCTGACTGAGGAAGGAGTCCAAAGGAATCCACGGAGTGCCGACGATACATTTCACTGCTTTTACGTGCCAGACATTTATCAACGCGTAGCCACCAAGTGGACGGGTTTGAGCCAAGGGAAAAGGGGCTCTGTATGACTCTTCAAGCAGCACGGTCCCCAACTTATTCAGTACACACATGTAGTCGTTAGTGCCTGACACGACATCCTTGGGAAAGCCCATTCAAACAGAAACAGGAAACGGACGGTCTTTGAGTTCAAGTCGCCAGAATGGCATCGTGTGGACGCCACGCACTCGCTACAAGCCCTTCTGTCCCGGCTTGGCTTGGCGTATGTATAGAAAGCTCCAGTCCCTTCGCGTTGGCGCCCTCCCGCCCAACCACCTCCCTTCTTTCACTGCACCCTCTGTACCATGCGCTAAGCATCAGCCTGGTTGGCTATTTGTAGGGCATACGGAGCACATACAGCACGGATCCGTAGTTACGGTGTCTTTGTGAAGCTGACAGGCGTGCATCCTTGAGCCCAAGACACGATAATTCTTGATTGAGCGGGTTCAGCGACCCTGGCTGCCTGCCCCCCCCCCGCTCTGGAAACGGATATAATCCACCATCCCTGGTTTCTCTGGGCCCATGTGTTGTGATCTTAATACCAGAGAGTGATGAGTAGCGTGGCTGCAACGAGTTGCTTAGCAGAGAACACGCGAGGATGGGGCGCCTCTAATACCTTCTCGCTTTGCTCGCTCTGGCCATCTGCCTATCGATTGACCTCGGCCTCTCTTTGGATTCTGCTTGCGTTAACAAGGAGAGTTCTCACGACTCCTGAGGACTCCTCATGGAATTAGCAGGGAGTTGTGGGGAGTCTGAAATCCTCGACCAAGTATGGAGTTCAGCGAAAGCCCTTACTCATCGCAAGCCCATCATCCGTCATAAAATGGCGAGTTCCGCCTGAGCTAAAACTTTAGTTTCGCAAAAGAAAGGCACCTACTGGGGTTAGTGACTAGCTTGGTTGCACAGAGCATGCACATCACATTCCCCTTGCTTTTCTCCCTCTCAGGGCAAAGTTGGCCATCACGGAACGCAGGTGGCAACTGCCAACAACACATCATTGCCCACTATGTGCAGGAAGTTGAGAGCTCATTTCACTGTCCGTACCGTAAGTACGTACGTAACCCAAAAGGAAGAATAATGTTTGTGTGCCGACCCTGTGCGGCAACTAATAAGGATGCGACTGCGGCCTTTGAGCAATGAGCCAAGAAAAGCAAGCGTCGTGGGATTTTAGGCGACCATGTCGGTGGTGTGCAAAACTCTTGGTCCCTCAAAAAAAAAAAAAAAAAAAAGATATTGTCCGACTACTATTATTTGCCTACTCCGTTCCTCCGCATGTACATACAGCCAAGGGCCACTCGAAATAGCCTGGGTCAGCCAGAAGCGGCTTACCACACCGGGGGTGGGCATAATACATGACTAGGCGCCATGCCTCTCTCTGCCTACGGATTACATGTACACACACGGCTAACACTTTTGAAAGATGTCTTTTGGTTCAGGAAGTGGACGCCTCCACTTCAGAGCATGACGGCACATATGCATATGTAACATGGCTTTTTGAACTTTACTGGGCATCCATTTTCGAGGTGCAGCTCATCTTCACCACTCGCTGTCATGCGCGTGTGGTGGACCTGCATTTCCTTGGAGATGAGGTAGCTGCAGTTCAGAGGACAAAAAGTTGGTGCCAATGGTTCCATGGGTTGGTTCCATGATGAAGAAGCCGTGAATTGGTTGGTGGTCATTGGTCTGGACGGTGGGCGAAAGTTGTCACGGAAATGGCTTCCTGCACGCCCCTCGTGCACGCCCCTTCGTGCACCCCCTTTCCAAGGACTAGATCCTTCTCCCTCTCTTCCATGCCTGTGTCGGAGGGGAGCGCATCGGTTGTTGCGCTTACAATGCACAACGGCAAAGACGACCGTACATGGATTGACCTGACCACATTACACAGACGCCGTTTCTACATACTACTCCGTACGGAGCAGCAATTTAAAATCTCCACGCCATGGCCTGCAGCGGTGCCCTGCAGCCCGCACCCAAGGATCCTGCACAACCAGCCAGGCGGCGCTGCGCCAGGTTTAAATTTCAATAATTGTTCTGGTCTGCCCTAGCTACATGTGCGTGTAGGTCCGAAGGCCGCGATTCCTGGTCGACATGCCGTCTCGCCCCCCCTGCCCTGGCCCCAGCACGTCAGCTACATGTACGGTTGTCCTGGTCCCGACGGTCTCCAGGATTCTCACTTGATGCTTGATGCTACGGACTACATGCACACGACTTGTCCGGAGTACTGTTCGAATGTACATACGCACCTCATTAGGGGCTCGTTGCCACGGCGCACCCACCAGATGGAGCTATTCAGGAAAGCATTTTTCAGTTTGCGCCAGCCTACATAGGTGATTGTCATGGCGCTTTATTGGCCGTCTCCACGCCACGGCCGTGGGAGCTTTTCGTGTGATATATCACTACTCCGTGTATGGGTAGGGCTACATTCTACGGATTACACATGTCCGGAATACGTGTACATCCAGTATTGCACACACCTACTACCCAGACTCTTCGACGGGGAAGAGATAATCGAAACCCACCCACCATTGGCGCGCTATTGTCTTCCGGAACGGCCGCAGCCCCGGATTATGGAACCCATTTGGCCTCTTCTCTGAGGCGGCCATTACATGGAGCTACTACATGTAGCCACTACACATGTAGCCACTACACATGTAGCCACTACACATGTAGCCACGCGCTCTTGTGCCCTACCTACCTTTTCCAGTCCATCCGATGAGACACCCTTGCCTATGATGACGCAGATACTACTACACTTCAACAAATGACACACCCTTCCTCGCTCGAACTTTCACCCCCCCCCCTCCTTTCCCCCGGGCGAGTGAGGGCACTACAAAACTACGAAGAAGGAACAAGGCAAAGTGGCTTCTGAATTCTTGCTGCTGGAACATGCACACACACAGCCTTTGAGAGGGAAAGGAGGGGTGTGCGAGACACTGGCTGCACTCCTTTCAGTCGCCCCCCTGGACTTGAACCAAAATGCAACCCGCACGTTGACGAGCTGGCCCTGTCGGCAGGACCAGATCTGATCCTTGTCATTGTTGACTTCAACCTGTCTTGTTGCTTGGCCCGCTTCCAGGTCCATGATCTAACTTGCTGGGTTTGGATCTTGCTTCCGGCTCCCTGTACCCCTGTACCAGCGATACACATGTATGGATCTGGGATTTGGGATTTGGGATTTGGGTTATCCTCTCAAACCACCCTTTTGACGAATGGATGTACATAGTGTCCCCATGCCTCAAAACGCACACACCCCTTGGCCCTCCGTACACTCCTCCTAAACTTGAAGATACATAATCTTAGGAAACGCCCTTGAATCGTCTTCCCTTTCTCAAGATATTCTGCCATATGCCGCTGTACATAAAGAACCACTGACGCCACACTGGATTAATGGAGACGATCATACTTTGTGTGAAATTTGTCCTACTCGAATTCAAGTTGGCCCGTTCTGATATCAGCATCCTCATCTCGTGGCTATAAGTCAATAGATGTTAGCATCAGGACCAAGGCAGCATACGAATAGAACAACACGGCCAATATGATGTATCCGACGTATGGAGTACACACTCCTGACACTCTGCCATTATCATCTCCGCAAGATGTGTTCCTCGACGATGCATCAAAACAACGAGCGTTACGAAGACTGTCGAAAAGCTCGGGCGGACAACGAGCGGGAGCCGCCTCGACGAGGGTATCCAAGCCCAACAGCACCAGCAGTAGTCCCAGATCCTCAAGCATGGCTGGTCGGAGACGGACCATGATGGCAAACGACTCGTGGACTCCTCAAAGACAACAGCAAGTGTTGGATTACTTCTCTGCTCCCCCGAAACAGACGGCACGGCCTGTCAGTTGGCATCCTTCATGTATTCATCAGCAATATGTCCCACAACCTCCATCACAACAACAACAACAACAACATCAACAACAACAATACTTGCAACATCAACACGCCGCATATGCGGTGCCCAATTCAAGCCTGTTTGGTGCCGACTATACTGAAATGTATGGCGGCCAGCCTCAGTTCTCCCCCATGATGACATCTTACTCCAACGACACTTCGCCGTCTTCGACGTTTTCTCCTCTACCAATGTTTCCTGCTTCCGACCAGGTGCAGTATGCACAGGGCGCCGAATGGAATGAGAGTCAAAAGCCGTGTTCTGCCTACAATTTCGGCGAGAACTTGAGCTTGGCGGAACCCTTGCCAGCACTCCACAACCAAGCCAACACAAGAAACGCGGGGGCAGGCGAACTTGACTGGAACTCGTTCATCATGCAGGGCTTCAACAACACCACACCACCAACTCCAGAGGCATTCTCGCAGACTCGGCAACCACCTGTCATGCCCCAAGGCAGCATGCTATACGAGCCGCTGGATGAGCCTGAAGAGGAAGGCGAGATCCTTGTTGGTATGGGCCTTTATGACACGCCAGACAAGGTCTGTGAAGATCCCCAGCTCAACAACTACCGCTCCACCGTATCTTCGCTTCTAGGATCACCATACCGACAACAGGAACCCGAGGGAAAAGGTCTGAAGTTGGAGGAGACGTGGGAACCGCCGGCCAAGACGGACGACGACGAAGACGATGGTGATGACGATTGAATCCCGCTTTACACTATGTGTTGGAATATGGTTGCATAATGCCCGCGGGTGTTTTTTTTTTTTTTTTTTTCATTTTTTTTGTGAGAAACATAATCTGATGGCACCAATAATCCTTCTTTCTTCATCTTTTTTTTTCTTCACCGTTGTTCTGAAAGCATCTATCTACGGGGTCAACGGAGCCAGACAACATTTGCATATTACAGGAAGCGAACTGGGACATGACACTTTATTGCATGGAATGGACAGGCAGACAAGGCAAGTTCGTCAAAGTGGTGGGGACCGGAAGCGACACCAGAAAGGGAAAGAGGGGCTGTACAGAAGACAAGACTCGGTAGCGTTGGAATAAATACATGAGCTAATTTAGCCCATTTACGGATTACTCTGATGCCCATACCATGTTGCATTGAATAAGTTGCAAGTTCATCCTCGGTGGGTGGGTAAAGTACATGGTAAGTTGTCTCGGTACATGCATACTCTACATGTAGGGAGCTACGGGGCGAGGGCCATTTTTAGCACAGTGTGCAGGTCTGCCATCAATCCTGCTCCATTATACAGCATTGTACATGTAGAGTACGCGTTGTATGTACTCTGCTCCGCACGAGCCGACGACAGAAAAGAAAGGAGGCTCTTGTGCCGAAATAACCCCTGTCCGACATGTTGTGGATGAGTGGGGGTGGCGAGGCAGAGGTGTGTTGTCTGGTCCCACGTTCTTCGAAATGGCGCCAAGTACGGCCTCATTCGCTATGTACATGTACATGTGTCCGCGACTTTTCCATTTGGTTTTCAAAAGGCTCCTCTTTTTGGCCCGTTCCAGACGGTGTCTTTGGAGGACCTTGGTTTTGCACGTGTGCTGGATAGGGTCTGTTTAGAGGTATAATAAATCGATTCATCTTGTTGGAAGCTTAGGGGACTTTTTGGAAGGAAAGGGGGCCAAAGTGGATACGTGATCAGAAGAGGGAAAAAGTGTGTACAACATGAATTAAATGAGCCTGTCAGAGGGATCCGGATGCTAAATTCGAAGCTCTTATTGGCTGATAACAAGTGCAGAGAAAATCGGATTGTGGCTTCTAATAACATGAATTGATTATTATACCTTTAAACAGACCCGTTACCTGCACTAGTGCATATTCCAACACTAATCAGTGAGGGTAGGAAATTCTCGTCGTCCAATGCCCCCTGTCCCATCTCACAGGACAGTCTTCTCAATCATCTCAATGCCATATTTCTCCTTGAGCTCCTTTATGAGGGGGTTGTTGATCTTGGGCGTTATGGGAGCCAAGATGCCTTTCTCAGACAATGTCCCATTCAGCACCTGCTGAACAGCGACTGCACAAGGTACCGAGACCAACTTCTCCATCGCATTATATCCGTTCGGGTCTGCGTACTCGACCAAGGTGGAGGTACGGGTCTCGCGGGAGCCATCCTTGTGTTCAATCTCAAACTTATGCTGCAGCATCACCATATCACGCTCATTTTTCTCATACTGCATCTTCTTCTCGAGGGTGGCGCAGAGCGTGTCAAGAGGGTTGCCGCGAGGGGTAATCTTCTCATCAGAAAAGATGCCGATCCATCGTAGGCCAGAAAGGATGCGGTCTCGGTCCTCGGGAGAGTCGAATTCCGACTTGGACACCACGGTGGACTCGAGTTCCTTGGCATCAGACGAGGACGTGCCCAGGACGGCTTGAGTGGCTTCTTTCCAGGTGATGGAGGTCTTGAGGGCATCGATCGGGGTCTCCTCAAGGAAGCCAGTCTGGACAAGGACCTTGATGAATTGGGGAAAGCCCTGGTATCTCAACGTTCCGCGGATAATGGTCTCAGCCTCGGGGATGTTGTAGCGCTCCCTGTAGGGGGTTGAGTCGCGGTTAGGATACGCGACAAAGGCGTAGCCAGGCATGATAAAGTAGGGCTTGGCAGTACCCATGAGGTCCTTGGAGGCTATTTCGACAATCTTACCGCCATGGTAGACCTTGGCAGCGTTTCTCAAGGCAAGCAAGACGCCCCGAGAAGACCAGGAGAACTTGTAGCCCAGGGGATTGTCAGATGCCTCGGGCGCAGCTATTGGCTCTTGTCAACAGCAGAGCTCACGCGTCTCATTGAGGAGGAAGGAAAACAAATTCCACTCAGGGTCAGGGGCAGTACGTACGAAGACCACCACAGTAGCTGAGGAAAGAGAGAATCTTGCCACCGGCCTGGTGTACCTCATCAATGGTTTTTACAGCATATAAATGATCGATCCCCGGATCTAAACCGATCTCATTCATGACAGTGATTCCGGCATCCTTGCACTGCTGGTCCAGCTCCATCATGGCCGGGGAAACATAGCTCGTGGTGACGACATTCTTCTTGTTTCGAATCGCAGACTTGATAACAGTGGCGTGATATGTATAAGGAATCAAGCTGATGACCAAGTCATGCTTGGCAACCTCGGCATCCAAAGCCTTTTCGTCGTTGACGTCGAGAGAAACGGGAGTCGTAAGCTTGACATCAGCGGACAGCTTCTTGGCGGACTCGAGAGTTCGGCAGGCTGTGCAGTTCAAGTTCAAAATCAGTCAAGTCGTCGCTACCAATGACGAACAAAGCAAGTCGAAGCTACTCAGGCTTACCAATGGTGACGGGAATGCCAGCTTTGCTCAAGATATCAAGCGCGGGTCCTTGAAACAAGTCAATGTCAGTTCAACTCTCAGCAAGGAAGCTCATTGCCAATAACTCAAAAAGAGGGGGAGAGATATTTACGAGTGACGAATCCCGCGCCGAGCATCAAAACCGACCTATTCAAAGAGGGACGTCAGCAAACCTTCCGATTTTCAAACCCGGCATCTTTTGCCCTTCTTCATTTTTTCAATGCACGTACTGTTGCCCCATGGTGAATTCTTAAGGTGCAATGTTAGCAGCGGCTAGCATTGACGGATCTTTTGGTCTATTGGGGAATTCAGAATTGTGGGGCCAAGAGGTATGGAGGCAGTCGGATATTATTGACTGAAGCTTGCTAGGTCTATTACATGTGTGTTTGTTGTGCGTGCGAGTCGCTGGCTTAATATAGCCAGGGTGTGATCCACGAGCCGGTGCAAACTTTACACCGACTTTACATGGTACAAGTTATATGTGGATTTTTATTACACTTTGCGTAGTTTACATACAAAGTTTGCAATAGGCACAAAAGACAGTACAAAGTGGCCGCCCTATATCAATTCACATGCACGTGCATTGAAAAAAAAATGAAGAAGGGCAAAAGATATTAGGGTACGCGCGTAACTAACTAGAAGATAGAATTAACCAGTTCCCGTGTAGACCGAAAAATGGAATGCCGAAAATGCAGATGTAATAGAGAAATACCTTGTTGGCCTAGTCAATAGCTCCTTCCCCTCCTACAACCTTTTGCGAATTACGACATCTCATCAGAGTTTTGTGGATGGGATCAACATGGCGGGGCACAGTCACGCCGGCCGATAACGGCTTTCGCTGAGCCCTCTGTGTGCATGTGTGGAAGCAAAAGGGGGGTCCACTCGGCCAATTGGAACGACGAGCCAGTCCAAGTTCTTACTGTCTGCATTCTGCTGACGAGACGAAAGCAAGTGATTGGCTCGAGACGAGTGGAAAGGCGGCTGATATTACTGTACGGAGTATGCATTACTTTCACAGCGAAGGTCAAGCCACACTTGGAAGGATAAAGCGGGGTTAGAGAGAGCGGCAGGCAAAAAAAAATAAAAAATAAAAAAATGATGGAAATGTAAAGGTGTGGATGTGGCTAGTAGTGTGACTTGGGACTCTGAGCTCCGTATTCCGTAATCCGTAATCCGTACGGAGTAGTTGAGATCTTTAGCTTCATGTACGTATTGCTGCATATTTGACACACTTGGGCGGACTGTCGCTGCTGTACGGATCCATATGTATGTACGGAGTGCGTGTTTCGAATTTACCTATCCTAGTCAACATCATGGAACTCTATTACAGCATAATGGGCGTTAACGGGGCAGGCATGTTCGGCATCTCGAGTCCTTGGAGGCGGATTGGTCACTGCGGGCAGGGAATGAAAAGAAGAAAAGAAAAACAGGGTCAGGTCATGCAGTCGGTGCATTGTTTTTCACAGGCGCGCCTTCCCTTGCTCTTGGGCCTTGGCATGACATGGGACATGGGCTGGCTGATAAGTTGGCTCCGTGATCCTTCTCCTCGCACGCCCTTTCCAAGCCCGGCTGATGAATACATTACATACTCCTTACACATCAAATTTTAGGACCATGGTGTCGCGTTCTTTCTTTCCTCTGTACTCCGTACTCAGCACATACATCCTCTCCGGAAACCGGGCGCAAACGTGGCTGGGTGCACTCATCGGCTTGATGTCGTGTGTCTTGACCACACCCCCCCTCCCCGCCTAGGAAACGAATCCACTTGACTTTTCATCTTTTTTTTTTCCTACTCCGTATGTACTCACTCCCTGCCATGATGGATCCATCATATATTACCGCATGTATGCCCGTCTTCACGACGGTATCGTTTTTTTTTCCCACCATCTCTGCCGAGCGTCATTTCTGTTTCGGAACCGTCAAATTGCTCAACAACGTGCGGGGCCACGCCTGCTACGTCCAAGCAACCCATTGCTGTTGAGCGGCAACTGCAAGCACTAAGACCGGCGCCGAACCACATACGTATTGTACATTGATTGTGTCCAGCTTTTTTGCATTAGACCCAGACCAGTGACCCCTTGCGAGAAAGCATGGTCCAGTATATCCTTACGCCATGGCGGGACCGTCAGGAACTGCTCCTTGTTCGAGAGCAGTTTTATAACGTAGCCAGCAACAGCCAGCAGCGGGAGCAGGAACAATCAGCCAACACACGCCGGAATCGAGTTCCTCCCCGTGTCAGCAGTGGTGATGATGGTGATACCCAACCTGGCGGCGTAGGTGCCGCAGAGCCACCAAGTTTCGCCAACATGCACTCGCGTTCGCAACCGGGTCAGGATGAGACGGGCAAAACACACGGGCAGAGACACCGACAGAGACAGGCCGTCGTTCGTGTGTCCATGTGGATGCAGCGCGGCAACTGTCCACATGTGGTGGAGTCGACGGCTTTATTGACGGCTGCCATGTTGAGCGACGACGGCTTGTTGGCTGGCAGTGCCTATGCGGTGAGGGCGGCTTATTCGGCTGCTTTTAGTCGGTATGTAACTCAAGAAGGTGTTCCTTCTGTTCTTTGCTTTAGTCTCCCCTACGCAGATGCCACATCCTCATGCTTGCTCAAAACCTCTCCGAGGAGGGGTGTCATGTCCCAAAATGGTCAGGGATGTCCATCTATCTCGTCGTGTGTCATCCAAAGCACAACTTGCATATGCATGCGTTGTGATGAAGGCGCGGGGCCAAAAACATGCCAACGCCTTTGCGTTGTTCCCCCTCCCTCCAATGTCAAGCAGTATCAATCGTTTGTTTCGAAAATAATCACGAAAACATCCCATTGATGCACTGACTGAAATTGGCTGGATGCACATTTCTGTCTACCAAAACAAAGCCCACATGGCTAACGTATTTTCAACGTGACGACTAGTTTCGTAACGGGTCTTCTGGACGGCCACCAAGACAGGCAACGTAAACAGAGCATGTACTCCATCGCCAAGACCATTGGCCTCCCTGCAACATTTGTAGAACTGCGCCATCAAGCTACACATGAGCAGCTCCCATCACTGGCCAAATTACGGAGTGCGGCGAAAAAGGCCCTCGACTGGATCTGGAACTACTACTGGAAGCACCTGATTGATGAATCTGCCGCACCCAAAAGTGATCCGTGTAGGGAAGTTGTGCTGGAGTACTTGCGGGAAGGGGACGAGAGCCACACGATGCGGGCGTTGGAGCGGTTTGGCAAGGAGAAGGTTTTGGGTGTGATTATGGACGTGCAGGGGAGTTTGCCTGGAAACCAGGTCTATCTGCGGTGTTTGAAGCTCTCTAGGGAGGTGATGATGCGGGAGGACAAGGAGGCAGTTGAAGAGGAGGAGGTTTTGGACGAGAGGGAGGGACATGAGGCGGTTGCGTCCAGTTCAGGATGGGGATTGTATGAAGGGCCGTGGAAGCCGAAGCCTATTGGTATGATTTGAGTTGCTTCGTGACACCCGTTGCGATAGATGATGAGAAGGCCAGAGGGAAGTTTTTCTCTGAGAAGTTGCATAGTACCTTGTTTCATTGATACCCGATTTATAGATTACATAGCTAGACATGACGGGCGTGGAGTTCGCCGGACGTTTCTAAGAGGACTTGCCGAAAGGGGTATTCATGGAGATATAGTTTTATCTATTTTTCTATGAATATTTGATCCGTGGTGATAGACGCGTGGTTGGATTTACATATGCAAGTCCGCCTTGGACGCGAGTTCGCTGCCAGTCAGTCGCTAGTCGCCAGTCGCCAGTCGCCAGCCCCCTGAGGAACATGCCCGCGCATGTAATACCAGAGAAAATGTCACGAAAGAAGATAACATGGGTATCTGCAAGTTGGCAATCGCTTGAAGCGAGCTTTCCGGACACGGTGAAGCATTATTAACACATGACCAACTGGCCCTGCCCCGCCTTGATACGCAGTCATCGCTAGTGCCTGCCCACCAATCACGTGCGCTCCATAACGTCATCAACGTACGTGGTGGGGAGCTTCACATAAGCTTGGATGCTGCCGTTTGAATCAACGACTCTCAATTCGCATTCTGTCATCAATCCAAAAGGTCATGTTGCGAAGACTTTTCACGACAAGGCATTGGAATTTATCATCATCATCCCGAAATGTGCATGAAATGCAAATTGAGGAGGAAGAAGAAATTGTCACTCGGACATGGTGAAGTATGAAGAGTCGCTCACGCGGGCTAGAATAGGGTTGTGCCGATTCTGAGAGAGGCGATGTCTCGAGGCGCCATTAACCTCAAGGGGATCGTGAATACGCACCAGTAAGGGAACCAACGGGTGAGGTTGACAAGGGGACGCGCCACGTGGAGCATGAGTACTTACTGCTGATGGGCGTATAGTCACTGGGATCATGCCGGCGGGAACAAGAAGCTCGTGAGTCCGAGAACAAGAGAGCCTGGAGTTGGGCGGCGCGCAATTGCTAACGAACCGATAGCTGCAAGAGCTCGGAACACCAGACTTGCCCATAATTGGCGGCAAGAACTGCGAGGGCGTCACCAAGACACCCGGGCACGAAGAATCGTTGGCACTAGGCGACATTGCGATCAAGAGTGTTCATACGCCGTGCCATACCCAGGACAGCATTTGTTTCTTCATGGAGGACCATTCGGGCAAGGCTGTGTTTACTGGCGACACGCTCTTCATCAGCGGTACGTTGGGCGTGTCGGACTTGGGAGGGGGGGGAGGTCTTTTGTGAGAACGAAATACAAGTTGCTGATCATTGAGGGGTAACTCTTTCTCAGGGTGCGGCAAATTTTTCGAGGGAAACGCCGCGGAAATGTATGAGGCGTTGAACAAGAGGCTTGCCTTGCTGCCAAACGACACGGTTGTCTATGTAGGTTCTGCTTTTTTTTTTCTCCCCCACGAACGAGCAAGGATTCGGGGAGCATGCCTGGTGCTAACGAGAGCAGCCCGGCCACGAATACACCAAGTCCAACGTCAAGTTTGCCCTTTCCGTGCTGCAAAGCGACCCGGTGAAGAAGCTGCAGGCTTTTGCGGACGAAAACGAGGTCACGACGGGCAAATTTACCATTGCCGACGAGAAGGTGTGTGTTTTTTCCCCCCCGTCTCCAGACTTCTTCCGTTCCAAGAGCTAGACACTAATGAGAAATAGGAACACAATGTCTTCATGCGCGTTACCGTACGATAATTCACCCCTTGACTTTTACCCCGTCTAACCATGTCGTAGGACCCGGTTGTGCAAAAGGCGACTGGCGCAAGCGACCCCGTCGACGTGATGAGCAAGCTGCGTGAGATGAAGAACAACTTCAAGTGAGGAGGTGACACCCCCTACGTAATTATAGCAGGTCCTGACGCGAAGCCAAGTCCGCCGTCTAAAATATAGTTTCACGAGTTTCCAAAATCAAAGTATGCAAGTTCCAGTTGTGCACAGCAATGTAAACATGAATAGAGCTAAGAGAAAGCATATATTGAATGAACAGTAGACCACTGTCGAGGTATTTAAAGAACTAAAGAAGAAAATCACAATCTCGCGAGAATGTCTCCAAAGACAGCTAGACACTCTGCACAACAGAGCACCCCCAAGCCACCACTCGGAAGGAACCAGAGCCGTAGCTCGATTCCCAAATGTTCATCTTGCTTCACTGTCCACACTTGCTCGCTCTAGGAAATGGCGGCGGCAAGCTCTAGCAAAATTTGAAGCGACCTTTGATCTATCGGGCAAGAAGTCGATTTGTACGACCCATCGACACGACAGTAACGATATGTACAAACACAGTTCCATGAGGATGCTATTAAAGGGCCAATATGGCCCTTGTCCCATGGTTGGTCTGGTCTGGTCGAATCGTCCGTCATCCGTCTGGAAATGTCCAAGGGGAAGGAGTTGGGGGGAAAAAGAAATACCAAGTTCGAAGAAAAGAAAAGTAACTAGCGACAAGTGGATCCACCACAGTATTAACTCGACACACCGCGTGCCATATACACTGTGGCTGCAGCCAGCCGGCCGTGACATCAAAATCCACCAACAAACAAACCCAACCCAAGCTACCTACGCAACAACGCAGACCCAAGTTGCACGCGAAATGGTACGGTCCCCTCCTCCAAATTCACCATTCCACGAATCTCGCCGTCTCGAAGATTTCAAAAAAAAAAAAAAGAGTGTGCTAACATGCCCAGCCGCCGAAGCGCAAACCCGCATCCCTCGGCGCGACCCCCAAAGCGCGGCAGTCGAAACTCGCAAAAGAGCACAACATCTCGGCGCAGGAGGAGGTCGAGATCAAAGAGGCATGGAGCTTGTTCGCGGAGCCCCTGGACGGCGAGAGGATGGGAGTTTTGCCCATCGACGATGTTAAATCCGCGCTCATGTACCGTCCTCCCCCGTCCCCCCTCTCACCAGACTATTCTTCGAGAACCAGCGACGTTGAGAACTGACTTGGCTGTCTTGGAGGACCCAGAGCCCTGGGCGTCCCGCCTTCATCGCAAGCACAGCTCCGAGAGTTCACCGACATTCTTGACCCCGACTCGGACGGCTACGCCACGTACGAGCCCTTCTTCGCCATCTGCGCGCTGCAGTTCCATGCGCGCGCTCAGAATCACTCCGAGGCCGCGCACCAGGCGCAGCTGGTTGAGGCGTTTCGCTTATTCACGAATAGCCAGGAGGGGCCGATTACGCTCGCGCATCTGCGGCGCGTGGCGGCCGTGCTGAAGGAGGAGGTGGACGACGAGATTCTCAAGGATATGATTCTGGAGGCGAATGGGGGTGCGGGCGTGGCGAGGGGTGTCAAGATGGATGAGTTTGATGGCGTCATGAGGAGCGCTGGGGTGTGGAGATGATTTTAGGGTGGCCGAGGGCATATTGCATGTCGTTGCTTTTTGGGTTCTTGTTTTCCGGCTTCCTGAGCCATCGGGACTTGCTGTTTTGTTGTCGTGCGTTAGAGCGGGTATTGCTTGAAAGGTCGTGGAGTTGGGCACATGATTTCAATTTGCTATGTCGTTTCTTTGCATACGATGCTTCTTTGTTCGGGTCGGACAAGGAAGGCCCATGGCACGAGTGCGAATTCTTGACAAAGGGGCGTATTGGAGAAAGTATTTGGCTTTTTTTTTGGAATCTCGTACGACGGGTGCAGTTGTGTACCTGGAGACAAAAGAATGGAAGAAAGAAGAGATGCCCACATCTAACAGGGCGTCCGTGCCATAGCTATACGTAATACCCCTTTTGTTTGTGAAACGCCGTGGGTTCATGCCGTGGCCCTCGCTTTCTTCTGGCAGCGAGGACTTGAAAGGTTCTAATGCATGGCAAAGGGGTTGTCACTTTTTCTGTGCCGTAACTCTGAATATACCCCATTAAGCAAAAAAAAAAAGAAGAAAAAAAAAGCAAACGTGGTGAAACAACGCGAGAATGAAGTGGATGAAAACATGGTCATCAAAACATATCTCATTAGGCTGACGGAGCCTCGATCGTAACTGACGGCGCGTTTACCGCAGTCGCGGCCGGTTGTTCAGCGCCGTCTTGCGGGTCCAGAACAGCCTTCGACTCGGGAGGGGCCTTGAAGCCCGAGTGATCGCAGTGTCGTTTGTAGAAGTAATTGTCGGGCTTGGGACAAATCTCAGGGGGCAGTTCCTCCAAAATACAAGCGAGCATGGCATCGACCGAGCCCTTCTTGGACGAATCTCGGTGCCACACGGTAATAAGGTGTGAGTTGAAACGGACTGATAGACCAACGCCGCAAAGCTGGTCGCCTGCATGTTTTGTGAAGGCGTTAGTGTAAAGCAACAGCATTAAGAGTGTGGAGGGCGCGGCGCATCGCCGTGATGTTGTGAAGCAAAGTGTAAGGGGACATGCAAGGAGACAACAAGCAAAGAACAACATGAGCGTACCCTCGTCCAAGACACTCTGTAGCTTCTCACCGATAGCCAGAAGCTGCACCCGCGTCCAGATATCAGGACCAGCTGACTTGGGGACTCGGAATGTCCAGCTGCCGCCGTTGATGTTTCGACGATCCTCCCAGATAGGTTTGAAGCCCTGCTTGAAGAGATATATCGACTCGCGCATTTTGATCTGGTCTACCGGGGTGTTGTTGTTGTATCGCCAGAAATCTTGGATGGATTCGACCTGGGAGCCGAGCTGCTCAAGCTGGACGTTGTATTCGCCATCGTCGGGCTTGTGATCCTTGGATTGCCTGCGTGGATGGCGGGGGAGGGATGCGTTAGCAATTCATGATTCTTTTTTTTTTGGCCATGTCCGTGGTAAAGTACCTGTCAAAGTAGATGTTCCAGTAATGCTGTGTAGGCAAAGGTCGCATAGTCTTGAGAAAGTTGCGCTTCGCGTCGTCTCGCTGTTCGGCGGGGGACAGGGCATCGTTGGCCGAGGTGCTCTGCGACAAGCCAGAAAGGCCGCGGGTGAAGAGCTGTGGCCGCGTCGACATGATGGATGGAGTGTGAGATGTATCTTTTATATGAAGTGATATATAGGGACGTATATAATATATATCTCTCTCTGCTCTGTAGTTGGGGGGGAGAGAGGGGAGACGATGCGATGCGATTCGATTCGATGGGACGCTTGTCCGAGATAGATGAGGAGAGCGCCTTCATGGGCGCCGGCACGTTGGACCCGTTTAACCGTGTGTCGGCGGAGGGGCTCTTTGGCGCTCATGCGATTTGGGGGGGGTAAAGTGGTGGGGAGTGGGGTGGAGTGGGGGGGGCGTCCGAGATTCAGAACCAGTTGACGTTTGAGCGCCAAACAACAATGACATCGCCCCTAATAAAGCTCTCGCCCAATGGGATCCAGTAGCACGGGCGGCTGCTCCTGCCTTGTCGGCCGAACGTCCAATGCTTGGGTGCGATTGGGAAGCTGCGATGGACTTGTCCCTGCTTCGCACCAGCAGCCAAGCCACGCAAGCAGGTTCTTCCTCACCTCGTCAACCCAAGATACACCTTGATCTTCCCTGGTGGCAACAACTTGGCGGCAACAACTTGGCAGCGGCGGTAGAATCTCTCTTGACTCAAAGCTCCCTCGCGACAACATGCCCGCAGCAATGATTCAATCTTGGCCTTCGAGGGCCATTATGCTCAACCAACCAAACACAACTCATTCTAACTTGCCTCCAACCTAGAAAATTTGGAGAAGTAACAGAGGAAAAATCAACTTCTCCAATTTCTTCTCGGTCGGAGGCAAGCATGAATGAATTGTGTTTGGTTCGTCTGAGCTTTGCAGCACAAGCGGTAAGGTGCGAGAAGATGGAACAGATATAGAGAGGGAAAAACACGGTCGCAGAGGAAGGGGGAATTACATTCATCTATGCTGTGACTAAAACTCGAACGGATTTGAGTTTAAATGCGGTCGAAGTATGACTGTATCCACGAAGCAGCCCCCTATTTGCAACCTCGAAGCTTGTTCCCCTATCTATTACTATAGTCCCTATTACTCCAATCTTAATTCTCGTACTAGCTAAGTATCTCCAACAATCCTCATGTCTTTCCAAAAATCGGATGCATTGGCAACAACCAATGAGCATACAAAAAAAATCAATACTTTCAGCCCTAATGAGTGCGGAGTAATCCTTGATTCGGCGGGTGTGAGCCAAGGCGTATTTAAATACACGTAATTCGCTACAATCCGGTACCTTGTCTTCGAGTATACTGTGACACCTTCCAAGTGCTCAAGATAAAAGCCTGCAGACTGGGGAGCCGGGTACCTTCGTTTAGGAACTAACAACGCCTTCAACTGACTTACACTGAACAATCTGCTCACCAAGATGATGGTATCGCCACGAACTCTGCATGTAGCATTTAGTTTCAGCTCAATGAATGTATTCAGCACGGGACATCAAACTATAGACTTTGCTAGTTATCCCGAAATAGAAGCCCCGTCCCCATAGTCACCAACACGCAGTTTGGATAAGATTCAGGCAAGTATTTTATGGAGAGATGGACAAGTTTTTCCGATTTACGTCTTAGCTCGACGTGATGGCATCAATCAAGACTTGAGTTTCAGCAAGGAAGGATTCAAATGCCGTCCATTCCATCTCTCATCTCCACAATCATCTTCTGGCTTCACAAAAACGTCCCCCTTTTCAAACATCACATCCGCCTCCATGATAGAGTAAAAAGAAGAAGAAATGACCCAAACCTACCTATAATGACATAAACTACCATTCAAAAATCGAAGAAAAGCCACCACCCTCCCTTCCCCCCCCAAAAAGGCCTCAGCTCAACAAAGTTCAACACCACATGCCGGCCACCAAGGCTAGGGGCTCTCGTATAAAATAAACCTCCATCATCCCAGCAACACACAAAGCATATAAACATGCTCTCGCATTTGAAAAATCTTATTTTACCCCAGGAACAAATACTGCCTTGTTATAAATATGCATTCCCACGACGTCATTCAGCAACCAACTTTCACTCAAGCAGACCTCAGCTCTGAGCAAAACAATCTCAAATCTAAACGATTTCTCGCTTATTCTTGATATACCATCTAGCCTACTCACTCTGAGCATTCCTCTTACCCGTAGTAATCTGCTAAAACTGTGAGGAGTCTTTAAACAATACTCATCAACTCGGACCAAAGAACTTTCAACCAAAAAAAAAAAAAAAACATGTCGTTCCCCTCACCAACTTACGAACAGGAAGAATTCTCCGCCGGCCTCGAGCTCATTCTCGACTACCTCAACGCCGGCAACACCTATGACGAGCTCCTACACGTCAAGAACCGCGCCAACCTCTGGTGCAGAGAGTACTTCTCCTCCAGTGTCTTCAACGCCGGCCACCCCGATGAGCTCCTCCACATATACCCCAGCATATTTGATCTCGAGGTTCCCTCCTGGAAGCGCCTGGACCCCGAAGAGCCGCAGGACACGGACAAGGATGTGGACATGGACACGGACACGGCCGTCGATGAGGACAATAACTCCACCGACGACCAAGACGAGGGAGGGGATCATGTCCTGACCAAGTTCCCAGCGTACTCTGAGCCAACGCTGCTGGACGACGCCGAGGCATTCAGCGCGGCAGACATGCTGGAGGCCCAGCTGGCGGACAACATGGAGGACGATGCGGACGACGAGTACGCGGGCTTGCGGGAGCCATTGCGCGTGTGGCATGTGAACAGGTCGCCTTTGATATTTCATGTTCCCGAGATTATGATCCACCTTGCGCTGGTAGATCCCGACAAGGGATTGGAGAGCTCTTTTTTCGAGAGCATGATGCCGGGTGTGACAAATGAGGATTCCACCATGGAAGGTTCGTCGCCGTCGCCGCCGCTACCGCTGCTGCCGTCATCGCCGAACATGGCCATGGTTTTTGATGGGGATAAATTCTCGGGACGCTGCTCGGGAGACTCGAGCAAGACGCAGTCTTTTGATGCCATGGAGGCGAGTCCCGCGTTGAAAACGAGCGAGAACAACGAGGCCGTGGATATGACTGGTGAGACGCAGAAGTCAAGTGAGATGCAACGTGTTGTGGGAGAAGAGGGAGCGGCAGAGACCAACCGTGACCATACACTGATAAATTGGCGGCTATATATGGCCGATGGTGGCAGTAATTTGTGATACAGTCGGTCTGTCATGTATTGATTCGCCGTGCCATGCAACGCATAGTAGGCGAACATGTAGGTGTACACGAGTATCGAATATGGCGCAGTAGGATAGAAGGAAGAAGACGAGCGATACCCCTGGATGGCAAGATTCTATTCATATTCCCCATTCAGGTCCAAGGTTGCAATAAAATTATAAAAACATGTGAGTCAGTCCCACAAGACACACTCCCATAACACCAGCGCTTGTTTTTTCCAATCTTGAATGTCGGTCATCATACCTGCCGCATTTGTCTGCTCGCATGCTCGCTTGTTTCCTTTCGTCACACATTTTCCCTCGTTCCAAGAGGCATGCGCACACTTTCCTCATTCTTGAACCGGCTTAGATCGCCACCGATGAGCTTGCGAAGGCAGCCCATGTCTTGCAGGTACCGATGCATCTCCTCCTGCAACTCGTCACCGCCTGCTGTGCTGTCCGAGTCGTACTCATCCTCATAGCAGTAGTCGCCATCTTCTTCGTCGGATGCATCGTCCATGATCTCCTTTTCGGCCTCTCCGGCGGGCTGAGCCTTGACGGTGACGGCCGGGATGGGGTTCTTGAGACTTTCGATGGCCAGCTTGAGATGCAGCTTCAGGGCCTCATTCTCCGTCTGCAGCTTCTTGATCTTGCTTTCAGCCACCATGCTTCGTTCTTCCATCATGCGTTGCATGGTTGCCACCCGATTCTGGTACTCTTCCAATCTCTCCTCGGCCTCTTTGGCGTTCTTCTCCTGTTGTCGGGAATCTGAAACAGACAATTGCAATTTTCGAATCTCTTCGGCCATGGCAGCAATTTGGGCATCCCTCTCTGCTGTCGAAATTTGATCCTGATTGACAACAGCGCGTGTTCGGATACGCTTGGCTTGGTCGGCGTATCGCAGCGTCGACAGAGTTTCGTCATAGTCTGAGGGGGCAATGCACGCGATCATGGCTGTCTTGCTGTTACCACCGAGTGAGTCTTTGAGAAGCCAAGTGAGTATGGAGTCTCTGTACGGCACAATATCCTTTCGCTTCCCGGACCGCAAGGCTTTGGGATCCGCTAGTGCTGCGATGACGCGGCCAAGGGTGGTGAGCGACTTGTTGATGTTGCTACCCTCGCGAAGTCGAGCTCCGGTGGCTTCGGTGGACTTGGCTCTCTCGCTGCCTGCCAGATCGACCAATCTGATGCGAGAGCTGCGCTCAGTGGTCTCATCCGTCTCCATATCGTGGTGTATCTGCTTCAGCATGATTGTGAAGACAGCGTGACTTCGACTACTCGTGTCGTTCATCTTGGTGCTAGCGGTGGTTCGTGATCCGTCTCCGTTCTTCATCCACCTCAGAATCTCGTCAATATTTCGCACTGGGACTTCTGTCAAATCTTTGACGTATGGACCCTCAGTTGGGGACTCGCGAATCTTGAGGTAGTTTGGGGGAGCGTTGGGTACCACTGGCACGAGCAAGTCGCGCACATGTTCGTTGTAGACCTCGAAGTAGGACACTCTGACATTGTAAGCAATGTTTGAGTCCTCACTGTGAGCCGCATCGATACGCTCGAATAGATCTTCACAGGTTCGGGGGATGAGACCAGGTTGCTCGGGTGTTCCCATCATGGTATAACTCTTTCCAGAGCCGGTTTGGCCATACGCAAAGATGCACGTGTGATATCCCTCGAAGTTGTGGTCGAGAAACTCCTCTCCCAAGCTATTGTACACCTCTTCCTGGTGTGCATAATGCGCGTCCTTGGGGTCGTGACTCCAGAAGGAGTTGTCGAACGTGAACTTTTTGTCCTCGATTACTTTGCGAGACTTTGGTATCGGGCTATCAACTGCATCCTGATCAGGTGCTCGCAATGTGGTGAGTTGCGTCATGGGGTCCATCTGGACTAGGCACCGCGTCTTTTTGTCGATCTCTGGCGTTTCCTCGAGTTAGCCACCACAAAACGAAACACAACGTCCCCTTCTTCGCAAGATATCCAGGTGAAGGGGGGCGGCATACCTCTTGGTAAGAAAGCCCGAACTCGTACCACAACCTTGACATTTCCTCCTCCGTCCATCCTGGCGAGTAAAGGCACGCTCCCATCTCGGGACCGCAGAGAGGGTGTTGAGGCGGAAGAACGAACCTGACGGCCTTCAGGTGTTCCAGCAGGTGGCATCAGTCGCGCATCGAGAGCCATTGTGCGCAGTGTCGCTTGAATCTGTGAAGTGTCGTCTTGGAGTCGCTGGCGGAGAATGCACTACATATTTCGAGCCGTGGACGCCAAGTACGAATGTATTCTTGCGAGCAAAAACCAGACACTGATGGGGCGCGATGTCCCATTTGGGACGGGACTTGTTTACTGGCGTCATTCTGTTGCCAGGGTCAACAGCTGTGCCAGCTGCCGGGGCAGTCGGGGCAGTCGGGGCAGCGGCAGGTGGGACCGCCCAACCCAATCACCATTCGAGGTAGACTTGCGCAAGCAATTTATATGTACATATGTGTATGTATGTATGTATGTATGTAGATGTCTGACAAAAAGATAGAAAACAACCGGATATCCACCCTATGTATTAACCAGAGTCAGTCCAGAGGTCCCGTTTGTCTATCCCAGACCTTGCTGTTCTGTCTACAACCAATTATCGACGCGTCGCATCACTTTCGCACAGCCAATCACTCTTCTGGCCTATTTTGCTATTTTGGCGCGTCGCATGCCTTCTTCTCCTACTAAGTTCATTGCCCCCCCCCCTTCCTCGGGAGATCCCCTCGGGAGGTCTTTTCTTCCCTTTTTCCCCCAAATAATTTTTTTCTTCCCAAATACGACTGGCTCCAGCCCCTAGCCCCCAGCCCCCTGGCCCCAGCCCCCTTCGTGCCAAGCGATTTGCTGATTGATGAGCCGGGTTTTCTCACCTTCTGCGGACTACTTTGATTGCACTTGAAAAGAAAAACCCGCGAGCCATCTGTCACCTGAGGTCCCGCACCTCAACCACGTCCCTCAACAAGACAAAGTCCAATCACAATACAAATCTGCCCTTTCCAACAATCACACACACTCCCCATTTTCCAATAAAAAAAAATGGCAAAATCCAGAGAATCCCTCAAGGCCGCTACCGATGCGGCACCGGCAGCAGAGCCTCGCGGACGAGGACGTCCCAAGGGCTCCACCAAGGCTAGTCGCGTCACGAAGCCATACGAACCAACTGGTCGACCGCGCGGCAGACCCCCCTCGGCCAATCCTAAAGTCAAAGTTCCCAGCGGACGGCCTCGCGGTCGCCCCAAGGGCACTACCAAGAACGTCGCGGAAAAGAAAACTCCAGTGAAGCCCTCCGCCGGCACGGGAAGAGGACGTGGCAGACCTCCCAAGGCATCCACGGCGGTTGGTCGTGCCGCCGCGACGGCAGCCGCTGCCAAGGATGGGCCAAAGAAGGGAAGAGGTCGGCCAAGAGTCAGCGCTGCCGCTGAACCTGATGCCGAGGCCAAGGAAGTTGAACAGGCGGAAGATGATGCTGAAGACGAGGACATTGACGTTGACGCCGAGGATGCCGAGGGCGTAGAAGAGGACGACAATAGCAACAGTGAGTAGCCATGCTCAAAATGGTGACTCGAGTCCTCCGTCTTGCTCAGCCTCGAAAACAAAATAGGAGTCCCCCTCTTGGCGTCAACGGCAGGAGATGCGACCCAGTCGCCATGGCTGTCTAAATTCACGGGGTATTTTGCCGCCTGATGCGAGCACAAACAGGACTTGTCACTCTTCATGTTCACGTCACCTCTATTGAAGACACCTTCAATGATGCCTGTGGGACAGAAAGGACACGATTTGGGAGACCCGGTAACAACACTTTGATGGCCACGTCGGGAATGAAAGCGCTTTATAGTAGAGAATTGGGCGAAGATCTTTGCTTGTGTACAACAATCCGAATGCTTTTTTCTCTCTCCAAAAAAAAAAAACAACCTTACCCGAAATGACAAAATTTCGCCATTGTCTGTCTTGATAACAAAAATTACTGCGTATTCATTCTACTGTACACATATTCCACGTTTCTCGTACATGTCCCCTGCTCAAAACACAACCATCTGTCCATCACTCCCTCCTCCAGCTCACAAACTCGTCCTCCAAGTGCTCCTTCAACCTCTTGAATCTATCCCCAAACCCCCTCCCACACCGCCAACACTTCAAATCCCTCCTCAAGAACCCCTCCCTCTTGGGGTCCAATCTCTCGTCGCCCTCCTCCAGCGGAAAATCCATGACATCCACCAGAAACCCCGTGTTGAACGAATTATAATGCTTCCTGTGCCTCAGACTCCCCGAGTGCATATCCCTAGACAAGACATGAACATGCAAATGGCTCATGCTCGGCACCGCATGCACGCCACTAATGACTTCTGCCTCCCAATCCCTCCCCGCCGGTAAATCCTGTCCCTCGCTCCAGTCCATCACCCCGTCCAACACGGCTTGTCTGTCCTTCTCGGACCGACTATGCTGTCCTAGTCGGCGCTGTAGTTCTCTCGCCACGAGGGCCTTTAGTTTGACAATCTCCGACTGCACTTTTTGCAAAAACTCGGTGTCCTTGAAGGCTTCGTACGGATGGAGGAGGTTGTGTTTGCTGGAGCGGGGGAGGAGGAGCGCGTGGACGGTGGACTTGGGATACTTGTCGTGGATAGCGACGAAGTCATCGTTTTGGTAGATTATGGTGGAGGGGGGGAAGGACGATGGGTCGGCCAGGTAGGCGCCTAGGCCGAGGCGGTCTTTGGAGGGATGGGCATGGGGCTTGCGCTTTGGAGCCATGAGGGCCGTGACTTTGTGGTTTGGGAGGCTTTAGTGTGGAGCGAGATGCGAAGATGGGGGTGAGGCTCACAGGCATTCGGGGGGTTTGACTTTGGCGCAGCGCCTTGGATTTCATCCGCGGCCATGGCTTCGTCGGGGTCGGATTCCATGGGCGCTGGCGCTTGTTGTTGTTTGAGAAGGCGGGCGGGCGGGTTGATGTTGTATGTGCGGATACGTAGCTTGGATGTTGTGTGAAGCGAGTTCACGTTCTTGGTTGGCCGGCCCCGGCGCCTTCACTTTTGGATGACTCACCTCGCCTTGATGGAACTTAATAATGGCACCCATCACACCATCACAGGAGGGGTTTTTTTTCTCCCCCGTCTCGTTTATTTGACAATGCATGGGAAGACAATGCCCATGGTGACTGCATCTTTCTGTCCACGTCCGGGCACGCATCCGTACATCACATATCTAGCCCATTCAATTCTATCAGTTTGATCACCAGCTTGATGACAGCCTCGTTTCCCAGATCCAATCCCGGATTTTCCACCTTTTGCGCAATCAAGTCATCCACCATGCCCCTGAGCCTGGCCACCAAGACTCCAATGCGAGCCCACCCTCGTAGTCTCAGCCATCCATCTACCAGCAATCCGCGGCCCAGTGTATCCAATTCGATGGGTCCGGAAAATAACAGGAGTGTGAAGACGTTGAAAGCTATGCATGCGTCAGCTCGAATTTTCCGGATTCACCAGCCACCATGTGCCTGTGTGTTTAAAACTTACGCGTCAGGTCTCGAATGAAGATCTTGCTCGTCGAAATTATGCTGAAATACGACATGTACGACGCATTACCCGAGAACCCTTGACTATCAAAGACGGTGCTGCTCGGATGGACAAAGACTCGCCCGTTGTCTTGATTGAAATACTTGATAGACTTGGCTTCTGGGTCGAGCTCCATGGCGCCAGACATTGAGCTGGCATACTTCTTGTCAGGATACTGGATTCTCGCTATTTGTGGTGTAAAGGCAGAGGCGATAAGTGCGCGAATCAGCTTTACATTCCGCGACGACGTGGCGGCGGCTTCCGAGGCTCTCGGCCGTGACGCAATCCCGATTTCGATCAGAGCTTCGTAGTATTGTGATCGAGTGTTTGAAATATCCGTCAACGTCTGGTGCGATAAAAAGTTCTCATCGCAAAACGATCGAATTTGTCTCTGAGGTAGGCCGTCTTTCATCATACCGTCCCATTCTCGGAACGCTTCGAGATCTGTCATGAGGTCTCCATTGCCACTGGAGAATCGCAACCGGGCCTGGCGGGACTCTTCTCGCTTTTCTTGCGGCGAGATAAAGGGGCTTCTGGTGCTCAGAATGGCCGCAATCGTTACGCAGTCATCCAAACAGCCGAAGATGGCGCCAAAGACCATGAGCTTTCCGCAACGAAGGTCTGCAGGCAGCATGGCAAGCTGCTGACCCATGGCAGTGAGCTCGTCTCCATCCAGAGCGCCCATTCGTCTCAGCAACTTTATGGCCCCTTCAATGGCCTTTGCTTCGGGCGGCGTGGGTGATCGTCCCAGGAAATTAGCAACGTCGCGCATACCCATGGCACGAACAGAGAGGCACAGTTGTTCGAGTGGCACTCTTCTGATTTCTGGCTCGGGACGCTCAGCCATTTGCTGCTCCAGCCTCTCCGTATATAGCTTGAAGCACCTGCCCTCTTGAACACGACCAGCTCGTCCGCGGCGTTGCTTACAAGCCGCCCGAGATGCCCACGTCTCTTCCAACTTTCTCATGTTGTTTGATGCGTCAAAACTAGTTTCTTTGACTTTGCCGCTATCGATAACAACCACGATATCGTCGATTGTAATGGACGTTTCTGCAATGTTTGTGGCTATCACCACCTTGCGCTTCCCATGAGGGGGGCTTGAAAACACTCTCTTCTGTTCCCGTGTTTCCAAAGAAGCATGCAGGGGAAGCACATGCAACGAGCTCATGGATCGCAAATAATTGCAAGCGTGATTGATTTCGCCTACACCAGGCAGAAATATGAGTATACCGCCTGTCTTTTTTTCGTAGGACAGCTCGTAGTCAATTGCCTTGACTGCCTCGGCAATGAGGTTGTAGTTGATCCGATGGCCTAGCTTTTGAATAATTTTGCCCATGGAATCATCCGTGATAAATCCCGTATCTGGCGTCTCGACACTGAAGCCTGTCATCCGAATGACATCGTCGAGATAGTACTCGTCGACAGGGAACGTTCTTCCCTCAATTTCCACGCTTCCAACGCTCAATCCCTCGGAAGCAAAGTAGCCCCTGAAAGTAGCGGCGTCGAGCGTCGCAGACATCAAAACCAGCTTGATCATATCTTTCTCCATCCGCATGACCTCTCGAATCAAGTTGAGTAAGAAGTCGGTATCAAGACTGCGCTCGTGAACTTCATCGATAATGATGTGGCTGACATCTGCCAGAGAGGCAATGACATCGTCCACTCGCCCACCAGAGGTTTGCAGGCGCCTCAACAGCACACCTGTCGTGACAAAGGTGATTTTGGTGTCTTTAGACTGTCGGGATTCTCCGCGAATTGCATATCCCACTTCTTCTCCGACCCTGGAGCATCGTTCTTCTGCCACGCGATCTGCTAAACCGAGCGCGGAAATTCGACGAGGTTGGGTGACAATCATATTGGCACAACCCCCCAATCCCTTGGAGTACAAATCATCCAGAATGAACTGGACCGACTGCGTAGATTTTCCCGAACCAGTTTCGCCGCTGATAATAGTGACATGATTCTCGCAAACTGTATTGACAATTTGTTCGCGCATTTGCCAAGCCGGTAGTTTTTCACGTTTTGCCAGCATGTTCTGCCACGATGACGACTCCTGACTCTGTAACCATTTCTCCCTATTGATGGGGTCTGGCTCCATTGAATCGGTCGAGGCTGTCTCAGTCTCCTGCCTCTCGTGCGCTCCTGAGGTCGGCTTTCAGATACGGCAGATGAAACTGCGGAGATATCCACCAGATTCCCAGGGTTCTCAATGATGTCGTTGATATTCTGTTGGATCCAGTCCGTTACAAGGTAAATTTTCATCGGCTCATCGCGCAGCGATTCCTCCATGTAAGCCAGCGCTTGTCTCACTACACTCAACTTGATGTAAGAAGGAAGTTTGGCGATGATCGCGATAATCAAATGCTTCGGATAACTAGAAGGTTTTCTGACTTGCAAGTATGTCTCAACTTCACCCTTCTGTCCGTTTTGGGCATTCTTAACGGCTTCCAGTCTGATCGATATCGAATCGGTAGAGTCTCGACGGAAACCCTCGCCATACATGGCTTCTAGGCTGGAGACCTCATCATTCCACTGCTCTTCTGGCGAACCCATATCAAGAAAGTCGTCGGCATCGCTGGTCTGGTCATTCTTTGTCGCACTAGAAGCATTCAGAAGGCCCTGTAAAGCCTCTGCGGCTTTACTCTCGTCACCATCATTGTCATCGAGTATACGCGTACATAACTCGACAGAATATCCGGTCTCGGAAAGTGATTTGATGATTCCTTCCCTCTTCAGGCTTGTAGATCCAAACGAGACACCAGCAGAGTAACTCTCTGGCATTGCCCATCGCGGAAGATCATCTTCTGGTACGTGAATTAGAAGCCACTCAAGCGTTTCCTCGCGATCTTTGCAGTGATTCACTGCCTCGACAACATGACTCTTTCTGAATCCAAGTTTGGCCAGATCCGCAACAATAGAGTCTTTTTGACTGTTTTGCATCCGTACGCCATGAGGGTTCCATGATATTCCGCTTCGCAAAAGGTCCTCCAACTGCACCCGTATCTGTCGACCCATTTCGACCTTGGGTGCTGTTGCCCACCCTTTCATTGGATCAAACGTTGACCTTTTGTCGCCGTTTGAGTTGCTGCTCATCAGCACCAGCCCAGCCGCTCCCGGCATCTCCTTGGCTTTGGCCTTTGCCTGCTCAATCTCTTTGCGTTTCTTCTCCGCAGCGGCTTTTGCGTCCTGCCGCTCTTGCAAGGCTTTGAAAGGGTCAGCCTCGTACATCCATACCTTTCCCTCCTTCAGATCTTCCTTTTTCAAGGCTTGGAAATCTTTCCAGAGAGACTTGTGATCTGGCGGGAGAACTGTGTGCTTGTTTTGCATACTGCACACTCGGAAAAGGGCATACGTTGCAGCGGCGTGTTTGGCTTCCAAGGCGGTATCTCGTAGAAGTAAGTGCTTGTGAGTCGCTGGGATCTTGAACGGATCCAGCTTCGTGAACTGTTGCGTCTTGGGGTCCTTGGCGCTCAATGTTACCCACACAGAAAAGCCTTCTGGAGTTTTTCTGGTATCATATTCTGGTCTCTCCCACTTCTGTTTTTGGCAATATTCGCTCAGTAGATTCACTGGGAGTTTTCCTGTCCAAGATGAGCCTCCGATGATTTGTTTGACCGTGGGTTTTGGCGGTGCGGCTGCTGGCACAGCCGGCGTCGCTGGCTCATTTTTGGACACTTTTTTGCCTTTCCCAGCGTCTTTGATGCCATCTTTACTAGCTACAGTCGACGCCTGTGTAGGCTGGTCGGCCTTCGCTTTCCCCTTCTTCACCATAACAGAGCTGTCGTCCAGATTTTCTGTTTGGCGTGGTCAGGTGCTCATGTCCAAGGGTGGATTGAAGGCGCATGAATTCGTGAAGCCAAGTATGACAGCATTCTCGCACTGTGCCGATCCATGAAATCCCCATAACCACATGCATGCTCCGTACAGTAGTCTTACTGTGCCGGCCTAAATCCGGTTCGATGTTGTGTCTGTTGCTGATGCGATTGCATTTCTCGTCGAGTTGATGCAAGTCAACCACCATCACGCTGCACACTATCCATGTTGGACGTTTCACCAAGAAAGAGGGTTTTTTGCACCACGTGAATATCTTTTTACTGTTGTTGAATCTTGCCACGCTGTGTTTCTACCATGTCATGTATAACCACTTGGTTGTTACATCGCCACTGGCACGATGAGTCTCTCACGAGACGCAGACGCAAAAAGCACTAGCTTCAGCACTGCGCATCAATGCATGTTCGCTGCTGCATGGACATGCTCTTAACCCCGAGACGTAATCATGACGCTCCCAGATGGGACCTTTCCCGAGTCAGACGTCCGACATCATTATGAGCCCGCACAATCTGCTCCAACGTGAGCCACTTCATAGGCAAGATCCGCATCGAACGGTCGTCTAGAGCATCCATCATTCATTCATTTGTCACGGGCTGGAACTTTCAAGCTACCAAAGGGCCCGTATAAAATCTTCCCAGTAATTCACCTCCCTTTCCGCGTTCGCAGATTTTCATGCTAAATTAAAAAAAGTTGTGGTGATGTGACGTTATCGGGGAAAATGGGGGGAAGGGCAAATATGGATGCGAATAGGAGGGAGGTATTGTGTTGTGAGTGGTGAAATGACGTGTATGGTGGACTTCAAAATGTATCAAATTGCCATCGGCCCACTTTACATGTCCATGGAGTCACCTCCATTGGCAAAGTTGAAGCCACCAGACTGACCGGCGGCGCCATTAGTGCCGAAACCAAACGTGCCATTAGGACCAGCAGGCTGGGCCATACCCTCGTCTGCGTTCTCCTCATCGTCGGAGAAGTACTTCTCAATAATGTTGTAGGCCTTCATGTAAATATCCTCGTTGGCGTTGTTCTGGCAGTCGTGAATCTTCTCCATACCACCGCACTCTTCGATGAAGAGGGCAAAACGGTTGATGGCCTCTCCTCCTTCGCCAGCAGCCTGCTTGTCAAGATCTCCAATCTTGAGAATGTTCTCAAGACCGTCCAGGGCGACCTGGATGATCTTGTTATCGGGGCAAATCAAGAGATCGCAGAGGGGTTTGATACAGCCCTGAGAAACAAGATAGCGGATTTGCTCAGGTTTCTGCAGAGCACCCGACGTTGCATTGCTAATAGCCCAGCAAGCCTCCTTACGGGTCTTGAGGTCTCCGTTTTGCAGAAGGTGGATCAAGGGTGGAATAATGTTTGCGTCGACTACGGCCTGAATCTGGGACGTGTTGCCCGCAGTAATGTTGGAGATTGTCCAGCAGGCTTCCTTGCGGATACCGTCCTTGGTCGAGCTTAACAGCGACAAGAGACAGGGTAGAGCACCACAGTTGATGATAACTTGAGTTTGAATATCGTCACCTGTTACGATATTGCCGACTGATCGGAGAGCAGGTGTCTGAACAGAGGTAGAGGCGTGCATCAGAAGCTCTACTAATCGGCGAGGGATACCGGCCTCGATCACGGCTTGAATCTTGTCGTTGGAGCCATCGGACAAATAAGATATGGCCCAGCAGGCATCGATGAGGACCTCGTCGTCCAAAGAATAGACTAGTTTTGACAGGACGGGAAGAGCAGGGGCAATCTGAAAAATTTATATCAGCACCACACACAAAGAAAGAAAAGAAAGAAGCTACTCAAGTAGTAACTTACAGTGTTCCAATCAGGTTGAGGCATCTTGCCACGGCAGAAGTTGCTCAACGTCCAGGTGGCATTGCGCAACATGCTGAGCTTACGGCTGTCACCCAGCAAGTTAAGCAAGGGCTTGAGAGCACCACAGCTGAGAACATAATCACGGCACTGGGGGCTGTCACCAGCGATATTGCCAAGGGCCCAGACAGCTTGCTCTCTGACGTCGGGTTCAGGGCTAGCTAGGAGCTCAACAAAAATGGGAACGGCACCTGCCTCAATCACCACCTGAGTCTGAGTGGCGGAACCAGATGCAATGTTGGTCAAAGCCCAAGCAGCCTCAAACTGTACAAGCGTATGACGAGATCGCAAGAACTCGACGAAGCGACTGACGACACCAGTCTTGATGACCTCTTCGATCGGAGGATTTCGCTCCTTAGATAGCAGCTTACGGAATTTTGTGGTGGCCTGAATCTGCAAGTCGACTTGGTCTGAGAAGACACCCTGAACCATTTGAGGAAGATCTTCGTTCAACTTTTAAAGATATGTTAGTACCAGTTGACAAGAAGCTGTTAAAATCAATTAAAGTGAGGTAAAAATTTCAAGAATAAGTGTTATTGATGTATTTCTTGTCTTGTTTACAAGACGAGCTGCTGGTGTGGGGTTCAGACAAAACACATGTTAGACCCCACATCAGAGGCGACACAGTATTTTGCCAAGGCCCGTTATTTGCTAGCAGGCTGCAAATTGGTTCCAAAAACAGGAGATATGCAATGCATAGAATTTTCAAAGAGGCGAACCAAACAGCAAGAGAAGAAGGTGGAAGCCATACCTGAGATTCTGTAGGAGCGGACTCATCATCGCTGTCAGGGGCGGCACCGAGAGCGGCACCAGGTCTGTTCTCGCCGGTTCCAATACCTCGACGTTTAGCAAGGTTCTCTTCTCTCTTTGCTTTGCGAATTTCAACCTGCTGTTCTTCGCGACGACGGCGCAGTTCCTCAGGCTTGAAGGTATTCTTAGCCTTGAACTGCGTTCGACGGTGCTCTGGGATATATCGCTCCGCCATAGTGATGCAGCTTGTATTTGTATCGGGGGGCGTGGACGAAGTGGGCGAGGGCACACACGTAGTGCGGGGGTTTTTGTTGATAAGTCGAGGACAATGCCCCGAAAGCGGTTCGTAGGAGACCAAAAACCAGTCGATGGCTCAAATTGCGTCTCCAGGAGAAAATGCGGCAGTAAAGCGGCTCGAGCGGGACCCTCAGGAGAAGTCTGAAGAGAAGTTTGTTTGATGGGGGAGGGATGGGGAGAGAAAGTCGACGAA
The DNA here is from genome assembly GCA_019022495.1 of Epichloe hybrida. NCBI lineage: Eukaryota > Fungi > Ascomycota > Sordariomycetes > Hypocreales > Clavicipitaceae > Epichloe > Epichloe hybrida. Next base: position 168,670 of record JAFEKR010000042.1, read on the forward strand.
AAGAAATGATGGTCCTTTTACTAGATCCGTTGCCAGAGAGCCTGAGCCTGGGAGCCCACCTAATAATACTGCTCCATTTCGGGGTACTGGGACTGGGGAGTCTATATCGCTGCCTGAGGCCGCAGTCTGTCACAAGTGCTGGCACACCTGGCCGGGGAGCCCGTTAAAACGGCTGCTACACACAGCGTCCCGGTGAATAGTGTCAACGGAAAGGTAGCTTTTGTTAGTGAAAGCCTGTTTGAAAGTCTGAACGGTGGTGAGAGAGAGAAGCTCCTTCCCATTGGCACCGTGCCTGAGATGCCTGAGATGCCTGTCTGTTATCCGTCACACTCTGACGGGGTGTTGCGACTGGGGCATTCAGTCACGTGCGACCGCGCTTAAGCACATTGTCAAAGATCAGGTTGACGCGAGGAAGTTTCTGTTGCACCACGCGCCAAACTAATCGACTAGATTGAGTCATTGATCAATCGCCGTTTAATTTTGACAACGTGGGCTTCATGATGATGACTTGAACTCGTTATCCGCCAAATAAATTTCATCAACAAAGTATCACGATATGCTCTCCAGATGGCAACTTTGCGGTCTGCCAGGCATGGCAAGCCCCCTCCTGGGTTTGCATCTATTCAGGATATAATCGATCGTAAACACCAAAAGGGAGCCAGAGTCAATGTTGCTGGAATTGTGACTGATTTCCGAGCTCCGATCGCTACAAAGGGTGAAGGTACGCATCTATTTGTTTATTGTGGTGCATATTAGTTTGTTGCTCTGCATGTACACACTGACTGCAGCAGACTGGAAATGTCAAATGCGTATATATGATCAATCAGTGCAAGATGATCCCGACGCCGCTGTTCTTCTCAACATATTCCGGCCCGAAAACGAAATGCCAGACGCTAAGCGCGGTGACGTAGTCATTGTTTTCGCCGCCAAGGTTAGTAGTAGTGGCACATGAGATAAACACCCTGTACGTTGTCGACTAAATCGCCGAACAGGTTCAAGAATACCAACACTCATACTCCCTATGCACACACAAAACAACAGATGTTTACGTATTCGACGCTGCTCAAATCCCCAAAACAGGTGCAGATGCCTCCAAAGCCATGCGCCCAACTACCCGCAGCCAGACGTCTCGTCGCCCCAATCGGGCCGAAAGCGAGTTTGTCAGTGTCTTGTATGGATCAATTAACAAGGAGAGACTTCCGACGGCCTCTGAGTTTGAGACCATGAAGTTGAATTCGACAAACGTGAAGAAGAAGTTCTCGGAATTGAAGGATGTACAAGACAACAAATTCGTCGACACAGTTGCACAAATAGTCAGGGAGCCGTACGAACAAGGCGACAAAATCACGCTATGGGTTTCTGACTATACAGAAAACCCTTTGTTCTATCAGCATCAGCTCATGGGGGGCAGAGGACAGCAGACTGATCCCTTTGGGTACACGACTAGGTCCGGAGCATCCGTATCAAAGTCGGAGTGGAGCGGGCCATTCGGCAAGCTCAGCATGCAAGTAACATGCTTCGAGCCGCATGCCTCAGTGATTCGGGACGAAAACCTCACAGTTGGGATGTGGGTGTCCCTGCGAAACCTCCAGATCAAGTATGGTCACAACATGACCAACTTGGAGGGATACCTCCGAGAAGAGCGAGGTACTCAGGGCAACAAGATCAACATCTCACAAGAGTTCACGCACGACTCTGAAAGTACCCGGACTGAGGTAAAGAATGCGCTCAGAAGGAAGCTCCATTACGAAAAGACGAAGAGGGCGCAGATCAAAGAGATTACAGAGGCCGCCACCGCTGGTGCCAAGCGCAGGGCAGATCTAGGCTTGGATGGCGAGCGAGCCTCTAAATTAAATGCAAAAGCGCGTCGAAACTTGAAGCGGGCTCACAAAGGACAATCTTACAAGGAGCAGGAGAGGGATAATGGCGAGGCACATCCTAAGGATAATGTACCCGGCGACATACCGTCAGACTTGAACACACATGGTAAGTCACGAAAACAATCAGCCCGAACCTTTTGGCGACCCTTGCTCACACCGCCTCCAAGTCAAGTGTGAAAACGGGAACAAGTCAGCTACTCCGATAGCAGACGTTTTAATGCCCGTACAACATGAGACCTTAATCAACGGCGAAATGACGCACATCCCCCTGCCATTCATCAACGCCAATTATCGCACATACGTGCGCGTCATAGACTATATACCATCGCAGCTCGAAGACTTTGCACATCCCAAAAGGGTTTCATCAGAATACGCCGCCCTCTCAGACAACGAAGACACCGACTCAGACGCAGCAACAGAGTCAGATGAGGCATCCAGGGTCATCAAACAATGGGAATGGCGCTTCTACCTGCTTCTAGAAGAAGCCAACACTTCTGAAGATGGAAAGCCGAAGAAGTCTCTCTGGGCAGTGGTAGACAACCAATCCGCCCAGATGCTGCTCAACCTCGACGCAACAGATCTGCGCAATGACGACGAGAACCTCGCTCGATTACGACAAAGGATGTTCATCCTCTGGGGAGACCTGGAAGAACACAAAGCACAGCTCGAAAACAGGGCTCTGAAAAGCAGACCTTTTACAAATGCCGGCCCTCCTACCGACTCAGATGACGAAGAGGAGGCTCCCGCCAAACAGGTGCCAGTGCAGACCTTCTCCAACCGCCCCTTTGGATGCTGCATTCGCCAGTACGGCGTCAAGCCAAAAACAGGGCATGTCGACGACGGCGATGAAGGGGGGGGAGTACGAGCAACCTGGCAGCGAATGTTTGGCCTGTTCGGGACAAGAATAGCCGGAGTCTGAAACAACATGGCACATTTGCCCACCGAACTTATGAATGAATCCCATCTACTAAAGATACCCACCCACCCATGTTGCTCCGTAGCACCAAAATACGTCACAACGTTCAATGCAAATAATGTAACATTTACAAAAACAAAAAAAACAAAACAAGACATGTCAGATCCTCGAGATTTAATACCAATCAGTAGTCATCAAACAAGGCCAGGCGATGCCTAATCTTCGTCGCCCAACTCCATCCTCACATCAATGGAAAAGGGCGAAAAATACAAGAAAAAAAACTACGTGATTTGACCAAGTTTCTATCATTCATACATGTGTTTACGAGGCACCGTGACAAAAATAACAGGCTCCAAAAAAAAGAATTTACACACGCCAAGGTCGTCGGCGGTGGTATAAACAATTGAAAAACAATAGGCTTGCAATAACCCAACTTGTCATTTCCGTCCCATTCCGTCCTCGAAACAAGCCAGTCAGCTTGCAACGGCTCAAATGTCATGTTTTTCGTCTTGAGCAAGCACTCCTTTAATCCCCGAGACCATCATCGTCGTCATCTCCGTCGTTATTCAACGCCTCGTCCTCATCTACATGATCGATAATGGGATCATCCTCTATCAACTCCCTTTGGCGCAAGTCCTCTGCCGTGCCTTCCTCCGGCTCAACATCGTCAAAGACATTGTCCAACTCGTCTTCGTCCTCGGCGGTGATCATGTCCAGACTAAGGGCCTGTTTATTTCCGTCTTTGGGTTTCGGCGCGGAAGCAGGCTTCTTGTGCCGTCTTGATAGTTTTTCGTCGTCGAGGTAGGCCACGACCTCTTTGAAGTTGTTGCCGAGTTTTGTCTCGTTGCGGAGGATCCGACGGCGGAGCTTGCTGGCCATGGAGCCGCGGTCGTCGATGAGGTGGGCTGTGATGGCGAGGACGTACTTGGCTGTTAGTTCGCAAAAGGCGCGCTCGGATTTGAGTTGGGCGGCGTAGCGTTCCTCTGGTGTGAGGTCCTCGTCGTCGCCGCCGCCGCCGTCGTCGTCGTCGTCGTCGTCGAGTTCCTCGTCATCGGCCATGGGGTCCTCGTCCTCGGCTGGCTCATTGAGCATCTTTTCCTTCTTGGCTCTTTTGGCGAATTGTCGCTCGGCGCCGTCAAAGATGGAGATGAGCTCGGGGACGAGACCGGGCTCGATGTCTTGGAGGAGGGTTTTGAGCTTCTCGCCTCGGCCGGCTGCGGCGTCGGAGGCGGGTCGGAAGTTTTTGATGTGAGGGCGGAGAGTAGCAAAGGTGAGGTGGAGGTCGCATAGGCTTCCTGTGGAAAACAGGCGGAGCTGATCGATGGCGGCGCGAGATGAAAACGTCTCGATCAGGTGGCGGCGGTACGACTGTCGTAGCAAGGACAATTCATCCAGGTCTGCATCCGAGATGGCTGTGCCGGCTGTGAGGAGCTTGGCCAGCGCTCGCGTCTTCCACATGAAATAAAATTGTGATGCTTTGATGGCAAACGTGACGACTTCATCTTCGAGATCATCGATTTCATCCTCTTGTGGCGCATATTTGCCTCTGTGGACAATCTGGCTGAGAAGTTGGATGGCCGAGGAACTGGAGTCGTTTGAGTTGGCTTTGGCTTCCAGGGGTTCCACGCAATCCGAGATGCTCGCAAGCTTGCTCATCTTCATCAGAACCGTGGACAGCTCACGCAGCGGTGCTTCTGCCAAGTTGCCGCGGACAGACAGTTCACAAGACTCGTCGAAGTTGCGGAGGGCATTGATGGTGTTCTCCCACAGCACGGACAACTTGCTGTCGGTCAACTCCTCTAGTTCTTCGTACTGTCGAGCATGTAGCAAGGCTGCCGCTGCCTCAGACAGGACTCTCTTATCATCATGTCTGTTAAACTGGATGCTGATTTCGTCCAACAGTCTTTCGAACTTGCTGGAGTCTTGACGTAGTTGTTGGAAGGTGTTGAGATTCAGGAATCGGTCCAAGCGGAGGACAATCGCCGCCGTGTCTGGCTCGGCGCCAAACTTGTTCAGGAGCTTTGGTATCGTCGTAGTCAATTCGAGGGCCAGTTCCTCTTGAGCTTCGGCTGCTTCCGATCGACCAAGTCGTCTCTTCCCCTTGTCATGATCGCTCGTTGACGTGAGACTTGACTTGACAGCAGAGCTAAGCACATCAAGGAGGATTAATTCTTCCTCGGCAGTCGGCGCAATAGCCTTCTTGAAAGCCTCTTCAGGCGAGCTTGCCTTGGACTTGGAGCTCGTTGTGTGGTCATATAGCAGGTAGCCGGCGATCATCTCCCAGGTATTGACTTCGGGCACTTTTTCGTAAAGCGCTTGGGCTGCAAGAGAGATTCTGGTCTCTGGGTTGGCGGCGTCTAACAGCTCTACAGTAGCATCTATGCCCGTAGCAGCGTCGTTCAGTTGGGTTTCCTCGATTTGGGCATCGTAGCTAGCCAAAGTCTCGGCGAGACATTTGATGTTGATCCACTCTTTTCGAGGGTTCTCGTAGTCATCTTCTCCAATCTCCTCCAGCTCGTCCAAAACTTCTTGGCCACCAATCTCCTCCTTCTTGCCCTCGAGAACGTCTTGCACGCATGCAACGAAAAAGCTGACGACGGCTTTGCGAACTCGTAACTCGGTGTCGAAGATCAACTTCCCAATGGCATCAATCTCATTCGGATCGAGCATGGCGGCAGATCTAAGAGAGTCAATGACAGATATTGCCGTCACTCGTACTGATACTTCCGAGTCGAGCGTTGCCATTTCAATCAGACGCGGGCGGAATCTGTCAATGAAGTGACCAAGCTGTTGCGCATCACGTCGGAACACCTTGAGGAGTTGCTTCAACACCTCTTGCCGGGTTTGCGCATTTGTATCGGATAGCATCCATCCTAGATATCGAAGATAGCCCGGCTCCATGAATACGGTAGGCAGGCTCAAGATCCATGTGCCCAGTGCGTCAACGCACTCTGCGCGGATCTTCGGGTCTACATCGCGGTAGCGGTGGACAAAAACGGTGTCGAAGAACGACTGGATGCCCTCGCTACACGTCTTGCGATAGCCATTTGCCTCGGTCAAACCGCGCTGCAGTTCGGATGACTTTGCCTTATTCTTGCTCCTCTTGGCAGCTTGCAGCTGCTGCTCAATGTTGGCTATTCTCCGATCAAGAACGCTTGCGACACGGACGAGACCAGTTTGAACAGCTAGTGAAATCGTGGTTGCTGTATGTCGGAAGGGTCTGAGCGACGACGACGACATGCTTGCCAACCACGCATGCAAGTTGTCCATTAAATCAGCATCCTTGTATAGCGTATCCGTCTCGTGAATTAACTCGACCAGTGAGTGATAAAAGCCGACAAGCATGTCTCGGAATGACCTGGTGCTTTTGGCTTTTGATATTAACGGGTAGTCTGTGATTTGTTGCTGTTTTGCCTCGTTAGCAGTGGCCGCCACAAATTCAATCACGAAGAGGAAATCCGTGAAAAGGGTATGAAGCAATGCCGAACCTCTTGATAAACATTTTGCAGGTCAACCAGTCGATTGGGAATGTTTTCTGGGTCGCGAACGTCATCAACCGTGACCTCCAAATCGCAGCCGGCACAATGGAGGATAGAGTTGATGAGATCGGCCAACGCAGAAGCGTCGTCTGCTTTGTATTTTTCCAACCATAGTTGGGCAACACTGTCTGAAGAATCTCCGGATCCGAAGATGTCCGCTGCAGCAAGTGACCAAACCCAAAGCAAGACAAAAAAGTCAGTCCATGTTGAATAACCCCAAGACAGAGTCGGGCGTCGCCTTTGCCTCTGGGCAACAGGATCCACGTACCAAAAAGACCAGAGCCCTTCTCTCCTGCTTCAATTCGCACAGCCTTTTTAGGACGGCTGGGAATCCGAGAAACCTGGTTGGGCCCAGCCGGCTGCGCGCCGTTCATCTTGGGCTTCTTGCTCGAGGGCTTCCTCACACGGGCGCCGGCCTTGCGCGACCTCGGGGCAGGATGATCTCCATCGCTTTCGGCATCGTCGTTGTCGTCATCGCTATTAATGTCCTCATCAGGGTCCATCTCGTCATCCTCTGCTTCCTGGCCGTCGTCCTCGTCCCTCTTGCGCTTCGGCGCAGCGCTGACCGCAGGCTCGGGCGCGAACTTGGCAGGGACCTTTACGACGCGTCTAGAGCGACGACGCGACGTCGCATCTGGTTCTGGAGTTGCGCTGGGGCTGGCGTCCACATCCATGGTGAGTTTCGTCGCGATTGCGTGCAAAGACTTAGGCAGATGTCACCAGCGAAAAGGCCGACAAGTGCAGGTTGGCGGTTCCAGGGCCTGGATCGTGGGTCGTGGATCGTGGATCGTGAATCGTGGATCGCGACTGAATGTTTCTGGCGACTTGAATGGCGCGCGTCTGCGTGGAGCAGCAGCGGCAGGGCTGGTCTGGCCTGCCTCGCTGGGTCGAATTGGGTTATTTTCGGCCAGGTGGGCGGCCAGGTGGGCGGCCAAGGCTGCCAGCTGGTGGGTACGTGTGCCCCGGCAGAATTTCGGCGAAGCCTGCTATCATCAGCCAATTCCACCGTCTGCATCGGACGCTGCCGACGACCACGACCACGACGACCACGACAACGACGACGACTAATTGCCGTGGTTGATTCTGCATTGCGTCTATGGCCAGCAATGCGCTCTCATACATCAATTGGCATAATCGTTGCCGACGTTCACCTTCCTAGCTCCTCATGACCCAATCCGCAAGACATGCTTCTCGAGATTGCCAGCATTGCGCACACCTCACCATAATCTTCCCCCAATCTTGATGAGCTCCTCAGGAGCCATGGTGCAAGTTTGGGGCTTGCCCTTCCCAAAGTCCTCTTCTGTACCTGGTCAAGGCCATATCGTGGCCACGATAACTCCCGGCGGCGGAAATGGCATCGAATCAATTTCGTATCAATACCCGTTGAAACTCATCTCGCCTACTTCGCCAACTGGCGGTCAGAAAAGCGTGCTGGTGTTTCTCTTGTCCTACGGGGGTGGCCTTGTCGGCGGAGATGCCGTCAACCTGACAATTCGCGTCCAACCAAAAGCGAACCTCAGCCTCGTCACCCAGGGTCACACCAAAGTTTTTAAATCACCCGGTCCAGGGGTTGTCACAAGCCAGCTGATGAACGTCAGGGTGGATGAAGGAGCTGCGTTGTGTCTTCTCCCAGACCCTGTCCAGCCATTCCAGGACAGCGTATACAGTCAGACACAAATTTTCAACTTGGCCGCAGGAGCATCGCTCTGCCTTCTGGATTGGGTCACAGCCGGTAGAACGGCTCGAGGAGAATATTGGAGCTTCATCAACTGGACCGGCCGCAACGAAGTCTGGCTCCGGGGCGATGACAAGTCGCAACGAGATCGGCTGTTGGTAAGAGATACGGTGATTCTCTCCCGGAACGGTACACAAGGCATTGGTCAATCGCTTTGCGAAACTATGCATAGAATGAGCATATTTGGAACACTCATACTACGAGGTATTGTTCTGAGGATACTGGGTGACTTTTTCCTGGCCGAATTCGATGCGTTACCCAGGCTGGGGGCTCGCGATTTTCGTACACAAAAGGCTCGGGAGGAAGACACGAATAAAATGACGGAAATGGAGAAGTGGCGGGCAAGAAGGATTTCATACGAAGCAAAGGAGGGCGTCCTATGGTCTGCAGCCCGCGTCCGAGGCTGCGTCATCGTGAAATTCGGAACTCCATCAGTGGAAGCTGGCAGGGAATGGATTGGGTCCATGCTTGTCAAAGAAGGCACGATTTACTCACACTTTGGCGACGAAGCTCTCCTATGTGTCAAGTAAAAAATTTTTATCTTGCACATGAAGCCCTTCAGCCCCAGGACACTCTTGCCCGCGTAAGTTTAAAATTCCCAATAAGTAGCCCAGAGCAAGAAAAGCAGACCTGGCTCAGTCTATTTGCACCTCATCGTTGTCATCCAAGATGCCCCGATGCCCCGCCAAAGCCAAAAGCCGTTTTAAAGTTGCCGTTGCATTGTCACTGCCTCACCGCGTGTGGCTGCCAGCCTGCCCGCCTCTAGCGGGGTACAAAATGGCAGAATTATCGTCCCCCACCATCATGAATGTTTATCCACCGCCCAAATCTTCTGCAACCAACCACATGTATTGAGTGTCCAGGCTCTACATGTACGTCAATCATATGCAAGCTTGATCATTTGACGGAATCATCCCCATCCTTCGATAGCCCCCCAATCACCACACCCACATCATCACCACGGATATCCGAATACGAGGGTTGAAAGGATTTAAATTAACGATGGTGCGAGCCCGGGCTACCGGCAGAGCAGCCCGTCGCGTTGCCGCAGCCGCCGGCAGGCAACGAGCCATGGCGGACGCTGGCGAGGCAAGCGAGAACGTCACAGCTTCAACAGATCCCACAGCGACGACGCCCTCCACTCTGGACGAAGCGGTAGCCTCTGCTTCAAGCAGCACCACCGCCCCAGCGAGCAGAGGTGGCGCGACGGCCGGTACGCGCACAACGACGGCCGGTCGTCTACGGCCCAAGATTCTTCGACGAGACGAAGCCGACAGAGATAAGCTGGCTCGGCAAGAAGAGCAAAAGGCCAACGAAAGAGCGGCAGCTGAGAGAAGGGCACGCGGCCGGTCAAGGAACCGAAGCCGAAGAAGTCGCGGTGATGCAATGGGTGCCAGAGGAGGCAGGGGAGGCACCGCAACAGCCAGCGGCCCGTTCTCCAGTGGCTTTGCGGGAGCAGGTACGTCGCTTGAAAAACTGTTGGATATCAAGATATTTCAAGGGCCGTGTTGTTTCTCCTAACGATGCATGTTTAGCTGGTGGACACGGCGGCGGTTGGTTTGGTGGAGGTAGTGGTGGAGGTGCTGGTGGCGGATTCTTCGGAGGCAGAGGTGGAAAATCCGGAGTCAAGGGCAAGGAATTCGCTGAAGCGGATATCCGACAGCGCGAGGCGAGAATCAACGCGGACAAACTCCACGTCATGTCACCGGAGGACGAGCTCGACAGCGAGGACGAAGCCATGATAGAGGCACTCAGCGGTCGCACAGCCATCACAATGCCCATGGGTATTTTCCGGAAAGAACACAAGGAACAAGGAGTCGTGGTGGCTACCACAGCAGAACTCGAGGCTGCGGAAAAGGCTACGGGCGAGGAGGAAGAAGAGAGTTTATTTGTAGACGGCGAGGGCTCGGGCACAATACCGCCAGTGGACCAACCCGAAGAAGGCATCTGGAATACAGACGGCAAGGCCTTCCTGATCAAAAAGGAGCCGGGAACCGAGGATCCTATGGATCTGGATGCGGAGATCAAGCCTGCGCCTACGGGTGAAGAGGAGGAGGAAGAAGCAAAGGAGATTAAAAGGCCGATACCACCCGCCAGCGTTAAAAAGGAGCTGCCCAAGGATCCCGAAGAGAGGGCGATTCAGAGCGACATGGACCTTCTAGCAAGCGAGCTCGGAGCAGCTACAGTCACAGACGAAGCCGGCGTGTCTCACACAGAGGGGCCTGCCAGCAAAGATGGACGATTATACCTGTTCCAGTTCCCGCCGCTGCTCCCTCCCCTGAAAGAGATAGCGCAGCCGGTGTTCAAGGTCAAGGAGGAAGCAAAGGACATCAATCTCATGGACGCGCCAAGTGCGAGCGATCCGACACCCGTCGACCTGACCAACGGGAGTGGAGATGACGACAAGGGACAAGAAGAAGAGCAGCTCGAGGCAGATGGGTTCCGGTCACAATTTCTTTCACGCGGCGGCATGGTTGGCAAAATGACTGTCCGGAAATCGGGCAAGGTCGAACTCGAATGGGGCGGCATGGCCCTGGAAATCAGTCCAGCAGCAGGCATGAGCTTCTTGACAACGGCCGTCATTGTGGAGGAGAACGATGAGAAGACTCAGCATGGTGTGGCGGGCGGTGAATGCGTCGGGATGGGCAAGATCATGGGCCGCTTCGTGCTTGCGCCTACTTGGGGCGAGGAGGAGGACTGGGACGTTGCACCAGAGGAGTTGGTCGCGGCATGAATCCGGGATGACATGGGGGAAACAAGTTGTAAAAGACGCCCCGGATGAGCCGGAGACGGTATTTCTTCGCATCGCCTCGCCTTGCTCATTTTGTATACACATGTACCTCAATAATACCAAGAATACCTACCTCTACCCCGAACTCCAGTATATCCCGTCCTGTCCTCGCCGGGATTTTCAAGCAAGACCACCAATTACAGACTTAAAAAAAAGTACAGAAAATATTCGTAAAACGGGTTCACAGGCCATGCCTCTGCGGCGTATGGCAGAGCGCAGGCGAATTGTCATGTATGACATGCAAATGTCAACCCCCATCTGCGTGTGCTATCAAAACACCCTATCCCCTCCGTGATTGGTACTCCTGCCCATGGGATTCCAAATCAGGTAGAGTTTCTACGTCTATGGACCGATTGGCCGGTCGCAGGGCTTGCGTACTGCATGTCGGGGAGTGTTTACTGCCCTCAATGACATAGATTTCGCTCTTGGCATCACTGGGCTGGTTGCTGCTCGAGCTGCAGTCGTTGACAGACGTGCGGTACTCGTCAATCGCGATGCCAACGCGTTTGTCGACTCGACCATGACCTCTGCCCGTCCCGCTGTGGAGAGATATCTTGTTCGGGCCATTGCCCGGCCTGGACCCAGGCACATTGCGGCTTCCTGGGGCATAGCGCCCCGCGCCAGAGATGCCAGTGCTGGGTGTCTTGTCCGTGGACAGGAAGCCACGAACTTTGAGGGACCGGAGAAGAGGTCGAATCGTTGCCAAGCTAGATGCAATGATGGCCACACCAGGTTCCACCAGACTCCAGATGGTTGCGTCGGTCACGGAAACTAAGCCTCGTTAGTGCCTTTTCTTTTCTTTCCCGCATTATTTTGTCATTTGGCGCCCAGGATACGTACACATGAGGTCGTCGGGCGACTCGAGTCCTGACAAAAATTTGAGTCGGATGAGCGTGGCCATACTTGCACTGCCTGAGACATTAGTACAGCAAATTTACCTGATGGGGGATGATAAAAAAGCATCGCGGAAACTAACAAAACACCAAGACCCAAAATGACAATCACCGTAGCTTTGGCCTGCTTGTTCATCTTGACTTCCCAGAGCATAGGGATCGGAATGAGTGCCTGCAAATACGCCGAGTTAACGATCCGATCCAGCCCATGACAATTCACAGAAAGAACAATAGTCAGGTTACTTACAAAAAACCAATCCGACAAGACAGTCATGGCACTAAGAGCGTATATCGCCGCTCTGATTTCGCCGCTCCCAGCACAGTGGCCGCTGGTGATTCTAAAGTCCCACTGTCTCTGAACCGGTGTGCATTGGAAGAAGATGTCCCAGATGAAGATGCCGAGACTCCAGAGTGTGACAATGACCAAGGCGATTCGGATGGTCCAGATGTACACCCTCTTTGTGGCGAGTCGCAGCAGAAAAACGCCAATGCTCAGCTTGACAAACATCATATCAACGATGTAGATGGCGATCGCGAGGGCTTGCCACTGTTATCATCATCAGCCATCTGCCACCCATCGCGTCATGAAATGAATTCGCTCATTGCTTTTCGTGTCGCTCAGTGGGACATACCATGAGGGCTGCCACTCGATCTTCTTCGTCGGCAACTGCAGCATTGTGTCTTCCCAGACCCCTCCGTACACCTTCCAATGTAAATGCGCATGTAACAGTAAATATCAACTACAGACAGCAGTTGTCAGCAAAGAAAGAAACCCTGAAAAGGAGGCTGCCTGGAGTTCCCGGGACATGGTTAAAAGGGCTGACCTGAGCAATCAACATGAGCCAATCGTCTGCCTGGTAACTTTTCATCAAGACCACTCTTGTGTATGATCGAAGCCCAACAGCGATCCAGCTTGTAAGCAGCAATGTTACGCATGTAGCGACCAAGCTGTCACCATTGTATTCGGTAAGATCGACCTTGTTCTTATCCATGGCCATCGACGACGCTCAGGCAGGCGTTACTTTGTCAAGTTTTGCACCCTTGATCATGCCCGAGTCGCGTCCGTATCGAAGAATATGTTCAAGTTTTGTCGTCGGGGCGGTGCCAAACCAAATGGTTCGAATCCAGGTGGGCCTCTTTGTGAACCTCGCGACGGTTATAAGTCACAATCTTACAATTCACAACTCACAAACTCACGAGCAGAATTTCGAATATGGTAAGTTTGGATACCAAGACCAAACACGCATGACAGATGAGAGGAAAAGGCACACGCATCAATCAACCACTCCAGTAATACTTGCCGGCCAGAACGACTCATTCAAAAATCGAGCTGCAACTAGGGCTCGAGAAGCGAGTTGGAGCAGCCCCCGATAGCCTAGATAATGGAGACTGACCCTAGACTAGTAGGGCCCATGAGCATTTCTCACGAGCCAACAACATGGAACCTGCGTATAGACACTGGGGCGTGGCCCCAAGGTCTTGCGTTTGGCGTGTGGACCTTGGCAAGAATGGGAGGGAGGGATGCAGTCGAATGGCTCCTTTTTCCCTTTTTCTTCTTTTTTTCCTCTCCGACTCTGAACCAAATGGGATTGCACAGATAAGTGTGAATCGTAATCACCTTCAACACGGCCAACCAAGGATAAAGGCATCTTCTCAACAATACAAGCTGTGCCAATTTCAGCGCGGACTAACTCACCAGAGCCATTTCGCAGCTGGGCAACAGACATCCAGTTGTATAGGATGGACTGCCATCGCGGGGCGTTCTTCACAGCTAATGCTGTTCAGATGCATTTTCTTGCAACAGCACCGAAACCGCCGTGGCCCACCAGCATGGACGCCAACAGGGACTGGGGTGAGAAGAGAGGAAGAAGACGGAGGACCACTTCACCTTTCTAACCAGAGGCCTGACTCATGCGTGTTGTAGAGGAGTAATTAAAGACGTAGTAGTGGTTTTTTCCATCATGCAGTAGTAACTAGGCCCTATTTAGATAGGATGAACCTGGCTTGGTTTGTCAATGCGACCGTGGTTGATTAATCGTGACGCTTTTGCCATGCAAGGCAACGCGACGCGACGCGACGAACCAAATCGAACTAGAGTGATCCGAATGCTCCCGATTTATAGATCAGTCGGGATACATCAGCACGACGATTAGAATGTATCTGTACGCTGCAGGGACTAGATTAGCTCATGGTTTTCAGCGTCCGTCATCGATGGATGATGGATGGACGGTTGGGCCAAAACATGCATCCGTTTGCCGTTCTAGCAATGAACATACATAGCTTCAAATGGCCCATTCGGACGCATTGTGCACTAGTTATTGCTACTGACTCTTGTTGGTGAGCGGCTTCAGGCGTCAGGAGGTCGCCTGCAAGCTTTGAATGAAGCAGACACGGAGCAGGTACGCGCGCGACTTTGGACGCGTGTGACCCCCCTCACGTGCCGTGTTGACTCTTCAGGAAGGTGCAATGATGACTGACTGAGTCAATGTGCGTATTTGGCCATGTCGTGAAACAACCACGACAACGTCGGATTTCAAAACAAACTCAAACTCCTGCCCTTCGCCGGGATCTACGACACAATTTGCCGCCGGGTCAGCACGATTTCGGCTTTGCTGATCTTTCTGGTGTTTCAGATCGTGGCAGAACCACCCACTCACACCGTTTGACGGTATATGCGCAGACCGATAACAACAACAGAACTGAGATTCCACCAGCACGCAGTATATGCTCTAGAAGGGTCTGCTCCGTATCAGTACGAACACGGCGAGTTCCAGCACAATCGAGTGACCCTTGGGGTCTAGTCCGCAGTTGACTATGGGCGGCGGCTCCCAACACGGACGTAGAACCCCCCGACAATCAGCTTCTCGCTATGTACTTGGTGGGAAACCGCTTCCCGCCCAAATCGTGATTGGCGTTGGTACTGCATTTGAGTTGTGACAGGCTTCTTCTGGTGTGTTGCAACCATTACACCATGTCCTAGGCAATAGAGCCCTCGCTCATTTCGTAGTTCTCGCCAATGTCCGAGCGCATCAAGACAAAGGTAATTGTAGGTTGTATCTATCGTCCAACCATACAAACACTTGCAGGCACTACTTCAACTCACAGAAGTGGCTGGCTAGCTTGTAAGTCGCAGGTCGACGTGGTAATTTACTAAAAGGAATGACGGGCACAGAAAGGCGGGGTACGATACTGAACAAGTTTGCGTTAATTCTCCTTTCAGACGTTGCTTCGGTTCTGGATGAACAAGGAGTTTACTTTGAGATGGAGAAGGGTCACAATCGATCCGATACAGCTAAGTCTTTGCATTTGACCTGCCCATATCCAGGGGTGGAGGTACCTGTGCACAATCTTTCGAGGCAAGTACAAGAGAGAACATGTTGTGCGTGTACATTATTTTTTGTGACTGGGTAATCTGAACGTCCATCTTTCATTCCTACCACGATAGCCTCAACTCCATCGTGGCCCATATTACCCTGAGGCCTCCAACATGCTTTCAACTTTCCCTCGCCGCCTTGTCTCGTTTCTTTCTTTCTTTACCTTTCTTCCACACTCCATCTTCGTCGTCACTTTTTGGATAGAGCCTCTCATCATCTTGCATCACTACCTTCCACGTCCAACCGGTGGCTAGCATACGCGCAATGTCGATGGTGAGAGCGGCCAGCCTCCGGACTTTGAGCCAAGAAGTAGTCATCGCCCGGCAGAAATGATAGCACCCGCCGTGAGGGGACCAACCAGCGTTGCAAACGAACACGGCGTCTCTACCATACTAAAGCGAGTACCCATCTTCCGGGCATCTTGGGTCAAGATTGCCAGCGACGGGACAAGGCGTGGCTCGATGGCTTGATTCGTACTGATTTCCTACTCCAAAGAAAGCGCTGTAAACGTACATACTTGTGTGAGTCGCCGCGCACCTCGCCGCCTCATGAAAAACCTATGCGAGGGATTGAGGTTATTGCAAGGGCACGCGATGTCTCCTTCTCGAGGTAGAGGTAGGAGCTGGTAACGGACACGGCTGGTGAAAGATATGACGCCGAGCCCGAATCCTATGCAAGACACCCTGTTCCAGGAAGAATTACCAGTTCTCGAGACAGAAACTTCGCCATACATGGAGTCTCAAACAGCAAAGAAACGCAAGATGACGCAGCATGGCCAAGACGACACGTGCGTCGATGACATGTTGCAGCTAGGTCCTGACCACCAACCTCTTCCATCCGTCATCCGGTGGTAGAGGGATCATATCCTCTCAGGAGTAAAAACCAGCAGCAAAGGCGGGATCGGAATTGGGATGTATCGTGTTCGAACTGAAAAAGTGCTGATGAATGTGTGTAGCATTAGTTTCAGTGCAGCTGTTGCTTCAGCTGGCTGCAGGGTAGCCACGCAACCCCGCTACCCTGTCAATTTGTCAATCAGCGGGGTAATCACGTGACGTAATCATCCCTCTTTCCAAATCTGTCGGTGGCCACTTGACCGCCTTGATGGGTCATCCACTGCTCTCGGTTCAAATGTCCGTCGTACATGTACATACTCCTGATTGCTTGATGCTTTCTGATAAAGGGTAACAAAAATGAGGGAGATTCTCTTTGGCTTTTGTAACACGAGTTCATGTGGCGCTGAAACATTCATGCGGCAATTGCAGCCGCCAAATCTATCCAGAAATAATCTGAAAGCAACTTCGCCATATGTACATGAGGGTCTATCCATATTAACATTGAACCCAGATGGCGCGACACAGCATCCCAGCCGCATGACCCCAGTATGAGCGTACACATACATGAGCGGAACAAAACCCATCCCGGTCTTCCCTTTTTTTTTTTATCGTTGGCTAGTATGCATCCATGAGAACCGACCACCCGTCGCCCCATGCGTCGTCGTCTTCCACCTCTTTCGGCTTCATGTCGAGCTTTTTAGCTACAATTGGCTTAGCAGCAGGCTTCGTGACAAGTCTCTTCGCAGTTGTAGATTTCGAAAGTCCTTTTGGAAGGGGTTTTGATGATCCAATCTTCTTTTTCTGGGCTTGAGCTTCAAGCCACATCGCAAAATCTGGCTCCCCCCCGTCATCCGCAAATGGCACAGGCTTTGTCGAGACCTTGGCCGTGGTGTTGGATGCTGGCTGTACAAACTCGTCATCCTCGTTCATCTCTCCCCAGGCGTCCCCTGCATCCTCAAACCCATCTTCTTGGAAGAATGCGTCCACCAACGCGCTCGTACCAGGAGATGAGGTTCCAGATACATTGGAGGGAGGGGAACTAATAGCTTGTCGATGTAATGACGACGCCGAAGCACTTGGTAATCTCCTACTGTTGTCTGGTCCAGGTGAAGGCGAGGGCTTCGGAGTGTTGGTGCCGGAACCATTGGCAGTTTGCATATCACCAGCTGCAGTCGACAGCTTGTTGGTAAAGGATGAAATCGCCCAATCGGCCCAACCGGCGGAGCCACTCTGTTGCGGTGTACCCATCCTTGCCGGTTGGCCTTCTGTTGTTTGTTGCGGAGGCAAAGCAGTGTCGGGCATTGCTGATGCCGCTTTGCGAACCTTCTGGAGGTGAGAGTCGATCGTGCGATTAGCCTGATCTCGAATCATTTTTTCCTTGTCGATCAACAAGGGGCATACGGCGGGAAGTATTCTTGTTGCACACTCTTCCTCGGTAAAGTGTTCAGTTGTGGCGGCCAGAGCCATGAGAGCAGCGTTTCGAGCATGGACGAAGGGATCTCTGAGGGATCTGGCAAATGCAGCAATGAGAACTTTAGACCTTGATGATGTCCCGAGGTACTTGGCGATCTTGCCCAAACAAATGGTTGTATTGGTCCGGATGCCGGGTTGTTCGTCGTTGGCCGTCCTGGCCAGTTGTTTAAGGAGCTCGCCATTGATGGTTCGGTCAGACAATTTGGTGATGAGGAGGAGTACAGATTTGAGGGTCTGTTCACGCACTACGGGTTGGACATCCGTGAATCCCGTTGCCTGGAAAGCCGTCAGCACAAGACACATTATACCGGAAAGCTCTCTCTCTCTCTTCACGAACAATATGAGGAAACAGCTTGTCATTCACAATCTTCTGCGGCAGCCTGTCGATCATAAACGGCAGGCTATCCAGCAGGTAGACGCGTATGGCGCGATCAGGATTTGCAAAAAATTTGACGATAACGGGTATTATTCTAGTCTCGAAGTCGTCGTTGGAGAGTTTGGCCGCAATTTTGAGTATGACTGCGAGAGCTTTCGGGCCTCCGCCACCAAATTCCACTGATTTAATCAGCTCCGGGAGAACCTTCATTTTAAAGAATTCCTCGGGGAAGTCGTCAGTGAGTTGATTCAGGTCGCTATCGCGTTGTCAGTTTGTCTTTTCGGGGGAAACGCCAGCGTGGACGACATAGAGGCTAAACCAAGGGCTTACTTGAGGAACTCTTCTCGCTCGTCGGGAGTTTTGACTCCGAGGTTATCGATGCCCTCCGTCAGCTTGATGAGTGGACTGTCGAAGAATGCGCCGGTCCGGTTACCCTGGTCCAGAAAAGCAGAAACATTGATTCGGGCCTTTGGATTGGCGTTGCATAGTCTCTTGTAGCTTGATTGCATTGTTGGGGGAATATTTGTGGTTTGACCAGCTTGGTCGCTCCCGCTGTAGTCGCCGTTGAAGACTTCGGATACTAAAGCCCCGAAACCAAAAGAATCCACAGCGGAATGAGGATTCTTTTTGATCGCATCCCAACCCCCTCGTGCGACTTCTGGGGGCGCATATCGAGCAGAGTCTGGGACCAAACTTCCATACGTCTTAATACAATTATCATCAGTTCCATGCCGGGAGCAGTAACAGCAGCCTTGAGACCAAACTCACATATATGACAGATTCGTCATCTTTGACACTACTCAAAAGCTCAAATCCACCAAGTTTCCATTCACCGCTTTCTGATGTGTACACGGATCCCACCTTGAGATTGCCATGTATGGATGACGCATCCGTATTGATGAATTTGATAGTTCTCTGAAGTTCGATCAGCAACCGTCGCCGAGCATGTGAAGAGCAGGGTCCACGCACCGCAATACTGTGCAAGCCCCATTTGATTGTCTCGGGGGCGAGACTCTTTCTCTTTACGTGCCACCGTAGGGGAACGATACGCTCTGTGGCGATGTAGATGTACGTCTCGGTCTAGTCCAGCATTCAGCAACGTATCCCATGCGCTTTGATATGGCAGAGTACAAACTTCGACGGTGTCAAAGACTTTGATCACACCGGGATGTCGCATGGTACGTAATTTCTTGAGCGCATTTCTAGCGAGGGGGAGGCGGCCTTTCGCGGATGTAATGTCGAAGGAGAAGATGCTACAATTTGATCCATCTTCCTATGCCAGTCTGTTAGCAGAGAGCGAGAAGGGGGGGGGGGGGACGGAGGGCTCAGTTGCGCGTGCCCTTTTTGTGCCATTGTAGAGCGTAAAGACAGACTCGTCAATGTCCACCTTGTCCCCGAAGTTGTAGGGGAAGGGTGGACCAGATGCCATGGCAGAGGCCACAGCATTCTTGAGGAAATCCATGAGAACCAAGAGTCTTTTTCCTTCTAAAAAGCAAGTGTAGGCGAGTCCGCTGCAGCCGGCTCCCGACAAAGAGGCGCGCGTGCGAGGTTGGACCAGAGGTTTGGTAAGCAAGGAGAGGAGCCGAGTGGAGGGGAAGCCACGGAAGCTATTTCGAGCTGCGGCATGCACCTGGAATAACCCCTCGCCCCTTCCTCTGCCGCCCCTCCAACCGCCCCTCCAACCCACTCCAAGGCGGCCTGCCCTTTCTTTCCTCTTCATATCTTCAACCACCTACTTGGCGTGGCCACTCCTCCGGGTTTCGCCTGTTTCGCCTGTTTCGCCTGTTTCGCCTCGCTCGTGCCGCCTCATTCCACCGTTGCACCCTGACTTCGGATCCTTCGTTACATGACCGACCCATACATGTATATCTGCTCAAGCTTGCTTGCATTGCACGGGTTTCACGTCCCGCTCGTTTCGAGAGTGAGAGTCACGTCAGCACATGCGGCCCCTCGATAACTTCCCATTCCCTTTTGCTGTCTCGCTCCATCGCTGGTAAGTGCACCGTGTTGCTTTTTTTTTTTTTTTTTTTTAAATCTTCTCCTCGCGAATGATGTCATATGGTAAAAGGTCTGACCGAACGGAACCTCCCTGTGTTTTGATCACCACTTGTCAACTTGACAGCACCGCAGTCTACCTTGATGGTCTTGCCTGCTGCTGCTGTCATAGTTTCCTCTCTGGCAACAGTTTCGAAACTTGACCTTGTTTCTGGAATGGCGAGTTTCTTTGAGAGGGTGCAAATCAAGCGCGCGTCGCATTATGGAGTTTTGTTTCTCGAATTTTGCCTACGGGACAAAGACCAAAGGCCGTGACAAACACAGCAGGGCGTTTTCCCAACATGCTCTGTATAGAGGCGAATCGAAACCGTTGTTGTTCCCCCATCTGAAGTCTCAAAATATAACTGAAAAGATCTGACGCGAAATTGTCTTCTCCTCAATTACACATGTCGCATGCAATATTTCTTCGCATCGCTGCTGACAAAAGTACTCACAGGCAGACCAAGTCGACAAGGCGTGTGAAGCTCAAGCGTACATGAGGATGTAGGCCAGGAGCATGATAGACCCAACGCCAACAGGGGCGGCCCCGTCCATCACATCGTCTGAGGGAAACAGAGCCAATAATGCCGTCCATAGCGGATCTGGACTAAGCACACCACGGAAATTTCTGGCAAAACGAACTCATCCCCGATTTCCCAATGCACCTCCCTCTGCTCAACTTCGTGTTCAAAGGCCCTATGCATCTCGCCCTAATGAGCTTCCTGGTGCTCAGCTTAACAATGTGTCATCGCTACATCAGCAAAGTCCCCAGCGCTTTTACGCAGACTCTGTGCAGGTTCATGCAGGCCATAATCAACAAAGCCATGTACCAAGGTCACCTGCTCCTCCGCAGCCTCAGTTTATCCAGCAACAACCAGGCTCGAGTTATAACCTCTTCGCGTTCCGACATGATGAGCCTGTTGATCAGTATTCTCCAACCAGGAACTGGAGGATAGTCTCAGAGGCCCCCAGAAGGCAGCGTGAGTCAAGAGCGTACAGGTGGACCGATCATCATGGTTTTAACCCCACAACTATAATCGACTTGACACAAGATGATCCCCCCGCCACTGAAGCTATCCCTGTGATGGTCGCCCCGGAACAACGCAGTACATCTATTTCAAAAGGTGCCAGACCGAGGCCTAAACATCCACAGTCAGTGCCTACCGAAGATCCTTTTCTTAATTTAACAGAGACGCCTCCACTGAATAAATTTTCAGTTCAAAGTATAGAAGCAGTGCCTAAAGATGGAGTTCATATGCCACCTTGCAAAAAGCTGAAAATAGGATCGCCATCTGTCTCTGAGGCATCGTATGACCTGCCATCTACATCAGCGATTTGCGAAATGCTACGTAAGAGGAACTCAGCATCTCAGAAACTCAGCCAAGAAGCTGCCGATGGCCTTGCTCAAAAAGACTGGGTTGAGGAGGGAAATAATGCAGTAGAATTCGACATTGCTAATAGCGTAAAGGACAAGGTGCAGATAGAGGATATCCCTGTTAACTCTTATGCAAATATTATTAAGGGCCCTGTTTCGAAGAAGCCTGTCCAAACCAATGACACCCAAAAACCACCCGAGGCCACCACTGGAGGTTTGAGAAGGACACGTAACGTGAGCCGACCCCCTCCACACGGCCGACTGGATCTTGATGCCGCAATCTACGGACAGCCTGGAGCAATGATGCCCCCGCCTGGCGTCAAAATACGCTTGCAGACCGAAGACGAGATTTCTAGTCAAGGGCAGAGGCGGTTCATACATGCGAATCCAGCCACTCACCTCATGCGTGACAAATCCAAAGCCTGGCACGCATGGAAGGCTATGGAAATACAAAGTCGATACGGTCAAAAATTCTGGTTTGGAAAAGTCTCTGCGAGGCTACGATGGTTTCGGGCTAACCAGGCTTGGCCACGAGGTACAACAAGTAGAGAAGACACCACCAGGAGGGCGAACAGGCATCCATATGCGCAAACCTGCACGCATGTGCACTCTCGAGCGCTGGACTTTGGCGATATACCCGAGGAGGAGCTACCAGGTTACGTGCGAGAAAACACAGGGTGGCTAAAGGCATGCGAATTCTTCAGACGGACCCACGGAAGAAGAGAAGCAAGGGCACGTGCATCAAGAAGTTGTGAGCAGGAGACAAGGGACTTTTACGAGACAGTCAAGCGGGCTCACTCAAGCGGCTAGAAGGACATTGGGTTCGGCAGAGGAGGGGAGTTCCGAGAGGGATGTTTGTGCGCTTTGTTCATCCGGCGTTTGGTTCGTATAACGTATACCCACCCCATGGATTGCAACTTGCAGACTCTTTTTCTTTTCTTCTTTACGAAATGACGCATTTGGGCTTCCACCTCGGCTTTATTCACTATATGCTAGAGCCACCACCACTATACTAAGTGCTCTATTGGACGAGCCATGATGTAAATTTTTTTTTTCTTTGCAATAAGATTTGATTATGAACATTTCAACAATTGCGCTACCTGAACAAGACTCATTGGAATATGTAAACTTTTGGCGTATATACAAAACAACGCAACTCCGCGACCAGGCGCCAGCAGCAAGCAGCACAGTATCAAGGTTTTTTCGGCTCAAAAGAACAAGGAGGGGAATACGTCGAAGCGAGAAAGCGAGAAGAATCAGAATCAGTGTCATGCGTATAGGCGAGTCCTCTCAGATGCCCTTTGACAACAAGTTCAGCGCACTACCGGCCAATATAAAGCCGGCCTGGTCCTCGGTAACAGCATGGCGTGTGGGGATGAGTATCTCCTCGCCAGTGCCCTTGGTCACTCTGAGCTGAACCTCGCCGTTGCCCCGGTTCCGCAGCATCTCGTACAGGCCGACGGTGGCGACCTGGTCGCCGGCACCAATGCTGTCGTAGTCGGCCTCGTTGGCAAAAGTCAGGGGCACGACGCCCTGCTTCTTGAGGTTCGTCTCGTGGATGCGAGCAAAGGACTTGACGAGGACGACGCGGGCGCCGAGGTACCGCGGCTGGAGGGCGGCGTGCTCCCTGGCGGACCCCTCGCCGTAGTTGTGCTCTGCCACGACGATCCATTCCTGGCCGCGGGACCTCCAGAGCTGGCCGAGCTCGGGGATGGTGTGCCTGGAGCCGTCGAGGTCGTAGGCGGCGTTGACCTCGCCCGTCTCGGCGTTGACGGCCGTGTTGAGCGTGTTTGTCGAGATGTTGGGCAGGTGGCCCTTGTACTTGAGCCAGGGGCCCGCGGCGGAGATTGTGTCGGTGGTGCACTTGCCGGCGACTTTGACGAGGACGCGGAGGCCCGAGAGGTCCGAGGCGGGGAAGGCGGGGAAGGGCTCGAGGAGGGCGAGGCGGTCCGAGGACGGGGAGATGGCGACTTGCACCGAGGGGTCGGCGTCTTGGGACAGGACGCCGAGCGAGGGGAGGCCGGGCTCGAAGGGGGCCGGGGGACCCTCGAGGCCGCGCGGGGGGGAGAAGCGGAAGTCCCTGCCCGAGGGGGTCTTGAGCGAGTCCGTCACGGGGTTGAACGTGGTTGAGCCGGCAAAGGCCATGGCGGTGACGATCTCGGGCGAGGCGAGGAAGTTCATGGTTTCGGGGTTGCCGTCGTTGCGGCCGCGGAAGTTGCGGTTGTACGACGAGAGGATGGCGTTGGGCGTGCCCCTTTCGACGCCGTCCTGGCGCTTCCACTGGCCGATGCAGGGCCCGCAGGCGTTGGAGAGCAGGATGCCGCCGGCCTGCTCAAAGGCCTCGAGGGTGCCGTCGCGCTCGAGCGTGGCGCGGATCTGCTCGCTGCCCGGCGTGATGTAGAAGTCGGCCGCGGGCTCGAGGCCTGCCTCGGCCGCCTCCTTGAGCAGGGATTCCACGCGCGTCATGTCCTCGTACGAGCTGTTGGTGCAGCTGCCGATCAGGCCGGCCGAGAGCCTCTCGGGCCACTGCTGGTCCTTGACGGCCGTCTTGAACTGGCTGAGCGGCGTGGCCAGGTCGGGCGTGAAGGGCCCGTTGATGTGAGGCTCCAGCTCCGAGAGGTTGATCTTGATGACCTGGTCGTACTCGGCGCCGGCGTCGGCCTTGAACTGGAACCGCGCGTCTCCGGGGAGGGAGCCGGGGAGGGAGCCGGGGACGAGGAATCTCTGCAGCGCCTCCATCTCCTCAACAGCCCGGCCGCGGCGCGTTGCCCGCAGATATCGCGTCGACGCCTCCGTGTAGGGGAAGACGCTCGTCGTGGCCCCGACCTCGGCCCCCATGTTGCAGATTGTCGCCTGGCCCGTCAAGCTCAGCGTGTCGACGCCCTCGCCAAAGTACTCAATGATGGACCCGGTGCCTCCGCGAACCGTCAGCTGGCCGGCCAGTCGCAGGATGACGTCCTTGGGCGACGCCCAGTCCCCGAGCCTGCCCGTCAGCTCGACGCCCAGAATCTTGGGCGCCTTGAGCTCCCAGGGCGCGCCGACCAGAGCCTCGACGGCATCCGCGCCGCCCACGCCAATCGTCACGGTGCACAAGCCGCCCGCGTTGGGCGAGTGGCTGTCGGTGCCCAGCATCATCAGGCCGGGAAGAGCATAGTTCTCCAGCACGGTCTGGTGGATGATGCCCGCGCCGGGGGGCCAAAAGTCCATGCCGTACTTCCTGGCGGCAGACTCCAGGAAGTCAAAGACCTCCTTGTTGGCCGCGATGCCGGCCTCCAGATCGTCCTCGGCGCCCCTGGACCCCACGATCAAGTGGTCGCAGTGGATGCTGGCCGGGATGGCCGGTCTCTCGAGGTTGCACGACATGAACTGCAGGAGGGCCATTTGCGCAGAGGCATCCTGCATGTTGACGCGGTCCGGCTTGAGCCGCAGATTGGCCCTGCCTCGAACGTCGCGCCCGTTGGACGTGTTTGAGAGGAGCGACTCCTCCACCTTGTCGAGATGGCTGTAGAGGATCTTCTCGGCGAGAGTGAGTCGCTGGGAACCCAGAACCCTGCGCACATCGGCGTACTTGGTAAGGAGCTTCTCGTAGGCAGGCGGGAGGGACTTGACGCTGGAAAAAAGTCGTCGTTGCGCGTGGAGGAGAGCTCGCGACGCCGACGATCCGGCGCCGGAGGAGGCTCGTGATGCACGTCGGAGGACGGTCTGGGAACAACCAACTGGGTCAGTTCGTGCATGGCATCATGCATGGCATCATGCATGGAACGCATTGGTAGGACGAGAAGAA
Organism: Epichloe hybrida; assembly: GCA_019022495.1. Taxonomy (NCBI): domain Eukaryota; kingdom Fungi; phylum Ascomycota; class Sordariomycetes; order Hypocreales; family Clavicipitaceae; genus Epichloe; species Epichloe hybrida. The sequence goes on from JAFEKR010000042.1 coordinate 193,673, forward strand.
GAAGAAGGAGGAGAAGATGGATTCATACCGTCATGGCGCCTCCCGGACGGTTCACCAGTTCAATGGAAGCCATGGTGCGTGTCCGGCAGACAACAAAAAAAAGTGAAGTTGGCACGGGGAGACCAGCAGAATAATTAAACCTTGCCGGCCCGCCTTCGCCTTCTCACGTAAGACTGGTGGAGCCGATCTCTATTTTGGGGACAATTGGTCATTGTCAATTGGTGCTGTGGGATTGGCCGGATTGGATTGGCTGGATTTCAAGTCCGTCTTCTCGTCTTCTCGTCTTCATGCCATGCACGTAAGACAGGAAACGGGAAAAGAAAAGAAACACTTGGCTGTCATCGTCATGAATACAACCTGGTTGGGCTTATACTACAAACCTTTGTGTGCCGCACGCTCTGTCTTACATTTGATTTCCATCCCACCAATGCTCAATGACCAACATCTGTAACCAAATAACCATAATACATGCATCAGTTACACCCAAAGGGCCATTCTTCTTTTTTTTTTTTTTTTGTCCCTCAAATTCAAAAAATAGCAACTCCGTCCGCATCTTCCAGCCACAGCGTCGCCAGGTCCTTGGACAAGCCCAGTCGAAGCCTTCGAAGCACGTCCTCGCCCTTGGTCGTCGCCTGCCATCCTTTCCTCCAATCCCATCCGCGAGCTACCTTTCCACCAGCAAGCGTTGATTTTTGCACATGGCTGGCCAAGATGGAGCTTCCGCTCATGATATAACTACTTCCAGTCAACGATGCGGTTGATTTCTTCATCAGGTCCGCTGGTGTGGATCCCTTCAAGCCTTGGCCGGAAGCAAGCACCATCTCGAGGAAGGTGTCGCAACTATCGTAGACCCGCGAACCGACAGTCTGCAAATCCTCCACTGCCTTGAGTATGATCTCAATCTGGTCGAGGGATAGCACACAGGGCGCTCGGTTGACGAAGACGGTGGCTTCACCCAGCAGTGCCAACAGAAAGTCCTCGCTCACGACCGCGTCCCTAGTTCCGTCGTATAGTCCCCCTCGAATGTTGTCGTCTGAACTCGAGATGACAGCCACTAAAGCACCAGCAGCTTGTTTTTGGAGCACCTTTGCTTTGGTATTCGATACTTCATCCCGCTTTTGCTCGTCTCTGGTCTCGTAGAACGTGCGCAGAGTGGCGTAGCCGCTGAGCATTCTGCCCAGGAGCTGAGCTGCTTCCAGATCTTGCTTCGCACGGTGCTCTAGTGTTTCTGTTCTCTTGCGCAGCAAGTCTTTCAGATCGTCGTCAACATCTTGCTCCGCTGGGAAAGCTGTTGATTGGATGAGTGAGTAGGACATGAGAAGATTCAAAACTTCTCGCACTCTATCAGGTCGGTGTGATAAGGCAAAGTACCACAATGCCTCGCCGAAACGGTGCGATTCTTTGGAAAGGATGTCTGCGAAGTGCTGTGCAGCTATTGTCAGGCTCTAAAATCAATTATTCTCGACAAAAGACAAGAGTTACTCACCTCTGCAGTCTCTTCTGCGTAAGTAATCATGCCAAGGTCATTCAGTATCCTCCACATCCGGTCAACTGTGGTGCGAGAGTTCTCATCCAGGGTTGCGAGCAAGTCGCGGAGCAGCTCTGCGACCGTCTCCTCCGACTTTTGTGGTACATCCATTCTGCCAAGCACTTCGATCGCGATCTCCCACCCGTCTCTTGATGCAGACAGATGCTCGATTCCGGCCAATTCTCTTGCGTACAGAACGAGGGTAGTGTCTTTGATGCCCTCAACTTCGTCGTTCGTTGGCGGCAGTACGCCCAGTAGAGCAAGATCATCCATGTCCAAAGTGTCGGTTGGCAAGGGCTTCGTCGTCTCTGTAGGCGGCAGCCACTGGCCCAGCGAGGCAATCTCAGCGACTGAAGACGCCACAGGAAGCGACCAAATCCTCAAAAGACCAATGACGCCATTGATATTGCCTTCGAAGCAGGAAGCAATGGCCACCTCAACAGCACTCATGGGATTAGGACTCATGTCCGATTGTAGAACCAGGCGAAAGGCAGAACCAAGACGATCAAAATAGTTAGGTGAGCCTCCGAAATGGGATGCAGAGGCCCCAAAGCCTCGCGGCTGGGACAGCCCGAGATTCTTGTGATGCTGGCTCCCATCATCCCACCATCCAAACAAGCCAACTGTTGCCTCGCACCAATCCTGTGCAGTCTGGAGTATCGCTTCGCGGTCACCCAGGACAATGCCGTAAACACTCTGCAAATTCTCGTAAACGTCCCACGGGATCTGACTTGATGCCTTTCGTGCCATCGTGGACATGGATTGCGGTTGTGGAGAGTAGCTACCATCCAGAGAAGACAAGTCAGGGCCTTCCGCGAAGAGCGCCAGCCTATCGAGGGACCCTCGTGCCTGGACCCGGAACAGAGTCCAGCTGCTGTTCCATATATCCCAGTCACCTCGCATGGCTGGACACATTTCCAACATTTCACAAGTGGCGTCCGCGAATCGGCGAACATTTTCGAGAGCTTTGCCAGTATAAGCCCTGTCACCCCGTGTGCCCTTGCAAGCATGCTCCCAACCGGCATTTTTTAACAATTGGGAGGCGCCACTCACGTCGCCCCTCAGAAGTGCATTCCGAAGCGTTTGCCAGTACAAATGGTGGCAGATTGGACTTGGCTTGAAGTGACTGATTTCGCGAATTTGATCGGGATAGAGGTTATGGCTGGCTTCTTGCCAATTAAACAAGACTTCGGGCAGCGGGGGTATCTTCTCATCTTCAGCGTCGTTTTCAAACCGGGTATGGTGCATTCGCAAAATTAAGTGAGCAATGTACGCTGCTTTCTCGAAAGGCGTGGCATCATTTCCAGGCCCAATTGTTGCAAGATCCTCTCCTTCAGGTTGCGGCAAATCCTCGACGTAATCGTTCCAAAGCTTGACAAGTCGATATGTAATGTTGGCTAATGAGTTGTCCATCTTTTCTGCATCGTCCTCGGCTCCAATGCCCTCATCGTACAGGCGGCAGACCAGATCCTCTGTCTTCAGGATTAAATCAGGGGATTCGGTTATTCGCGCGGCATCTTGTTGAGTGCACATGTCCCTGGCAATGGTAGCAAAGTGGAAGTCCTTGTTGCGTGCGAGACCGCCGAGTCGCGCTGATGACCGTATGAATATGTCTTCTGCTTCTTTTCGCACCCTGTCAGTGGCTGCCGGTGTGTTCAACATCATCAAATCGTCGCCTTCTCCAATGATTGGCTGGCCGTAAGGTCGATCATCGTGGCGCATGTTGAGGAACAAATCTCCTTGCTCAGAGGCTTCTTCAGACATTTCGTCCTCGTCCTCCTCTTCACCTTCTACCTCATCACCATCGGGGTCGTCATAGTGTGCCTCCATTTCCTCTTCAATGTATCTGTCGATCTTTGCCTCGATGTCTTCGCCCTCAGCATCCTCATTGTCCTCCTCGACGAGATTCGACAATGCGCTGGATTTTCTGAACAGGCTATGCGGTGGCAACTCTATTTCTCCCTCGGCATCTTCGTTTTCTTCGGCTTCCTCGTCGCTGATGCTGAACTGCCGGCTTAGGCTAGAGGGTTGTCGCCCTCGCCCTCTGATGGACTGACCAAGCGGCACATTGGAGCTCTCGTTCCGTCCAAACAGGTTTCGCCCTGAAGATGAAGTCTGCGACTGGCTGCCTCCAAATCCAAAGGACTTGCTGCTTGTGTTGACGCCTCGCATGATGGAGCTGCCAAGATACGATTCTGATGGTGCTCCGGCGGGCGTGAAAGAGGCCTGTGAAGATGGCGGAGGTCCCGCGGGAGTGGTCGAAGGGCAATCTCCTAAAAACGAGAAGGACATTCCATTCTTCGATTTCTTGTCTGGCGTCGACGGCGCAGGGCTCGAGTCAGGCACCATGAATCGGTGAGCCATTGTGTCGGTGCGACTCAGCCTCCCTCGCGTGATGTCAGACAAATAAAGTTGCTCAAAGTCGGGCCATACGCCTAAAAAGCCCAAATTGATTTGTTGAATCGGAAACCGTCTCTTGTTGAAGCGGTTTGCTCGAGTGTCGCGCGAATGTTTTGTTCTCTCCAGGCTTAGCTGCAATGAAGAGCTTCCAAACGCGTTGCCGTTCTGCGCAGGTCTATGGATTATTTTTGGAGCTCGAAAGAAGGGTTAATGCGGGCCGGTATTTAACCGAGTCGTTCCTGGTCCGCCGGCTGAGCCTTGGGCTATTATCTTCTGAAGAACATGTTGCAATGTACGGATCCGTATACAGCCACATTGCAGAATTCATCAGAGGTCAATTTCATCGGCGTGGTCGCAGGACGTCAGCCAACATTTGGACAGGCACTCTCTGCGGGTTGCTGCAGGAAGCAATGCACACACCCCCCTAAGTCAGTCAATTGGCGTCGGGCTATGCTCGGCGGTCGGAATCTCAGGCCCCAAGCCACTATCTACGGCTTGTTGTTGACAACGGCACACACACCACACAACCGACACCTCGACAGTGATGTCTGTCTCACTTGGGGCATAACGACCAGCGCTCCGTCAGGCGGGCTCTGGGCGGGGTAGCTTGTACACGGCGGCGCTGTTCGGCGTGTCGGCATTACATACCTTGTTATCATGACGGACTCGACTCACTCGAGCGGCTCCATCCAACGAGACCAGACCTTTATATTAAAGCTATTCCGCAGCTGTTCTGTACCACCTGTACATACCACCTGGACCACCACCTGGACCACCACCTGGACCACCACCTGGACCACACATTGACATTGTTCGTCGCACTTCTTTCCATCCATCTGCCATCACAAACTATTATTGCCGCTCCACGCGTACCATTCTCATCATGGCCGACACTGCGGGGAAGGTATGCTCACGTCGATGACGGACTTCTGATAGCAAAGCGACCCGTCCATAACCCCACTTCACGATGTGAAGCACAAAAAACACTGACCAGTGACACCCATTGGGGCCATTAGACTATCAATTGCAAGGCAGCCGTAGCCTGGGAAGCCGGCAAGGAGCTTACCACTGAAGACATTGAAGTTGCCCCTCCAAAGGCCCATGAGGTCCGAATTCAAATTTACTACACTGGCGTGTGCCACACAGGTGCGATGGTCCGCTTCAAACGGCGAAAACCACATGCAAGCTGACAAGAGTCAAAGACGCATATACTCTCTCTGGGAAAGATCCCGAAGGAGCGTTCCCCATTGTTCTGGGACACGAGGGAGCTGGCATCGTCGAATCAGTTGGTGAAGGCGTCACCAACGTGAAGCCTGGGGACCACGTAGTCGCTCTTTAGTACGCACCATCTCCTGCTCTTTTCTTCTTCTTTTCTTCTTCTTTTCTTCTTCTTTTCTTCTTCTTTTCTTCTTCTTTTCTTCTTCTTTTCTTCTTCTTTTCTTCTGCTTTTCTTCTTCTTTTCTTCTTCTCTTCTTCTCTTTTTTCTTTCCCGACGGCCCTCATGACGATCCATGTTCGCTAATACCGACTGAAAAATAGTACCCCCGAGTGCAAGGAATGCAAGTTCTGCACGTCCGGAAAGACCAACCTCTGCGGCAAAATTCGAGCCACGCAGGGTAAGGGAGTGATGCCCGACGGAACCTCTCGTTTCAAGTGCAAAGGCAAAGACCTGCTGCATTTCATGGGAACTTCAACTTTCTCACAATATACTGTTGTTGCCGATATTTCTGTCGTTGCAGTTCAACCCGAGGCTCCTATGGACCGCACCTGCCTGCTGGGCTGTGGTATCACCACTGGGTACGGTGCCGCCCGTACCACTGCCAAGGTGGAAGAGGGCTCCAACATTGCCGTCTTCGGCGCAGGCTGTGTCGGTCTGTCCGTCGTGCAAGGTGCTGTAGTCAACAAGGCCGGCAAGATCATCGTAGTTGACGTGAACCCTGCCAAGGAAGAATGGTCCAAGAAATTTGGTGCCACAGACTTCGTCAACCCCAACGACTTGAAGGACCAGACCATTGTTGAGAAGCTCATCGAAATGACGGATGGTGGCTGCGACTACACATTCGACTGCACGGGCAACGTCAGCGTAATGCGTGCCGCGCTCGAAGCCTGCCATAAGGGTTGGGGCGAGAGCATCATCATTGGTGTAGCTGCCGCTGGGCAAGAAATTTCTACCCGACGTAAGTTGAACCAACTCGTTTTGTCATGAGGATGTGGCACTCCACTAACCATTTCACGCAGCTTTCCAACTCGTCACGGGCAGAGTGTGGAAGGGTTGTGCTTTTGGTGGCATCAAGGGCCGCTCTCAGCTTCCCGGTCTTGTCGGCGATTACATGAGCGGTACTCTAAAGGTTGACGAAGTCATCACCCACCGCAAGACTCTGGGTGAGATGAACTCTGCATTTGAGTCCATGAAGGGCGGAGACTGTATTCGTGCTGTCGTCGATATGAGAAAATTGTAAATTCCAGCAGTTTTGTCGATTTACACAGCAACAAAGGGTTCCGGGGTTGGTGAAGCTGTGGCTCAACTAAAAGCAGTGCCGACGAAATTGAATGTTGATCAGAAGCCATGGTCAAGACCCCAAAAGTGGTCGGAGGGTCGCCTGTTAAATGTGCGAGTGCAAGAATAAGGAATGGAACCTTGATGGCCTGCAGGGTTGCAGAGTTGCAGGCCTACCAGGGTACGTCACAATACGGACGTATTGCAACACAGTGTGCCTTTAAATTGTCCGGGTGGTGTACATATGTAGTCTCATGTGAAACGCCAGAACACACGACACACACGACACACTACCCTGTAGGGGTATGTGGAAACCACACGATCATACTCCATCTCCATCACTCATGAGCCGACTGGGCAAATCATCTCTCGGAGTAAATAAGTTGAGAGTCCGCGCTATAAATACCGCAAGGTCTTTTGGGCACTGGCCGATACAAAGCTGTCTTTGGCACGTTTCTGTTGTTCTGTCCACACGGACGAGAGCTAGAGACGGCGGGTGGGGCTCAAGTTGCCGACATGGACAGCCAACCACATCCCGTCAATTACGTCAAAGAGCCCTCGACAAGAAATCGGCTTCGCCAGCGCGCGCGCGCCTCTATTCCCTCGCCCAGCGTCTCAGCGACGGCGGCATCTAATCCACTCAATCGCAAAGGTTCTCGGCTGCAAGTCCGCAAGCTCACACCAACAAGATGATGCGATCCCCAAGACAGTCCAAAGGCACAGCCAAACTACTCGAGCACCACGCCACCACGACCACCACGCCGCGACGGACCACACGCTCCCTCTCACGTTTCGCATACACAGACACAGCATCACCATGGCCAACGTCGAAACACGGCCCCCAGACACCCGACATAGAGGACTCCATCAGTCCGCCAGCCAATGCCAAGAAGCGTCGTCGAACATCAACCGCACGGCCAGCAGTCAAGACGGAGCTCGTCGAGGATTCAATCCGATCCATATGCTCGCCTCCAAAAGCAGCAGCAGCACCACCACCAGCCCGCCGCGCCGCCCGCAAACCAGCAACCAGGAAAACGGACCCTACCACGGGCGAGACGAGGACCTCACCCCCCTCGGACTGGGAGGACACGTACAACACCGTGAAGAAGATGCGCGCACCGGGGGGACCCGCCCACGGCGCCGCAGTAGACACAATGGGCTGCGAGAGACTCGCCGACCGGACCGCCTCAGCCAGAGACCAGCGATTCCACACGCTCATCTCGCTCATGCTCTCGAGCCAGACAAAGGACACGGTGAACGCCGTGGCCATGCAGAGACTTAAGACGGAGCTGCCGGCCCATGAACCCGGTGCACCCGTCGGCTTGAATCTGGACAATGTCCTGGCCGTCGACGCCAGCGTCCTGAACGGGCTGATCTGGGCCGTGGGATTCCACAACAACAAGACAAAGTTCGTTTTTTTTTTTTTTTTGACAAGAGCCGCATCTCACGCGCTGCAGAAATTTCTTTATTTTTCTTTTATACCGGGGCAGACAAAGTGAGGCCAAAGCTGACCAAATCTAGGTACATCAAACAAGCGGCCGTTATACTACGAGACCAATGGAACGGCGACATCCCCGACTCCATCGACGGCCTCACGTCCCTTCCCGGAGTTGGCCCCAAGATGGCATACCTCTGCCTCTCCGCGGCGTGGAACCGCACCGAGGGCATAGGCGTGGACGTCCACGTCCACCGCATCACCAACCTCTGGGGATGGAACAAGACCAAGACACCCGAGGAGACCCGCCTCGCTCTGCAATCATGGCTGCCGAGAGATAAATGGCGCGAAATCAACTGGCTGCTCGTGGGGTTTGGCCAAACCGTCTGCCTCCCCGTAGGCAGACGCTGCGGCGACTGCGACCTGGGGCTACAAGGTCTATGCAAGGCTGCCGAGCGGAAGAAAGTGATGGAGGGGCGACGAGTAAAACAAGAGGAGACGATAAAGGATGAAGGTACTGGACGCGTCGTCAAGAAAGAGGTGCTCGTGGAAGGAGTAGTATCGGTTAAAGAAGAGGCTGTCGACGAATTGCCGCGGGAGTGAGCGTGAGCAACGTAGTACTCTGGCAATCGGGAAACACAAATCGCCGGCTCGTCATGTAATAACATGCCGCTGAGACAAGCTGACTCGCTGCTAGGGACGACGTCCAGATAAAAAAGCTGTTGGTGTGGCGGGGGGTCGGTCCAATCCGCAGACACCCTGCATATATGCACTCTGCAAATACGGAGTAGATGGGTGGTCAACCACTTGGACGCGGACACGGCGGCGATGCATGCATGCCCTACGAGAACGGGGCTGCACACTTTGCGCGGCCAATTTTTGTGGTCAGTCCTACTTGTTGATACCCAAGACACTAATCCGTAGATTGTGATGCATACTTCTGGGCTTTCACCGTGGGAGTTCGGCACCAAAGTCGGGCAATTGATGGACAAGGTTGACAACGGCTTGAACGTTGGGAATGTAAAAATACGTCGATAGATGGCACAAAGGCATCACTCGCTGGTGCACTTCCAAGAGTTAATATTCCCAATGAGCTTGGAAATATGGGTGATTCGTTTCGAGTTTGTATTCAAAGTAATGGAAACGACTCCCATAGATCAAATCATGGAATGTACGGGGTAATGTAATGGCAGATGGCACCCGTTACGCCGTGCGACTGGTCACGCTTCTCTCCTGCCCGAAAAATCCCCACGAATAGAATACATATATCGGCGACTCTTGACGCCTCGAAACCGCCGAAAAGACACGGCGCCAGGTAAGAATCGCTCGTCGATTAGAAGGAAGAAGAGAGAATTGACAGCGGATCAAATCAAATCAAAGTCGTAATATCATGTTCCATCGAATGGAAAGTGGGAAACACCAAGAAGAAGAGGTTATTTGCGGCAATGCATTGGTGCGTACTCCGTAGATTGCATTGAAACCGAGTTGCTCGCAGCGGTCGAACTCGGAAACGTTGGTGCAGCGTGGTGTTACCCCATCTAGACGCCACGGATGACCTGCGTTCGCTCCGCTTCCAGCTGCGCAGCGTTGCGCTCGTGCGACTGCTTCTTGCACTGAAAAAAAAAAGAAAAACATGTTAGCAAGCTAGTATGACATGATCAATCAGTTTTCGATAGAGTGTTTGTTTGACTCACGTCTTCGAGTCCACTGCACTTGTGGTCCTCCAACAGCCGGTGCTTGCCGCAGAAGTGGCCGTTGCAGAAGCCGCAGTCACCAACAATACGTTGGGCAGGCTCTCGACACTCCTTGGCACCGCATCGGATCTTCTTGGGAGCCATCTTGACTCGAGGCTTGATCTGAGATGTGAACGGGAAAACGAGGAGGCGTGATCGGCGTGGCTGGGTGTGCAACTGCAGATTGGTCTCGAGGGACAGCGTGCTTGCTTCTTGTGATGGTGGAATTGGTGAGAAATTCTCGGGCGAGAGTGAAGAGCAAGTATGTGGCGGTGTGGAATTCTTCTTCGACGAGGACCACCGGAAAAAAACGAAAGCCAAGAGATGGACGGGCTAGGCTGATGGGCAACCGCGTAAGCAGACAAGCGGTCCTTTATAGGACCAAGCGGGAGAAGGCGCTAGACGGGGCGTTGAATCAAGCACAACAGCCGCGGGACATGGGACTTGGGACTGGAGGCGCACGCCCCCCCCCCCCACCATTCCCCCCCGGCCTTGGATATGTGGGCTCCACCAGTGGTGTCCTTGGTGGAGATGCCGGGTCGGCTGGTTCGCCTCCCGTCTAACGCGTGTCTGGCTGTCGGAGGATGGAATGGTCGTGTACGGAGAGTACGGAGTAGAAGTGCTCGACTGGGCCTGTCGGCTGCCACCCTCACCTTGCCGTTACGAGGTCGAGGTGCGTAATACCGTATGTAAGGAAGAAAGAAGAAAAAATAAAAAGCCTGACCAGGTGGCCTACCTAGGTACCTAAAGCAGGTAGCAGCAAGCGAACCAAAGAAAAGAGCGAGGCGATGCATCCCCAGACGTCAGTCAACACGAAAGGGGAACGAACAGCTCATGTCGCCCGACAAGATTTAAAAACTCACTGCGTGCAATCTGGAATACCTCATCAATCCAATTCCAACTCGAACCGGCGGCGGCGGCGGCGACGCACCAAGAGCAAGGGTCTCCGGGACGGCGTCGACCCTCTCCTCCCGAAAGCGGTTAGCGAAGTCGGTCGTGTGCCGTTGACGTCGTAGCGCCGAGGCTATAACTAGCCCGGCTGGCCATCGCCAAGTCGTCTCTGGAAGCTTGCTGGAGTGCTGGAGTCGTTGGGGCATGCATGATGCATGGGCAAGCTCAACTTGGTCCCGGCCAAGCGATTCGTCAAAAATGCCTGGTCCTGTGTCCGAAGGTCCGTTCGGCTGGTCCGTCCCAGCTATCACCACCGGCTAATGGCGCCAAACAAATTCGCACCGTCTCCAGCTGCAAGCCGACTTTGAACTTTTGGGAGTGACGACATTACCGCCAAGCGCTATCATGAAGAATTTCCCCCTACCAAAACCGGCGAATAGCCAAAAAATTGACGACCTGATGTCCATGTAGTGGCCCTCGACCTGATAACTCAACGGACGGCTTGCGCTTCCGCCCACCAGTTTTTTTCAAGGTAAACGGCCTTTTAGTTGGTGGCGCCGCAGCCGCCAGAAGTCATTGCCGTGTTACCCCGGGCCAACGGTCTGCGAGCCCGTCATTTGCACGCCGGAAAACTCATACATGTACATACATGTGTACTATCTCTGTTCATATGTACTGTCCGTGTGAGAAGACTCAGAAGAGGGTGCAATTCGGCGTGGCGGATGTAACGGGTCGTCTCCAATATTGGCAGCAGATTGCCCAAATATCATCAGAACCAATCTGAAGGGACAGGATAGCCTGATCATCACTTCTACATGTAATACATACGTGGCAGGGAGAGGGGGCAGAGGGGGTGCAGACGGGGGGTGTCGGTCGTGCGTCTCGGAATCAACTGCTCATCAATGGCGGCTTTGATCCCTTCACTTGCCGTTTTGGTCGAGTCGTGGCTTTTGCATGCTTAATAAGAACTTGCATGCAGCGGAATGGAAGCACAAGAGCCGATCCCCGCCAACAGGTAGCGGAAGCCGCTATCATGTTTGGACGGAATTGGGCGGCGGTCCGATGGCGCAAATAACGTCGCCGCGCCGGCTTCTCAGGGACATGGAGCATGCTGTAATATGCGCCCCCCCCCCAGCTCTGCAGGGCCTTGACTCAGGCCTGTTGTCCCTTGTGCCAGACTTCCACGCTGAACGAATGTGCCTCGGCATGGCGCGATTTGGCGCGATTCATGCTATACATACAGATGCTATGAGAGAATTACACACATACATACAGCAACAGGCGTGGGGCGGCGGCAATGGTGGTGAACCCGAAGGCGAAAAGTCGAGTCACATCACATCACAGATTCAAACCTCTCTTCTCTGCCCGTGTTGATTGATGATGCACAGTGCACACTCCGCAGCCGCTGTGCAACATGCTCCGACCTGGCCAATGACCACAGTTTTATTAATCGAATCGACTTCTGCTTTATCGCTTCAGTTGATCCTCTCCGCCTAATAATACCTAATACCACAGACAGCCTGCCGGAAGTAGTCACTGGCATGTGCACACACACAGACTTTGACTTGTTGCATGTCATTCAGTATCCGGCCAAGCCTGCATGCCATGCTGCATCTATCATCTATCGATCATTCAATCCCATGTACGGTTAAACTAAAATTGCTTGAGGGGTGGGTGAATTTAGTCGAAATTTCTGCAACATGGTTCATAAATTCAAGCAAAAGAAAAAAGAAACGTCAAATCTGTGCCACAGCGAGGACTCGAACCTCGGTTTCCAGTGTTTCGCAGATGACTCCACAAACTGGTGTCCTTACCCCTAGACGACTGTGGCCATTGTTGAAGAGGCGGCTCTTAATAACCACTGAGAATGTAACCCGTAAATGAACGCGAATACTAGGGTGTAGTGACTCTTTTCCGCGAGATATGATTGGAGGATTTCTCTCAATTTTGTCTCAGAACCTCGGACGTCATCATTAACCTTGCGTGTCTCTCCAGTTTTCCTTTTCCAAGACGGCAATCACACGCACGGCTTGACAAGACGCCCCCTGGAATAAGGTTGAAAAGCGGCGCAATAACCGCCCGAGCAACCTCGGTTCACCCACAACTGCTGTGCGGAACGACCTCCGCTGCGTGATACTCTTTCAATCAATCATACGATTCAACGACCTGCTGTGTCTGTGTACGGATCGCCGCGCGACTGGCACCGAACTTGTCGGACATCCGCTGAATAGCTGGCGTGACTTGCAGGGCTTTGCGAATCTCAAGAGTGCAGGGCTGATTCCGATTCTCCTACAATGATGATTCTGTTCATCACTGGACCGGTGGTGCGCGATATGTAATGGTGGCCACGGGCTACGATACATCGCACCGGGGGGGCACACTCTCCTCTTCCAATCTCTCAGACCAAGTCCCTCTGGGGCCATGGAGCATCAGCGGTTCCAAGTGCTTCTCCAGCGCAACCGACTCGGAAATGTCCGTCCCGCTGGCATTCCTCGCCCTGATGCGCAAGCAGGATGCATCCCGACGCCACGACCCTCACCGACGAACCCATCGACAATGGGCGAAATCTAGGATGGAAAGGATCTCATTGAGGACACATTCGGGAAAGAGAATTCACAGGCGGATCTCATGGGCGAGGCGAGGGAGGTGGCATGGGGCTTTGGGAGGCATGATTGCCTGTCTGTTGCGGCATGCCGATGCCGGCAGTGACGGGAGCATCGTGGTCAAGGAGATTCCGGTGAGACCCCCGGAAGAGAAGCGCGAGGCTGAACGCCGCAAGAGGGGGAGTACAGAGGAGTTGTCCAGGGATCTGGGCATCGTGTACATATGGTTGTCGACTCCGAGGGGGGGGGGGGAAGCCGTAGGGGGCTGAATCGTGATGGGACATGAAATTGCGCGCGCGGCTGTACTGCACGCTCGCACGACGCACGACTCTTTTGATGGTCCTCAATTCCTGCGAACCGAGAACGACTGCCCAGCTTTGCGTGCGATGTGACTTGGAGAGTCCAAGCCAAATGAGACAAGTCGCGTGTGGGACGTGAGAATGAGAATGGCCTTGGTTTTTCCCTACAATGAATCATGTTCACTTCTCCGCGACCAAATGTCGGTCATTGTCGAGCATGCTCAGCGCACAAGCCGAAGGAACGACGTTCTACGAAACGTTGTCTTGCAACACACTTGTGGAAAAAAAAAGACCACGACCCATGTCCAGAATCCGTAAGGACAATGGTTCTCACCTTCGGAAAGGTACCATGGAGCTCTTTCGTCGACAGTGCCTCTGCCGCAGTGCCAGTGGACACGACACTACGTCTTGACGCGCATCAACAGACAAGGGACACGGCCAAGCTGACGAAACTTGCCAAGTAGAGCCTCACGCTCCAAGTAACCGTTGCCGGAAAACCAACGCTGAACAACCCCCACACTGGGCCAGATACATTCACATCTCGAAAAGACGCCAAAAACTGGAGAATCGAATGGTAGCTCCCTATCTGGGCCAGCCACGCTCCATCGTCACATCCATCTGACTAAAAGGTATATCAGCCTCTGAAGCTCCCACAGCTCCCCTTCAAGTCGGCAACCTTCAATTTCAGCCCCCGACAGCCCCCCTTATCACTCGTATACACCCTATCTCCACAGACGTGGAAATCCGTCTTTCCATTCACCGTGACAAGAACCCCCTCCCCAGCAGCCTGCATGCCCCATACGTCACTACTAGGGGTCGGGTCCAGACACTGAATTGCCTGGTCGGGGTTGACAAAGCACGAGCTGTTGGAGGCATCCCAGAGGATGTTGCTGGAGTCCGAGAGATCAATGCAATACCATCCATCGGGATTGCCGCCGGAGAGGGTGATGAAACCGTTTTCCTTGGTCTGCTTGATTATTTGGTCGTTAGCTGCATCGTGGAGAGTGAAGCAGCATGTATTGGGGGGAGCGTGGCCCCGTTGGGTGAGCGAAAGTGCCACGGCTGCGGCGGAAGGGGGAAAAGTGAGGAGACGATTGAGCTTCATGGCTGGAGTATTCTATATGTATTCAGGGTGGCATACGGGAGTCTAGGGGAGACCAAAGGAGGCGAGGGACACGCAGGCTTTTTGTACTCGGCAAGTGAAGAATCACACGGTATTACCATTAGCGGGTCGGAATGGTGCGGTTCAGGATTCAGGATTCAGGATTCAGATGAACCGATATCCATGCAGCCGCGAGCTTCTCGTCACCAACATGTCTTGACAATCATGCTTTGCTGTTGGTCCAAAGCGATTTCCCATCCAGGTGCGATGTGCATTCGGTTAAGCCCAAAGGGGCAATGAGCCACTCGTCCGTCATCACATTTCCACGAGGAGCCAACGAAAGAAGCGACCTGTTCCTGCAGGCCGAGCGAGTGTGCTGTAAGCGCCGAGCGGCATTGTCCCTGGCGTGATGTAGGCTGCATGTGACGACGTGGGGAGCAATGTGAGGAGCATGAGTGGTTGGAAAGACGGTGGTCGGTGGCCAAATAATACCGGCAGTTTGGGAGCCATCGGGCCATTGAGGTGGGCTTGACCTCGTTCGCACCGTGACCGTGATACCCAGACACGATGGACCAACTGCGGAGAGAAGCACACAAGGGGACTCGTGGAGAGGCACCTCTGGAGTCTGGGCTGCCATGGGTTCAAAACTTCAGAACTTCAGATGCTGTGATTGCTTCGCTCAGCCTTGGCTGGGGTTGGACGTCGAGACGAGGTGACAATACGGCAAAAGCAAGGCGCGTCTCGAGTACTCAATTTGCTCTCAACGAGCACCCAGCCGAGACAAGGCCGGGCAAATAGCAAACTTGCCCACCTCATGATGCTATCGGTATTATGTAACATGAAGAAATCTGTCTTGTCTGGTCAGTGGTCACTGGTGGACGATGAGGGGGATGTGGAGGCCAGCCCCACTTGTTACTTGTTTCGATAATCAGTCAGGCACGACCCAGACCCTGTCGTCACTCGTCACCCCTCGTCACCCCTCGTCACCCCGCCGCTTCTGGCCGCCAACCACATGATGACGGATGCTCTCTTTCACACTCTACATAGTTGCACATATTGCACATAACAGACCTCGAGAGAAAACAAAGAAAAAGGACGCCCGCTCCATCAAACCGTCGACTCGTCGTTACATCGGCACTGACCGACGTGAGGTATCCCTACCAATACCGTTCCTTCAGGTCCAGCCCTTCCCCCCATACTTTATGAGGTTGTGCCAACGCTTCCGACTGCCCAACCCCCCTCCCCCCTCTCTCCAATTATGGCAATGCCCAACGATGTGTGGGAGGAAATCTCTCAGGATATTCCGTCGACCTCGGATCCCTTCATACAGCAGTACATGACCGGTCGAGCGAATCTCATCAATCAGGAAAAGACTACTCGCTCCGACGCATCGTTTAGGAAATCCCTTTCGCCAATCGCCAGGCGGGCCTGCACCATTGTAGATCGCATTCGCAGACATGAAGCCGAAACCGTCTGGACGGCAGATGTCGAAGAGAATCTGGCCCAAAGCTCTCACCAGAGCATCTTTCCCGGCATGATGTTCATGATGGCCAAGAGCCGCATGGAGGGTACTCAGCTATGGAAAATTGTGCGACGGATGCCCAAAGGCAGTCTTTTGCACGCCCACATGGATGCCATGGTCGACTTTGATTTTCTGCTTGACGTCCTTCTTGATACTCCTGGAATGCACATGTCAAGTGACCAACCGCTGGACAACGCGGATGCTCTCGAGAATGCGGTCATGAGCTTCCGGTACAAAGCCAAGGAGAGGACGGATGGATCCATCTGGGAAGCTTCTTACAGCCCCGAGTCGTTTATTCTGCTGACCAAGGTGGCTGATGACTTCCCCAATGGAGGGCGCAAGGGATTTCTTCAGTGGCTGAAGAGCCGTTGCACACTGTCCGAAGTTGACAGCCATGAACAGCACCATGGCGTCGACGCCATCTGGAAGAAGTTTATAAAATGCTTCATTGTAGTTGCTACCATCATTCACTACGAGCCTATATTCCGTGCTTTCCTGCAGAGACTCATGAGTCAGCTGAAATCCGACGGCGTTAACTGGGTTGAGCTGAGTTATGTAACCCTCTGCGCTGTTCAATGATACGATGCTAACTTTTGACCCAGATTCACATGGCCTTTGAACTATTGCCGGGACCGCAATGAAGAGCCCGAGCAAGACTACAGCCATATGTTCCAGGTAATTGAACAAGAGATGGCAAAATTCAAGGCCGCTCCGGAGGGCAAGGGCTTCTGGGGCCTGACCACTATTTGGACTACACTTCGCAGCGTGGAAACCAGGCCGATGATTGAAAACATGGACCACTGTATCACAACGAAGCTAGAATTCCCGCATCTTATCGCTGGATACGATTTGGTCGGACCCGAGGACTTTGGCAAACCACTGGCAGATGTGCTGCCGGAGCTCTTCTGGTTTCGTAAGCAATGCGCTCAGGAAGGAATCGATATTCCCTTCTTCTTCCACGCAGGAGAAACCCTCGGCGATGGAAATAGCACTGACAATAATCTGTTTGATGCAATCTTGCTCGGGACCAGACGCATCGGCCATGCCTACAGCTTGTACAAGCATCCATTGCTGATCGATATGGTCAAGGACAAGAAGATCCTCATTGAAAGCTGTCCCATCTCAAACGAGGTACTCCGTCTCTGCGGGTCCGTCACGGCTCACCCCCTGCCGGCTTTGCTCTCACGGGGCGTCGCGTGCTGTCTTTGCAACGATGACCCTGCCATGCTGGGGCAGGACACTGCCGGCATGTCTCACGATTTCTGGCAAGCGCTTCAGGGGTGGGACAACCTCGGGCTGGCGGGCCTTGGTAGCCTGGCTGAGAACAGTGTTAGATGGTCCGCGTTCGAAGATCAAGATACGGCGCAATGGACCGACGAGATTCGTCAAGCCAGCCTAGGTAATGGCATCAAGGCCCAGAGATTGAAAGAATGGCAAGTCGAATGGGAAGAGTTTTGCCTCTGGATAGTGACGGAGTACGGTGACGAGTTCGATGCTCAAGGAGAACAACCAGCCAAAGGTCATGAAGCGGCAGAGTCATGAAATGGCGCGCATAAAGACATGCATGGGCGTGCATCGATTGCATTAAACTGTCTACATGTAGGGAACAAAAGCTGTACATAGAGACGCTGCGACGCGTAGTCAGTGCCCCGGGAGGCAGGGGGTCGGGGACTGTGTGATGTATCACTTCAACATGGTTTCCTTCCCGACACATTCCGATCCCGACAGGAGGGTCCGGCAGCAACGGAAGCTATTTACTAGGTTCCATGAGAAGATGGGGCAGAGAGTACATGTAGATTGCCTCCACAGTTTTTTGCGGTCGCAATGGCCAGACTCCTTCTCCAACAGAGAGCACGTGTCGCAGCATCTATTGTGCAGGCATTGTGTCGGCATGTGCTCCGTACGGGCCGTAAGATATTACCGAATGCGACCACGGCCGAGGACCAAGTTGGCAGCCAGACGCACGTCGGCTGCTGACCGCATTTGGGCGTTTTTTTACTCGGTAGGCCAAGTTAGTAAGTGCATGACGGCTCAGATGTCCCGTCGGACACGCTCCGACTCTTATCACTGGGCCAGCGTTGCATTTACAGCCGTCATGCTCGCAGAAGCTGTCTGGCAGAGCGTCGACCTGCAGCGGCTGCTCCCGCAAGTCGCACACAAGATGTGTGAAGCTCCATGGCGGACGATGTAGAGCGACGTAGGCGGCGGGCTACGGCTGAAGGAAAGGTGAGGAGAAGAAGAAGAAGAGGAAGCTCAGTTTGAAACTGCTGTGGGCGCGTTTTTTTTTTTTTTTGCGCAAGAGAAAAGGTGGAAGGAGCATTCGAATCGCCCACTGCTTCTTCATTGCATTTCGGCCAACCTGAGCAAAAACCCCCGCTTCCTTGATGGGAACTTTCAACAAGCAATTGGGTGTTCCAGCACGAAGCAGCACGAAGCAGTACGAAGTGACCGCCGTCGATGAAACCAAGCCATGTCGCAAATACCCAAAAATTCTTCCTCACGAGTTCACAATGACTGCCAGACGTTGCTAAGCCAGCGAGACAATGTCATTGGCTGTACATCCCCCTGGCCGCTCTTCTCGAGGGCCTCGTTCAACGAAGCCTTGCTGAAATCGTAACGTCCGTTCATGGTGGCGACAAGGCGCTGATAATACGCGACCTTGTCACCGTCGCCGGCCTGGGCGAAGTAGGTTAGAAAGGCTTGCAGGTCGGCGGGCTGCCGCACGTGATGCTCGAACGCAACTGATCGTCACCAGTTAGTTGGTTAATTAGCATTTGGCAATCAAGGTCTTTGTCTCCGTCTCCGTCTCTGTCCCGGGCAGTAGCAATGGCAATGGCAATGGCAATGGCGTCTTACCGTTCCTGACCTGACTGCAGGTCCCGACGACATCTCGAACAGACATGCGGTCTCCCCGCATGGTGAATTCGTGTGGCCAATTCTGGGGGCCCAGGTCAATGGCAGCCACGATGAAGCGCACGAGGTCGTAGACCGAGGTCAAGCACACTCGCACCGTGTCCCCCTCTGTATTCTCGGCCGCATACTCGGCCGTGCAACGGTTGATGTCGACGAGGTAATCGCCGGAGCCGGAAACGCCGCTGCCGTAGCCGATGTTGAGGTATCCTAGTCCGTAGGGATGGAACCGCTCCATGAAGACGCCGCAAGCAAAGACGGTATATCTCATGCGCGATACGCTTTCCCAATGCTTCAGCAGAGCGAGCGCCTCTGCCGATCCGCGGTCCAGAGCATCATCGCGCGACGGTCGTTTGCTCACGCTGCCTTCGAACTCGGACGGCACGAAGACGCGGACACGGGCACGGCCGGCCGCGTTGATGAGGCTCAGCTGCTCTGCGCCCGAGATGGTCGACACGGCCAGGTCCACGCCCTGCAGGGCAAAGGTCAAGCTGTCGCCGTCGTCGCCGTCGCCGTCGCCGTCGCCGTCGCCGTAGTCCACAACGTGGAGTTGGACATCGAGCTGGCCGAATTCGGGTCTTGCCTGTGTTACACGATTAACATGGTTATAGCCTGGCCCGCCTTGGACGGGGGAAGCGGGGGGGAAAGGCCCAACAGATCTTGATAGAACAACGACATTGTAGGCGTTGGCCGCCTGTGATAATTGCAGTGCCAGCAGGTATCCGAGCCCTCCTCCTCCTGCGACAGCAATGCGCATCATGTTGGTCTGGGTTTTTTTGTGCAACCCGCTGGCCGGCCGCGGGCCAATTTCACGCCTTGGCGTCTCTCTCCGTGGCCAGGTTCGTCTTTGGACAAGCTGTATAAACGGCAAGTCTTTATATCTTTGAGTGAATTTTTGCCTCCCCCCCCTAGAGATGGCGCACATGTGCGTGTATATATACCAACTTGTGGGAGGGGGGGGGGGAAGAGAGGGAGCAGGGAGACGACTTGTCCTTGGGCGTCATCAACGTTACATCCGCGAGGCGGGAGACCGACTCTTGGGCAATTACCGACAAATGCAAGAAGTGGAAATTTGTAGGTGCAGACAGAGCCAGAGTACAGATACATACATATGTGATGACAATCACACACCACCAACTCGAACGCCACGCGGGAAAGGAATACCCTGGCTGGGTTCGCACGTCCGTCAAGGCTGCCCCTTCGACTTGCCAAGGAGAATTCGCCCATCTGCCTTGGTGTCTCGGCAAGCTGTGCAGAGCCAGCCTCTTACGCATGCACACGACACATGAGTAGAGAGCAGAAACATAGCAAACTGGCGCTCCTGCCGAGAGTTATCTCGTGCAAAGCATGCTCTGCGGCAACGAGCACTAGATAAGGTTTGCCCTGCGCCGACAACGCCAGCCAGCCAGCGGGAACGACGAGGCGACCAATCAAGACGGGAGAAGACCGTGTCAGCCAGCGGGGTCCCTCAGGGCGTGAACGAAAAAAAGAAGCAAAAAGAAGCAAAAAAAGGGTGGTGGTGTGCAGTTAAAAATTCCCTCGGTATCCATTCCGACATTGCTTTGAGTTATAAGTCGCCCCCAACGCAACGTGGAGCCCGCTCAGTCTCGGCACCTTGCCAGGCGCTAGATTTCCGAAAACAATACATCTGGGAACCAGAGACCAGAATAAGTGACGAATACCTTGGGAGCCAGCCACATGGACGGGTGAGATTATGGTGCATGGCGCACGCGAATCATACATGTACATACACAGAGGCCAGGCAGCAAGGAATGAAATGGGGTGGGGGCCAAACGAGTGTTTCTTTTCCCTGCCGATGGACGGACGGAGTCCGGAACGGGAACGGGAACGGGAACGGGTGCCTGCCTTGTAGGGCTGACGATGGGACCAGCAAAAAAAAAAAAAAAAAAAAGGCAAGCACATGTTGCTTCTTTTTCTAAGCTGCGCCTTGCTTGCTTGCTTGCTCGCCTGCTCGCTTGCTTGCACAGCCTCGGGCTGGCTGGCTTGGTCATGCCGCCTCTTCACGCCTGCAGCGCGGCATCGTCTCTCGCCGCACCGCTCCCCCTCTTCCAGCCCTCCATGTGGTCCCTCTTGTCCCTGACGACACTCTTCTCGCCCGGCACGCCCCAGCCGCCGCCGCCGGGGGTGCACACGATGATCCTGTCGCCGGCCCCCATGGCCGCGCTGTTCTTGGCGCCCAAGTTGATGTACCGCTCCTCGTACTCGCTGTCCCCGCCGCCGACGCCGCCGCCCTCGTCGTCGCGGAACTGCTCCTGCTCCTGCTCCTGCTTCTGCTTCTCGACGCGGCGAACCCACAGGTTCAGACCGCGCTCGCCGTCCTCGCCGCCCTTCAGCCCGTACGGACGGTAGACGCGTCTCTCGCTGAGGATGGACACCTGCAGCGGCACGCGGAACTCAATGTCGCGCACCACGCCGTCCCCGCCCCGGTGCTGGCCGTTGCCGCCCGAGCCCTCGCGGATGGAGAACTCCCGTAGCAGCACGGGGTACCGGCGCTCAAAGATTTCAGAGTCGGTGATGCGCGTGTTCGTCATGTGCACGTGCACGCCAGAGGTGCCGGCCCAGTCGGGCCCCGCGCCGCTGCCCCCCGCGATGGTCTCGTAGTATCCGAAGCCCCGGATCGGCTCCGAGCCGGGCACGTTGCCCCCGAAGCCAAACGTGAGGTTGTTGCAGCACCCCTGGCTGGCGGCGCACGCCTCAAAGGCCTTGAAGATGACGTCGGTGACGCGCTGGCTGGTGAGGACGTTGCCGCCCACGACGGCCGCGCCGGGCGCCGGCGACAGGATGCATCTCGGCGGCATCTTGACGCTGATGGGCCGCAGGCAGCCCTGGTTCAGGGGGATGTCGTCGGAGATGAGGCATCGGAGGCAGTAGATGATGGCGCTGTGCGTGATGGCCCGCGGCGCGTTGATGTTGCCGTAGACCTGGGGACCCGTGCCGTCAAAGTCGAACTCGGCGCTGCCCTGGTCCGGGTCGATGGTGATCTTGAGGCGGATCGGCGTGCCCTCGTCCATGTAGTCGGTTGCCTCGAGGGCCCTGCCGCCGAACCGGGCGTGCGCGTCTCGGAGGAGGTTGCGGACGCAGAGCTCCGCGTTCTTCTGGATGCCGGCCATGTAGAACTGGACCGTGGGCTCGCCGTATTCCCTGATGAGGCCCTCGATGAGGGAGATGCCCTTCTGGTTGGCCGACACCTGCGCCCGCAGATCGTTGATGTTGTCGGCGAGGGTGCGCGTGCCGCTGCACCCGGCGTGCCTGGCGGGCTCGTCGTAGAACAGCTCGGTGACGCGCTTCTCGTCGAACCGGCCCCCGCTGACGAGCTTCTCGCTGACAATGGCCGCGCCCTCCTGGAAGAGCTCCCGCGAGTGGGGGGGCATGCTGCCCGCCGTGATGCCGCCAATGTCGGCGTGGTGGGCGCGCGAGGCCGCGTAGAAGAGGATCCTGTCGCCCGCCTCGTCAAAGGCCGGCATCACGAGCGTCACGTCCGGGAGGTGGGTGCCCCCGTACGAGGGGTGGTTGGAGATGATGACGTCGCCCCTTTGCAGTCGGCCCTTCCACATCTCTGCCTGCCGCCGCACGCACGTCGACATGGAGCCCAGGTGGACGGGCAGATGGGGTGCGTTGGCCACCAGCCCGCCCGTGTCGTCGAAGATGGCGCACGAGAAGTCGAGCCGTTCCTTGACATTCGTGCTCACGCTGGTCTTTTGGAGGGCGCGGCCCATCTGTTCGGCAATGGCCATGAATCTGTGCCCGAAGATGCTGAGCATGATGGGGTCGACTTCCCGCTCGGCATTTCCAAGATGCTGTCTGTGGGGGGAAAGTTAGCGTTGGGGAATTAAACTCCCTTCTCTTGAGGGGTCGGGACAGGGAATCGACCTACCCTTCCTTGGCATGTTCTCTCTTGTTGCTGTTGTTGCTGCTGCTGCTGCTGTTGTTGTTGTTGTTGTTGTTGTTGTTGTTGTTGTTGTTGTTGTTGTTGTTGTTGTTGTTGTTGTTGTTGTTGTTGTTGTTGTCCAAGATGACATGAGTCTCTGTTGTGAGTGCATCGGTGTTGGGGGGCACAACTATAGTCTGCGTGCCATCCGCCAATATGGCCGGCCCCTTGATGACGGTGCCAATGTCGAGATGCTCCAGCTTGTACACGGACGTGCTGAGCCTCCCATCCTCGAAATACACCTCGTTCATGCCATGCTTCTTGTCAGCACCCACCTCGTGTCGCCGAATCGTCTTGAGCTGCTGGTCCACCGTCTTCTCCCTGTGGCGAAAGCTCTTGCCGATGCCGCGAACACGCACGTCATCAACGATGATGTCTCTGTCGTCGAGAGTGAAGCCGAACTCGTATCGATGATGCCTCACAAAGGCCTGCCCGAATTGCCATTGCCCGCCACCAAAATGCTCTTCCTCGGCCTCATCCCCCGTCGGCTTGACAATCATGAGGGCAGACTCGGTCCCGCGGTACCGCATATTGAGATACTCCTCAAAGACCATGTCCTCGTCGCCGAAGCCCTGGTCTCGGAGAGCAGCGCGCGACTTTCCCTTGAGCTTCTCCATCTTGGTCTGCAGATGGTGGACCACGGCCCCTCCGTCCTGCCAGACGGCCGAGTCGGGCTCTTGCCGCTCGTCGACAACATCGGCCAGGGCCATGCCGTACGCGGAGAGGACCGACGAGTATCGGTGCACGAGGATCTGACTTATGCCGAGAGCGTCGGCGATGGCGACGGCGTGCTGGCCTCCCGCGCCGCCAAACGTGGCGAGACGATGCTTTGACGAATCATGACCTTTGGCTTCGGTGATGGATCGGATGGGCCGCGTCATTGTCTCGTTTGCGACGGTCAGGAACCCATACGCGACTTCGTCCGTGGTCAGGTTCTTGCCCGTCTCGCGATTCACCTGATCTGCCAGCTCCTGCAGCACCCTCCTGCTGGCGTCTGGGTCGAGGCCCTCATCCTCATTCTTGCCAAAGATGCTGGGGAAAAACTCGGGCAGCAGGCGGCCGAGATGGAGGTTCGCGTCAGTGACCGTTGCAGGGCCGCCTTTGCGATAGCACGCGGGTCCGGGATGGGCACCGGCCGATTCGGGACCCACGACGAAGAGACCGTTTCGGAAAAACAGCCTCGAACCGCCGCCCGCGGCAACCGTGTTGATGTCGAGCTGGGGTGACTGGATGGTCACGCCGGCGGTTGTCGTCTCAAACACATGCTCGTACCGGCCGTCGCCGTACCGTGAGACATCTGTGCTGGTGCCGCCCTGATGATGGATTCATCAATACTCAGCCTCGGCATTACACGCAGCAGTACACGCAGCAGCACGCGCAGCAGCACGCACATTTGTTCATATAGCTGGGGAAAGAAAGAAGAAACAGGCAAGCCGGCTAGACTCAAACTCACCATGTCGAAACCAATGACGGGAATCTTGGTCTCCTGGTCATACGACGTCATGGCATACCCGACAACACCGCCAGCCGGTCCCGACAGAATGGCCTTGAGTCCCGTAAACTTGTCCACGTCGACCAAGCCCCCGTCGCTCTGCATAAACTCGCATCGAGCCCCCTTCCGCCCCTTCTCCTCCCTGACACTCTGCGTGCCGAGACCGCCCTCGAAGCCTCCCTGGAAGCCGTCAATGTACCGCCTGATGGCGGGCGTCAGGTAGGCATCCGCGCAGACCGAGGTAGCCCGCGGGACCAGCTTGACCATGGGCATAAGCTCATGGCTCAGAGAAATGTGCTCGAACCCAATCTCCCTCGCGACACGACCGATGTGCGCTTCGTGATGGGGAAAAGTGTACCCGTGCATGAGACAGACGGCAATGCTTCGAATGCCCTCGTCGTACACGCCCTGGAGCGTGCGGCGAACGTCCCCCTCATCCGTCCTCTTCAGAACACGGACCGTCTCGCCAGACGTGCCCGTCACGAGCGCCGCTCCCTCGGATCCGCATCCGCATCCGCGTCCCTCCGTGCCGGCCGATGCGTGTGCCTCGGTGACGGTCCGCTCCGGGTCCTCGGCGTAGTCTTCCAGGGTGACGCGCTCGTCAATCTCGACGACGCGCTCGTACAGAACATCGGGCTTCTTGATGGCCAGGTCAAAGATGTTGGGCCTCGACTGGTTGCCGATGACGAGGCAATCCCGGAAGCCCTTTGTCACGACGAGGGCGATCCTCTCGCCCTTGCGCTCGAGGAGCGCGTTGGTGGCGACGGTGGTGCCCATGCGGATCGACTCAATGTCGGACGTGTCGAGGGGCTCGCCGCGCGGCACGTGGCGCTTGAGGAAATGGCCCATGATGCGGCGGATGCCTTCGAGCGGAGCGTCGTTGTAGTTTCCCGGGTCCTCGGACAGGAGCTTGATGATGACTTCCTCGCCGTTGCGCTCGCCCACGCAGTCGGTGAAGGTGCCGCCGCGGTCTATGGCGATGCGCACGCCTCGCTCTCTGCCGTTGATGGGCATGATGGGATGGAGTGCTCGGTAACTTGGTGATGTGTGGTCTGGATGCGATGGGCGAGGGCGAAGATGAAGTCGGTGGGTCACGACTCACACTGGTGGGGGGGTGTTGGACCGAGCAGCTAGGATCAGAAATGAAGGTATGGATTGAGTTGCCTGACCCTGTAAGAGGGCGCGGACTACGGTTTAAATAACTAAGTACCTATACTATAGGGTGTGTAATCTGCCTATATAAACTATACTATGTATTTACTAAAGGTCTAGAAAAGTAACTAGTTAGGTGGGTCCTAGTGTCTAAGTTACTTATATATAGTTAAATGCTTATAGTAGGATTCTAATATATTCCCCTAGGAGGCCTATAATTAAGGTATTCTATAATAATTTAATTAAATTAATCTCTGTAATAATCTAATTATTATTAATTATTACAAGGTCTTCTAGTAATTCCTACTCTTTTAGGTTAGTACTAAGCATTTAATCTAGTAACTATATAAGCCCTAGTGCTTATCTAAAATCTATAAATACTTTTCTTATTAGTAGCTTTATAAGGCTATTAGTAATTATCTCTTTTATTACCTTCTAGGTAATATTAAAGGTTCCCTTTATAACCTCTTAACAAAGCTAGTAATAATAAATATTAACGTAGTATAGTTATATTATAAGCTTAATAAATTCTTCCTTAAGAAGATAAATTATCTATATATTATTATATTTAATCTTAAGGGTATTATCTCTAAGATATAATCTAACTTCCTAATATAATTATTTAAAGGTAATTAGCTCTTTACTATAATATAATAGCGCTAGAAGCTTTACTTCTATAGAAAAGGTTATTATAGTTTCTTATCTTCTTACTTTAAAGAGTATAGGACCTCTAAAGAGCTTTATAATATAGCCCTATAAGCTCCTTCTTATAACTAGATTATTAGTAAAGGATATATTACTATATGCTTTAAGTTTAGGGTTATTACTATTAAATTTAATTAAGAGATCTCCCTATACATAACTATACTCTAGAGCCTTTTCTATAGCTTCTATGTGCTAAGGTCCTAGGTATTAAAGGTACTATAATAGTTATAATACTATAAAGGTAATATCTAGCTATATAATAATTATAGGATATAGTAAAGTACTAACTAGGGATTAATATCTCTTTAAATCCTTTAGATTAATATTACCTTTAAAGGGATTAAGTAAAATAGTAGTTATTAATACTATTAGCTTCTATTCTAGGACTTTAATATTAAATTTAATTATAGCTTTATTCTAATAGGACTTCTAATTAAGCTATAATTATTAATTTTTATAATCTCTA
Source organism: Epichloe hybrida (assembly GCA_019022495.1). Classification (NCBI taxonomy): domain Eukaryota; kingdom Fungi; phylum Ascomycota; class Sordariomycetes; order Hypocreales; family Clavicipitaceae; genus Epichloe; species Epichloe hybrida. The sequence continues at coordinate 220,357 of JAFEKR010000042.1, forward strand.
ATAATTTTAACCCCTAAGAACTATTATAATTCGCTAAGGTCCTTAATATTATATCTCTTAAAGAGTCTCTCTTTAAATTTATTATAAAGAGCTAACTTTCCTTTTATAAATAAGGCTATAAGGTTATTAATATAAAAGAAGATAATTAATCTGTCCTTAATAAACATATAAATATCTTTAAAGATTTATATAAATCCTTTACTTACTAACTATTTAATTAATTCCTTTATTTAAAGAAGGGGAGCTGTTAGAACAAAGGTGATATCAATCGCGCGTCGCAGCCGCAATTACCTGGCAGAAGCTCGGGCCGCGCGCGGACCCCACACGTGACTCACAACCTGGCACGTTAATTAGCTAGGAAATGTGGGGACATAAACGCGTAACCCCTTTTCCCTTTATATATTGTAACTTCTAGCTTTTTACCTCTCTTTTCTAACAACTTAATTAATTATAACAACAGATAACGTAGCCTAGAATAGATAATTAATAATAATACTATTCTTTAGGCTTACGACTATATTACATATTAAATTTAATACCCTATGAATCTAATACTAATTAGTGGTTACCTTTATAGATAACCACGTAGTCTTTAAACATTATAAATTAGTAAGGTTAATTAGAAGAGGTAGCTTATCTAATAATAACTCGCCCTATAAAATAGGAGGGCTACGTTTAATAATAAGTTATGCTAATAGAAAGGTATAATATAGCTCTTTTCTTACTTTAGTATTAATATCTATATCTATATAGACTCTGAAATAACAAAGAAAGGTTTAATACTAGTAGCTAAGCTATCCCCTTATCTTTCTTTGTTATGTGTTCTATTACGTATTTAAAGTTAACCGCCTTGCCTTGTAATTCTTTATATCCGAAACACATTACATTATTATAGTTATATTTTTTTCTTATATTACAAGATCTACCTCCCTTAATTAATTATAATATCAGATGCACCTAGACTATCTAGGACCTCTAGTTAATTTAGAGTTCCTAGCGAGACTAATAGCTATAATAATACTATAGAAGGCATTAAAACAAGAGATAATAATAAATACCTTAATAAAGGAAAAACCCCTATTTACACTAACCTATACCCCTATATCTCTATAAGGCTTTAATAATATATTATAGAAGAACTACTCTAATAAATAGGAAGTTCTAAATATAAAGAGATAATAATACCTAAGGAAATTAGTCTTTATATCCTTATAAAGACTAAATAATATAAGAAGTAAGGGTTATTTAGAAGAACACTATTCTCTAAATTTAGTAATAACTTCTATAAATAGTTAAGGGATAAGTTTATAGAAGGAAGAGACCTTTTATAGAATAGACTTTAAGACTATCTTCTTTATAATAGAGTATATATAACTATTAGAAAAGGCACTAAGATAGCGAATAACCTTAAAGAAGTAGCAAACTAAGAAGAATTCAGATTTTAGACTCTTAAAGAAATTAAAGAGGCTAGGAAGAAGTACATAGGCTTCTAAAAGAACCTATAGAACAAAGAGTTCTTCTATAATTTACTAGATAATAGTAATATTAGGACTAGGTAACCTACCCTATCACCCTGTTTATTAGTATAATTACTATTAAAAGAATTAACAAGCTAGACTCCCCTAGGAAGACTAAGTTAATCCCCTCTAGGAAGGCCTAGCTAATCTCCCCTAGGAAGGTTAATTAACCTAGAGTTAAGACCGCCTAAGGATACTATTTACAAGCATCTATAAGTAACTCCCTTGCCTATACCTTTACTAGAGGTAAGTTAGTAGTATTACCCTAGTAACACTACTAATAATACCCCTAAGTAAGAGAGTTACTAATAGAGGTAACCTATGCTATCTAGGGCTAGTAGTGCCCCTATTAGCATAGCTTAAAGAGCTATAATTCCTCCTTCCTAATATAAGGAAGAGAAGAATTAAAGAGAATAATAAGCCCTAAGGGTACTACCTATAAAGCTACTCTCTTACTTCCTAAAGACCTTACTACCCCTTCTACAGATATAAAGGGAAATACCTAGAGGACCCCCACAGACCTAGAGACCTTTGCTAAAGCAAATTATTAACCTATCTAAGGTATACCCTAAAGAATAACTCTACAGCGCTAATAACTATAATATCCTTAAATCAAAGCTTTAGATATTTCACAGAAAGTGTAAGTTACTTAATATCTAGCCTAAACAAGCTAGTTATGCTTTTAAGGTTATACTTAAAGGTAAAGTACTATAATACTATATAGACTACCTCTCTAAACCTAGATAACCACAAGATCTCCTTACGCTTATTAGCTACATAAGAGAATAATTCAAAACTAAGGATACATAGCAAAGATATTTACTAGAGTAAAATAACACTTCCCTATAAGGAATAGTAAATAATAACCTAACTAAGTTAATGATTAAATGCTTTAATAAACTTATAGAAAGACTAGCTATCTTATAATAAGTAGTGCCTAAAGTAAGCTAAACTAAAAGGGCACTCTAGAATTAACTTATTAGAGCCTATTATAGTATTCTAGAGTGCAGAGGAGTAATTATAGATCTACTAGACGGACTATAAGAGTTCTATAAACGGATTAGAATAACCCTTTGTCTTATTAAGGAAGAGAAGAAGAACTATTAATATTTTCTAACTAAAGCTATAACCCTAGAGTAATTCTAGACTAACTAAAGATATAATAGGACTAGAAAAGAGACCTAATACCCCTTAAAACCATAAGGAAGAGAAGGTACTCCCCGTATAAAGAAGTGCTATATATATAGTAAGGAAGGATACTAGTTATCTAAGCACCCTAAAGAGAACTATAAGAAGGTGTTTTAATGCTTTAAGAACCACTACCTTATGGATTTAACTAATAACTTATATTATTTATTCCTCACTTAGTACAAGGGAGAACACAAGTCCTAACCCCCTATTAATAATAAAATCGCTTAGTACATAAAGAGCATTAGATTTAATAACAGCCCTAATGATATAGATAGGCTAGTACCTATAAGCTTCTTTACTTATAGAACCTAGATTAATAGCGAAAGAATAGTTTAATTCCTAACAAGGCAAGTAGCTTATTATAGCCTAAGCAAAGAAGACCCCTTTTAGCAGGAACTTATAAACAAAGCCCTAGTAACGTTTATATTAGAAGATCGCTATTCCTATATAACATTCCAAGGGATCATGCCTAACACAGGAGCCGCAAAGTTCTCTATAGTAAGGCACCCTTAATTTCTTGCTTTACAACGTTAAATCCTTACATTATAGCTTAATAAATTAACAAAGAAAAAGGCATTAGTTAGGTTTAGCGTAGGAGACCCGATTATTACGCTTAGAGTAGCTAATATGCCTACTCCCTTTAGAAACATTCTCTTTTAGGTCATCCCTATAAACACTTTATTTCTCTTATCCCTTAATAATATAGACTATCTAAAGATTAACTTTAATATCTCTAAGAACATACTATAATAAGGAAATATTAAAGTCCCTATTATACGTAAATAAGGCCACACCTAGATGCTTCTTACATAGAAAGAAGAAGTAGTTGCTTAGAGCTACCTTATAGAAGGCAAGCTATAGCAATTATACCACCGCTTTAGATATCTATTAATCTAATATCTACATAAGGTTCTCTATAAATTAGGGTATAATGTTAATATTAAAGCTATTAGGGAGCTAATAAGAATCTACTACTAATACTAAATACACACAGATAGCCCTAATTATTTTAAGTTTACCCTTAAGGATAAGTATAGCTTTAATTATAAAGTAATAGTAAATATCTTCTACCTAGATAGTAACCGCCCTACACTCTATGCTATAGATATAGCTATAGCGTTTAACGTAGCGAAATTCCTTAATAATATCTCTACGAAAACAACCTAGGAAGCCCTCTAAATATACTAGATTAATACTTACCTAGGCCCCCTAGACTTTATTATTATAGACGCTAGAACAAACTTCTACAGTAATAAATTCAGATAATTCGTAGCCTTAATATTAATTTTAATTAAGGAAGTCCCTATTAAGGCATACTATAGCATAGGGAAGGTTAAAAGGTATTATAGGCCGCTCTAAAGAGCCTATAATATAATTAGACGTAAATGCCCTATAACACTAGAACCTATTACCCTTTAAATAGTAATTAAAGCCCTAAATAATACTATAGGCCCTAATAGCCTTATCCTAACCCTCCTTATCTTTAGAGCTTACTTACGCATAATAAATAAGTCCTTGCTATTACCTAATATTATATAGTATATAATTATAGTATAGAAGGCTACTAAAGAGATTAAGAGACTTTACGCTATCTAAAAGGTTAATAAGGCCCTTGCTAAACGTAATAGCCTAGATACCTTAAAGACCCTTAGCTTACTACTTAGATTAAAGGTTAAGGTCTAGTAAGAAGGTAAGGGATAGTTAGGTCTATATAAGCTACTAGTAATTACTAGAGAAAGCTATACACTTAATATGCCTAGAGGCCTAAAGACCTTTAGGTTAATATCTATTAAGCCTTACTATAATAATCCTAGTGTGAAGAAGATAGCGAAGCCTAGTAAAGAGAAAGGAGAAAAAGGGTAAGAGGCCTATAATAAGAATATAGTGCTACTAATACTACTAAAGCAAGAATACAGAAGGCTATAGAAGAACCCTCCTATAATACCTTAAGGTACTAATACCTTCCTATTAGCAAAAGAATATAGTAACCTAACTCTTATAATTAAGCTACATAAGGAAGGAATTATTAAGACCCCTAGCAAACCTTTTAAGCTATTAATAAAAGCAGAAATCAACGCTCTAATTAAGTAAGGTATATTTAAATTTATTATGTTTAATAAGGAAGAACATAGTGGAATTTAAATCTTTAATTCCTAGATTATTAATAAGATTAAGGGTAAGATAACAGAACCCTACGAAAAGTCACGCCTTATAATCCAAGAGTATAAGAATAAAGGGAAATAAGCTATTTTTACACAGGCCCTAACAATTTAACGCGCAAGCTAACGTCTTATCCTCACAATAGCCCTATCTATAAGATTAAGGAAATTCCTTATCTAGCTAAGGGATATCTATTAGGCTTATATACAGGCCTATACATTACTAGAGTGGCTAATCCTAGCGTGCTTACTAATTTAGATACAGCACCTCTACCCGCCTAGTATAATCTTAAGGGTTATAAAACCCCTCTATAGGCTCGTAAAAGCAGGAACACACTAGTAGGTTATATATTACAAGCATCACAAAGAGAACCTCTAGATAGAAACCTCTACATATAATCCTTACTTACTTATAACTATAAAGGAAAGCCCTAACTTTACCTATATTAGAATATAAACTAATAACACAATCAGCCTCTTAGACAAGAAGTTCTCCAAGAAGGAAAAGACCTAGCTTACTATAGTAAGCTTTAATATAAAGCTAAAGCAATTCCTAACTTAGGACTACCCTCTCACGTTCAATAGTAGCATTATCTTACTAGAGAATAATACTATTAAGATCTAGTAGAAAGGGTAAAGTAATAAGTTAGAGTTAGTCCTAATAACTAACTTAAAGCGTAAATACATTAAGTAAAGGGCCTAAGGCGCTTATATTACCTTAATTTACTAACTAGAGGCTTACTTTAACCTATCTATTACTACATAACACTAGGAGCTAACCCTAGAGGACATAAAAGCCCTTAATCACCGCCTAAAGTAGCAGATAGATTACCTAAAGAGAGGTCTAACGTTCATCCTAATTAACCTTAAGAAGGCGAAGCTCTTTGCCTTTATAGATAAATCCTTTGCTAATAACTAGGACCTATTCTTATAACTAGGATATATACTTATCCTAGTAAATAAAGACTATACTAATAGCAAGTTTATAATTAAAGGTAATATTATATACTTTAGCTTAATAAAGAGTAAGAGAGTTACATAAAGCGTGCTTACCTTAGAAGTCTATAGCATAGTAGCTAGTGTTAATATAGCTTACATAATTATAACCACCCTAAACTTAGTTACTAACTAACTAAAGCTCCTAAAGATCCTAGTTATTATATATATGGATTTATACTCCTTATATAAGTGCCTTATTAAGCTTAGTATAACAAAGGAGAAATGCCTAATAATTAATATTATAGCCCTTTAATAGTTATATAAACGCTAAGAACTCTATAAGATCCAATAGATTAACAGAGAGAATAACCTAGCTAATACCTTTATAAAGGCATTACCTAATAAGGCCCTTAAGAGCTTTATTTTAACTAACTAGATAACTATCTAGATAGAGAGATAGGTTACCCATGCGTAATACACACGTAGTAAGAGGAAAAGGTAATTCTCTAGGAGGATAGCTATAGGGATAAGATAGTAATACGCAGGGGATTTACGCTCTTATAGTTAATATCCCTAGTAGCTATAACTATACTAGCTTACTAGGCCCTCCTAGTAAACCATAGAAATTAATAGTAGTACGTAAGAGGATAAAGGTGTTGCTAAGGAGGAGGAAGATATTATATACACGCTAAGGTGCAGTATATATGTTATTTTAAGGAAAAGAAGGGGTTTAGAAGGACCCACTTATCCTTATATAGGCTTATAGGCTAAGCGAGATTATTATTTCCCTTTTATTAGTAACCATACACCCAGATAGGCTATAAGTTCTTTTCCTTATATCCCCTATTAATTATATTCTTAATCTATCTTTCTTTTTTATTTCTGCGATTAATATTGCGTGTTAATAATTATATTAAAAGAGAGAAGTTCTAGTATTAGAACAAAGGTAATATTAATCGCGTATCGCAGCCGCAATTACCTGGCAGAAGCTTGGGCCGCGCGCGGACCCCACACATAACCTATAACCTAGCATGTTAATTAGCTAGGAAATATAGGGATATAAACACGTAACCCCTTTTCCCTTTATATATTATAACTTCTAGCTTTTTACCTCTCTTTTCTAACAACTTAATTAATTATAATAACAGATAACGCAGCCTAGAATAGATAATCGATGACAATACTATTCTTCGGGCTCACGACTGTATTACACATTGAATTCAATACCCTGTGAATCCAACAGGAGCTTTATATAGCTTATAAATAGCGCTTAAGAGCTTTAAGTAAGCTTATTTATCCCTATAACCTAGTGGTATCTTATAATACACCTCTTTATCTAGCTTTAAGTTTAGGAAAGCTATAATAAAATTATACTAATAAGCTTTAAGGTTAAAGTAGCATAGAATTACTATAAGGAGCCTAAACATAATGCCTGCTAATATAGTAGCTCTTATAAAAAGGTTTCCTTTTATTTACTAATTCCTAAGCATATATAATTAAGCCTTATGCCTTATAAGGTAGCCTAATTAATTTAATTTATAGGCAAATACCTAAGTAAGTCCTAAGATCTTAATATATAAAGGGACTTCTAATCTACTAACTTTAATAGTAACCTTATTATTAATAACTTTATTATACTCTTTATCTCTTACTTTAATAAATACCTTTTCTTTAGGGTGCCTAGCTAAATAATTATAATAAGTAGGAGGTAAAGGAAGACTTAATATATAAGGCTTTTCCTTACTCTTAGCTCCTAGGGTAAAGGTAGTAGCAAAGGCTTTAAGGAGGTTTTCTTTGTTAATATTAGGAATATCTAGATCTTTATCTTTATAATCTATTTTAAAAGGATTTAGTAGACTATTAATACTTATTGGTTTGCAAACCGAAAAATCCGGTTAATAGCTAGGTGAATTCAGAGAAGTTAGGAGAGTTAATTCCTAAGTTCCTTTTCCCTTTTCTTTATTGTTTAGTTAATTATAATTATGTTAATCTCCTTACTAATAGATTAGAGGAAGGGAGTCTTATACCTATAGGTGCCCTATATCTTAAGGATGTCCTATATCTACATTATTAACCTTAAAGTCTTCTATAAGCTCTTAAAGAAGGCGTTTTTTAGGTTTTTTTTCCTTAATTAAAAGGTCCTTTTCTTAAGCATAGAAGATTAACTTATTAAAGGTAATATAGCTTAATAAGAACTAATAATTCCTTTGCATTATTAGTACCTAAATTAGATATTAGGTAGAAGAGATATAACTAGCTAGATAACTAATGTAAGCTCTTTGTAATAGCTTTAGACCTGTCTTCCTAAGCCTATCCTATATTATTATAAAAGCTTTATAACCAAAAGCTTAAAGATAATTTAATAAAGCTTCCGGCTTCTCTAGTAAATAATTCCATTAAAGCTTATTCTCTCGTAGCTATTTATTCAAAGCTTAATATAGTAAAAGCTAATCTAGAGACTTTCTAGGCGTGTAATTAAGGATATAAATAGCTGCTTCTATAGCTATAGGCTAAAGATTCTCTAGAAAGCTTGCTTAGGTTATTAAAGTTATTATAACTCTTATTATCACCCCCCTAGACTGCTTAGCATGCTTATTTTAATATAAATAAGCTAGACTAGACTTTCTAATAATAATACCTCTGTTAGTAACCTTTGCCTCTTACTTCTTAGTCTAGAAAGTAGTTTCCCTATTAGTAATAATAACTATAATATGGATTCTAAAGGTCCTTATATAGCGCACTTCTAATTAATTAAAGTAAGATATGATTTTAGTCTTTATTAGAATTATAAAGATATAGTAAAGGCCTATTACTCTATAAGTAAAGAGAGTAATATAATAATTCTTATTATAGCCCTGTAATTAAGCAAAGAGGTTATAGGTTATAACCTAAAGAGGTCCTAAGGGTAGGGAATCCATCTGTGGAACTTATAATATTTACCTTTGCGCCTTTGTTAATTCCTTCGGATCTTCATCAGTTCAATCGTGGCCAAAGACCAGACCAATTGTGGGTCCGGCGCGATGCACGCGATATGATTGGCTGCATCAATTCGCCACCCCCTTTTGTGCCTCACATACGGATTTCGCCCACTTTTCTAGCATCTAGACTTTCCCTCTCTTCTCTCTTCTTTCTAGCTAGCAAACTATCTATCATTGACTTCAATCATACGGGATTTATTACCTGCGCAGGACCTTGGTGCAACCAACAGCCTTAGTAGTGTAGCAAATCTTGTATTTACCCTTACTACGCTCTTTTATTAGTATGTTAACCTTTTAAAGCACTTAATCCATTATATCTTTACCTAAATAAGCTATTCTTATATACTAAAGGTTTGCTTTTATGGCTATTAGGGGTTTTAAGTTATAAGAGTCCCTTCTAATAGCAAAAGCCTTATTAGGGCTATCCCCTTTAATATATAGTTAAGTACCAAGGGTTATAGTTAAAAAGATCTTATAATTACCTCTTACTAGGTCTATAATAATCCCTATAAGATTATCCTACCTTATACCTTTTATTATAAGTAACTAAAGTAATACAAGGTTTGTAAAGAAGGTTAGTTAATACTACGCGTTTAATAACATAAGGGTCTAGCCATTTATTAATTTAATCTAGGCTATGCTAACGCTATAAGCCTTAGTAACTCTATATCTAGCTTAGATACTTAGTTAATTACTATAATCTAGGTTAATAAACTAGCGTTTATTATTAAAGATATGTACCAAAGTACTGCTATTAAGTATTACTTATAAGCGCCCTTAGGCATAAAAGGCCTCTAAAGATAGCTCTATAGTAACAAAGGTAGTATTACCCTCTAGCTTGCTTTCCTTTACTTCCTTAGCTTCCTTTATATTATACTCCTTAAGCCACGCGTTATAGGCCTTTTTAATATCATTAGATTGTTAATTTATTACTTCTTTTGCCTTTTTTAATTAATCTTCCTTAATAGTCTAATTCTTAGGCAAGTAAAGTGTTTAATAGTTCTTTTAAGAGTTCTTTAACTTCTTAGCCTTATTATTAGATGCACCAAGGTCCTGCGCAGGTAATAAATCCCGTATAAATTCGAAGTCAATGATAGTTAGTTAGCTAGCTAGGAAAGAGGGAGAAGAGAGGGAAAGTGTAGATGCTAGGAAAGTAGGCGAAATCCGTATGTGGGGCACAAAAGGGGGTGGCGAATTAATGCAGCCAATCATATCGCGTGCATCACGCCAGACCCACAATTAGTCTAGTCTTTAGCTATAATTAAACCAATGAAGATCCAAAGGAATTAACACTAGTAATCTCTCTTTTTCCTTTGTAGCTAAAGAGCTTAAAAACGTAATAAAAATTAAATCAAAGGAAAGTGTACACTAGTAGATCCCTTAATAGGAATCCGCTACTCTAATTAGCTATTGTGGTATTAGTTAATTAAATTAATCCGTTAGTCCTTACCTAAGCTCCTATCCCTTAATATTATAGGTCTCTTTACCTATCCTTTAATATGAATTATTAATTCGTTTAAATTAATTAAAGAGGAAAGTAATGAATTTGGTGATGCTTTTGTTATCACATCCGCCGGATTATTGTTGCTATTAATCTATCTAACTTTGTAAATCTTATGCCTTTTATATAATTACTAAAGGGCTATGATATTAATTATTAGTCTCTTCTCCTTTATGGTTCCTAGCTTTATAAGATATTTATATAATAAAAAAGAATTAGTACAGAGAATCGTAGGAATTCGAGGCATCTTTAATCAATCCATAATCTAATGTAAAGTTATGGAAATCGCGTAAGTAATATCTGCGCCTTAAACCATACTATATAACTTAGAGGTAAGCGCGCTATAAGTAACTCTCTTACTCTTTATTAAGCTATACGTAATAATATTGCCTTTTATAATAAAGGTATTATTATCTTGTATTATCTCGTTGCTAATCATGATCACGTATCCAATCTATGAGCTTAAATCCTTATTATTAGCAAGCAATTTATCTATAAATATAAAGAGCTTTGCCTCCTTAAGGACTAAAGGAATGTATTATAGTCTATACTATTAATTCTTAATCTGCTATTTAAGGTGTTTGTTAAGATATATAATATCTTCTATAGAGGGCTCTTAGTGTTAAGCTGTAATTAAAAGGTTATACGAAGCCTCTGGTTAACATATAGTTATAATGTAGCTTCCTTAGGCTTATTATTCCATGTAGTCTTGCTTTGCTGTTAGGGATTAAGAATTAACTTCCTTAATCTTCTAACTCTAGCCTTTTTAGGTTAATATTAGCAAGTTATTAGTATTCTAGGTTAAGATATAGCTATTAAAGATAAGGGGGTTCTTAGTAGTTAATTATTGCTTTTCTTTAGCTATAAAATTAGCCTTCTAGAGCTCTTTCTCTTCTTTTTAGAAGAAGTTATTATTAATTAGGCCTAATGTATTATTAGTTTACATTCCAATAATGCTAAAGAGGTTCTTATTATTCAGAGCTATGATTAATAAGCAGGGATTATAGGTTAAAGTCATTATATTAAGGTTATCCCTGTGGTAATAGAAGTACGTTACCTACTAGTAAGTTCTAGCCTTTGCGATCCCGTAAAGAGGTCTAATTAATTCGATTATAGTCCCTTCCGGGAAGAGGTATATAATTTGCTTTAGTAGTCTTATAATAATCAGCCTTATTAGCATTATATGCGATTAAGTGTAGGCTTACGTGATATTACGAATCTAAAGGTAAATGCCTCTTCTTTTTAATAATAAAGCGATAGCTATAATTAGTCGTTAGCTTGCTTGTTATATTATTGGCAATTACATTAGGATAAATTCCTTTCCTTTATTATTATGGCCTTGTATAACGAGATAAGATTTCTCATATGGCAAGTCCGTTCCTTTGCCTTTAATCTCTCTAACTATATAAGAATTAAAGATTCTATGACCTCCGTGTTTCGCTAGGTTAAACTTAATGAATTTAAACATATCACAAGCTTATAAAGCGTTAATCTTAGCTTAATTAGATTGCTTAAAGGGTTTTCCTAGGGTTATAATCTTCCCTTCTTAGTAAAGTTAAAGGGCAAGGTTCTAATTAGCCTCTTCCTTTGCTATAAGAAATACTATGCTTAGCATTCCTCTAGTTATAATCTCTTAAATAAAGGCTTTCTCTTAATCTTTATTTATAAGTACGTAGAGCTAAACTAGGCTAACGTCCTTCTTAGGGCTATAAGGTTTTCTTTTCCTTACTTTTATTCCTTTAGGGTGTAGTAATAAGTCTTTAACTTAATAGCTTCCCCTTAGGGTCTTTTAGGCCTTATAAGCCTCTTTATTAGACTCTCCCGCACTTATAAATTAAACTATAAGGGCCTTTCTTAGTCTCCCTTACTTTCTCTTAGCTAGTGTCTATAGCTCTTTACTATCTTCTATTAGAGAATCTCTTTTATTAGTAGTAGTTAGTTATGTAGTTACTTCTTTCTTTATATTACTAGGCTCTATCTCCCGCTACTCTAGCGTATTATAGGGCTTTATCCCCTACTACTCTAGTCCCTTTATAATATATAAGTCTTTATAATAGGGCTTTACTACTATAAAGTGAAACTTTACTAGGCTATAGGGCATATTAATAGTATAGGTCTCTCTATTAGTAGTAAGTAGCTTATATAGGCTATACTAGCTACCTTTCTCTCTCTATATATATATATTAGCCTATAGGGGTAGCTAATATATAGGTGCTATATTAGGGCTATTCTAGGCTTTAAGGGCATTATAGACCTACTATAAAGCTAGATAGTAGCGGACTTTATTTATTACCTTGTGAATTACTTTAGTATATTAAATAATAGAGACGCTTAGCGGCAACTTATCTATTATCCGTGGGTAGCCTTTGAAGACTAGTATAGTTAGAATAATACTATTTAGGCTTGTAAAGTTATTAATAGCCTTAATAGCTATTTAGAGGCGTTACTCTAGCGCGAGCTCTGTTCTAATCGAGTTTGTGATAATATTATAGGCTTAGCGTAAAGGTCCGTAGTATCTCTTAACTTTTCTAATGCTATTATAGGCTTTAATTAGTATCTTACTAGTTTTAATTAATATTAATTAAGCATAATATCTGAATTTAGCGGAAGCGAAGTTATTGCTAGCATTATAGATAATCTAATCTAGAGGTCTGAGATAAGTATTAATCTAATATTCGCGAATTATATCCTAGATATCTTAAGCCTTCTGCTTCTTTAGATTAAGGAATTAGGCTGCTTAGAACAAGGTTGCTAAATTAATAATGTAAAGCACTAGTTAGCTATTGATTTGCATGATATTAACAATGATCTCGTAGTTAAATTCGTGGTTATCTTTGATTATAAACTTAAATTAACTAGGGGCCTTTCTATGCATCTAGCAATAGTAGTAGACTTTAGTTAATTCCTTAATTACCTGGCGTTTAACTTTATAACTAGCTTAGTAAAGAATCTTTGTGAGTTATTAAATAGAAAGGTAACTAAGCTAATAATGTAATTAATAGATATCTCCTTCTAAAAGGTAGAAGGCAACCGTTTCTCTTACCTCTAGTAACTACCAAGGATAACCCTATTATCACACGATAGGTATAGTCTTATTACCTTAGATAAGTACGTTAGCAAGGTTATTAATCTTGACTTATATCTTATCTATATTAGTAATTAAGAAGAGAAAGGGGGTAGCTATGTTAAGGACGTAAAATTAAAGCTCTCTAAGTTCTATTAGCATATAAAGGATTCCTCTTATAACTACTAATCTAGCGCTAAATGTAATAATTTAGGGTTTATAAGGGGTTACCTTTAATAAAGGCATTAATCTTAATAAAGCCTTTACTTATACCTCTCCTATAGTTAACTTTCCTATGGCGCTAGTGTTAGGCATAATCCCTCTAAAGACCTCTTTAGAATAGTGTTCTTTAGAGATATAGTAAATTAAGCCTTTATTACACTCTTATAGCTTGTAAAGCTCTTATTTAAGGAATACATATTAAAAAGCTTAATTATATAAGGTCGCTAGGACATTAACGTTAGCAGCGTTATGGTTAGTCTATGGTCCTAAATAGAAGAATTATATAATGCTTAGATATGCTATTAATAGTAGCTCCTTAATATTATTATTATTATCTTCGGCTTCTGTATAAGCTATAAGATATGCTTCCTAATTCTTACCTAAGCCTTTATTAGGCTTATTATTATTCTGCCCTTTATAGGAGGTAAGGAATGCCTAGAATCTCTTCTCTAAAGGGGGTGTATAATATGTTTTACTAGCCTACTAGTGGTCCTTTTCCTTTTAATATTCTTTAGTGGAGTAATTAGAAGACTAGCAGCTACTCTTACTATATATAAAGTAGTGCTTAGTGCTTAGCCTAGGGCTTTGCCTGTGATAACTTCCTCCGCTACGGGATTATTATCTGTACTAATAATTAGTGAATATAGCCTCTAAAGGGTCTCCTTATTAGTACTAAAGGTATTAGGAGAACTTCTTATTTAATTTTATAATAGTAATTACCTTACGGAGGTCTCTAGTAAGACTTTTAAAGCCTACGGAGTATATGTATTTTACTATCTAATATTTAGGCACACTAGCTATAGCATTTAAGGCCTACTTATAGAGTTTAGTATTTACTATTTTAGTAAGGTATAGGCCTCTATAGATCTTCTTAAGGGTTAATAATATAATCTTAAGGTAATTAAGCTTGCTTTTATTAGGGTTTTTCTTAATTATACTCTTTAGTGTTATACTACTTTACTTATAGTAATAGAATTACTAGTTACTTTCTATCTTAAAGCGCTAATAGATATAAGTAATTATCTCTTTATAGGAATAGTTATTCCTAAAGAGGTAATTAAGGTAGTATTACTTAGTATTACCTATTAATATAATAGGGAAAGCCTTCTAATAATATATTTAGGGAAGGTTAATTTTATTACACTTATTTTTAAAGAGCATAATCTTTGGCGTTAAGAAGTTATATAGCTTTCCACTATAGTAGTTACTATCCTTATATATCTTTATAAGCTTTAAGATTTTCTTTATAATCTAATCTTTAGAGGGGAATTACTATAAAGGCATAATTTATTATAAATAATAGTTTACTAGTTGTTCTTAATAATAATTATTTAGATAGAGCTATTAATATAATAGGGATTATTATAGGGGTTCTTATAAGGGTTTAAGCAATCTCTAGGGTTAGGGAAGGTTAATTTCTAGGGTAAGTTATTAAGGCTATTAATGTTAAGGTTCTAGGGGTTTGGAAGATTATAGTCTTTCTTATAATCTTTCCTATAACTAAAGGGGTATTAAGGTTTAATAAAGCACTTCCTTAAGTAATACTAGGATTAAATATCCTAGGCCTTACCTAATAAGGACGCTGTAATCTTGTAAAGAATTATATAATTCTCTAATAATATCTTTAGATACCCTTTTAAAGGTGTCTTTAGACTAGCCTTTAAAGTCTTCTTAGAATGATTCCTATAGGTTATTATCTCTCTAACCTTAATACTTACTAAGGTTAATAAATCTCATAATTTAGTTATTAAGCTTAAGCTATATAGTAGTCTCTAGATCTAGCTTAATAGATTCTTTCTAGTTATATAAGAATTCATAAGTAAGCTATTAAAGGCATAGGGGTAATTCATATCTTTAAGGTCTCTTAGGGGTAATAATTAGAGCCTTACTATTACTAGCAGCCCTTCCTCTTATGGAAGGTCTAGATTCCTTTGCTATTTTTAACTATAAAAGGAATGTTACTAATTTATTGTTTTTACTACTACTTAAGCTCCTATGTTTACCCGTTGCTATTATAAGGTTTTTCTTTCGCATTTTAGGAGCATTATTACTCTAATGAAATTAGAAGATTGCGAAAACAGGAAAAACGGAAGAAAAAGCAGCGGAAGTAGTAAAAGCAGCGATAAGAATAAAGCAATAAGAACAAATCACTAGAGATAAAGAAAGCAATAGAAGTTCTAAAAGTAACTGGAAAATAATAGGAAAAGTAACAAGGGAATAATAGGAATTACTACTTCCTATTTTTTATAAAAAGGAGGGAAGGAGGTAATCTCTCTCTCTTACTAATAAGCATAGGGCAAATAGCACTAATAATAAAGGGGGCAAAAACGAGTAGTAGATGCTTATAGGGAGAGATTAAAGGTCTGTCAGAAGGTGATGTGTTAAAGGGAATTTATAGGTATGTTAGCTAGCTTAGCTAAGGTTATTTTACGTCGGGTTTAAAATAAATGCCTCGTGGTAATAGATTTAGTTATTTGGTTAGTTTTCTCGTGATGGATAATAGAATTAATAATTAATAATAATATCCTAGATAGATATAACAAAGTTATATCCCTAAGCCTAAGGGTTAATAGATTGATTTCTTAGAAGCCTAATAAGCCTATAACTAGGATTCTAGTCTCTTCCTTTAGCACACTTATATAGTTATGCCTCTCTACTATAATAACTATTATAGTATAATAAGGGGTAGTAGTAGTAGTATTTGTAGAAATGTCTCTTCTTATAATACCTAGCTTATCTATAGTTATAAAGTTAACTACTAATTAGTGTTAGATACACCAAGGTCCTGCGCAGGTAATAAATCCTATATAAATTCGAAGTTAATAATAGTTAGTTAGCTAGCTAGGAAAGAGGGAGAAGAGAGGGAAAGTGTAGATGCTAGGAAAGTGGGCGAAATCCGTATGTGGGGCACAAAAGGGGGTGGCAAATTAATGCAGCCAATTATATCGCGTGCATCGCGCCGGACCCACAATTGGTCCGGTCTTTGGCCACGATTAAACCGATGAAGATCCGAAGGAATCAACACTTATACTTATTATAGTAAATATAAAGTGGTTTTTTATCTCCCTTATTAAGATCTTCTTTAGTCTAACTATTAAGAGTTAGCTCTACTCTAAAAGATTCTCTAGATTTACTTTAAGACCTTCCCTAGGCTTTAATTAAATACCTAATCCTTGTAATTATAGAGTAGAAATTAAGGGTTTTACCCTTAATCTTAGTAGTAAAGATTAGTGAATTAATTTAAGCTAAAATTAAAGGGAATTAGGTGCTAATAGCATTATTAATTATCTTAATTAAAGAGTTGCCTTTTATAATTAAGCAATTTACTTAAAAACATTACTTATAGCTAATTAACGCGTTAGCAAGCTATTTATTAATATTAACCTTTACTAGGCTATACTTAATAACTTTATTAAAGTTAACCTTAGCATAATACCTAATTATTTTATTTAAGGGTATTATATTCCTTATAAGCTCTCTAAGCTTCTTATAAAGTAAGATATACTATAGGATTATTTGCTTATACTTATTTCTAAGTATTATAATAAACTTATTATAGTATTCTCTTATAGTCTTTAATAAACTCTAATACTAACTATTAAATACTTAATATTATTTATTAAGAACTATACACTAAGCGCTATCTTTAGTATTATTTAGTTATTAAGGGTATTTAAAGTATTTCTCTTTAGTTAAGTTAATAATAGGAGTAATACTTATAGGAGGAGAGCTTTCTTAAGATTACTACTAATTACTTATAACTCTAAATATTAATATTCTTAAGCGTATTTAAGGCCCTTTAGTCTAGTTTTCTAGTAAAGTAGTTAAAGCTATAATTACTACTTTTCTTACTACTAGAGTCCCTTTTCCTATTAGGATTAGTAGCTTAGGTAAGTAGTTAAGAGTTATTATTAAATTAGGATTAATAAAGACCTAAATCCTATCTTTAATAGCTCTTACCTTTATTATCTTAAACCATAAGTCCTAATAATAGGGTTCCTATAGCTTAACTACTAGCTTATAGCCTTAAGTAGTATTAGTTTCCTTAGATATCTTAATAATATCCTATATTATTATTATTATAATTTATTAAACTTTAACCTATGTAAATCTTCCTTACTGCTAGGGGTTACTTAATTATAATATTAATAATTATAATTAAACCCTATTCTCTTACTAGGATATACTGAATTTAATAATTAATTAATTAGAATTAACTTAATAAAAGTATTAATTAGAAAGAAAGGTCTTTATATTATAAACACTAAGTAATTACTACTATATTAGACTAAGTAACTAGGATTAGAAATAAAGGTATAGATTAAGTTACCTAACCTTATAAGAGGGCGTGGACTACGGTTTAAATAACTAAGTACCTATACTATAGGGTGTGTAATTTACCTATATAAACTATACTATGCATCTACTTAAGGTCCGGAAAAGTAACTAGTTAGGTGGGTCCTAGTGTCCAAGTTGCCTGCATGCGGTTGAATGCTTGCGGCGGGATTCCAACAGGGGGTCAGTCACTTGGCGGGGGTCACTTGGCGGGGGTCACTTGGCGGGGGTCACTGGCGGGGGTGGGTCGGTCGGTGATAACATGTCGTCGAAAATTTCCAAATATATTCGTGCTGGAAACTCGTGGACCGCTTCAGTCTGCACTCGCAAACTGGACTCACATTGACAAGACAAGACTTTCGCCTCTCTGTACTGCATGGTAGTGAGAACAAAGTAGTTGAAAGCATCTAATGTCTAACATAGAGAAGCTTCATTCAAGCGGACAGTTCTCGAGCCCCCAGCCATTTGTCGGCCAGCCGGCAGTAACTAATCTTGGCGGGATGCTAGGAGACGTGCTGATCTTTGTCTCCATCTCGAGTTTGCATCAACCGAAACGATCAACGAAACTTGCTAATACTCTCAAGATCAAGCCTGGTAAGAATTACTGCCATGTAATCTATTCATGCCCACATGCCCATTTGACATAGTCACCGGCCACTTCGTCGAAAATCTTGTCCCAATTCTTCGCCTCTAGCTTCGACTCCTTGTACTCAGTATCAAGTTCCTCTCGCGTCTTATCGGTGCCTTCATCCTTCTCCGAAAGGCGCTTGAGCTGACTAGCACGCTTAGGATGCACACCGGCCGCGGGTCCTATGTCGCAGGCAAAGAGGTAGGACTCGCCTGGGCAATCAACTGGCGTGTGAAAGACACCGAATTCCTCTGCTCTGATGAGATCCTCTGTTGTATTGACATTGTAGAGCTCGTCAAACATCAGCCACGGCTCGCCGGTATGGGTAATGCCTCGGTAGCTCTGTCGCTCTTCGAGTGTCAGGGTGCGCTTCATGTCCTCGCGCACTATCGCCTTGTGTTCTTCGAAAGTGGCTACGCTTCCCATCATTTTTTCCAAGGCAGGAATTGATCTGACAATTTTCATGCCGCTGCTCGAGGCCATTGTCGTTTGTCGTTTGTCGTTTGTGGTGGAAGAGAAGATGAAATATGAACTGTTGAACGATGTTTTGATGAGTGAGGAGGAAACGTCGGCTGGGTGTTAATAATTATTTGAGGTCTCGGGGTGGGTACTATCGGGTAGCTTTGTTAACGTTGATGCCACCCTCTTTTTCGGATGAATATAAGCCAATTGCACCTCGAGATACGCGATCCCACTATGCCTATTTAGGTACATTTTCGTCTTATGTGCATGGGGCTGCTGCCCCCATCTGTCTTACATACATGCACTGCCTCGCAAACATTGGTCTCGGCAGCAACCGCCTATCAGAGACCGACGAATTGATTGTCCTTGTATCACGATTGTGACGAGCGATGGAAGATGCAGGGACGGATTACTGGTCAAAAAGAAGAGCTGGGTAGCACCTTAGCCAACACACTGCTGACCTACGTACAAGTAGCGGATGCGTACTATTTTCAATTGGAAACAGCAACGATATTTGTACTCGCACACGACTGTACTTTGATACGTACGCATTAGTCTGCTTCCGAAATGGTGCTTTGGGTGTCTGTGCAGAATATTACGGTGATCATTCATTGGCGAGTGAGAATTATGTCGAAATGATTTGAGTTACAATACGTTAAGATCGAGAACATCACATAGTTGCGGTACTCATCTAGTCTGCTTACAGATGGTCTCGATTATGATGTCTGAGGAGTCCAAGTTTCGGCGCACTCCGCCGTCTAGCTTAACTCAAAAAGTATTTAAGGGCATCAATATCGCATGTCAAAATGTCTCGCCTTCAGTTTGGTCTTATAAACATCTACAACAGAAACTTCAAGCTTAACATCGTTTCAACACCCCCCCCCCCCCCCCCATCTCAACAATGAGACTGTCCTTGTCTATTCTGGCTCTCGCCGCTGCCGCCAGCGCTCTCCCATCCTCCCAGCAACATGTGGATTCTGTGAGAGCGGAGCTCAAGCTCCCTTTGTCCCCAGAAGACATGAAACATTACAGTGGTATCAAAGCTACTGGTACCAGTGGACATTTCTACGAGAACCTCCAGGGCATTGCGACTCCCGAGGACTTGATCGTTGCCGAGTTCAATGGCGCCACTTACAAGCCCGCCGACGATGCTGGAACTATTTATCTTTTGTCTGCCGGCAAAGGCATCACTGCCACAGTCAATCATGACATGGCGACCAAATATGAATCTCTCATCGACGGCGGCATGGCTGTTTCTGGCGAGACGAAAGCTCAGCTCGAGGCCAGATACAAGTCCATGTCTCAGTCGCTGAGTATCGAAGAGAGGGATGCTCTTCTGGATGGCGTGGCCACGGCCTTTGTGGAATGGTCCTCCGGGGTCGGGAGTCTGGAGAAGAGAAGAAATTATTATTGCAAGAAGAATGGGGATGCATGCAGCAAGACCGTGGCATGCAAGAAGAATACAACCATTGAGAATAAGGACTGCATTTGTAACGACTCGAAGTGCAAGACCATTACTCCTGATATTTAAGGGTGTCTGGGTAACCATTTGATGGAAACCTGCTGCTGACGTCGAGGTACCATCGAGCCGCTGTCGTCGATAAGATGGTCTGCTTACCAAATATTTTCCCCTTCACTTCACTCTCTTCGTGGATCTAGCTTCCTATTTATGCCGAGCGCAATTTGTCAACTTCGAATTTGAGCGCGTCACTCGACTGTGGACTAGATGCATCAAGTTACATTAGTCCAAGTTCTGTAGAACCACACTCCTTTGAAATTCAATAACCAGCAGTATTTGCATCGTTTCTGGTGATTACATGCGGGAGAAACACTGACGAGAATGCCTTGATTATCGAGTACTCGTCTCCAGTCTTGCCGTCCAACGCGATGACATCATTCTTGACCCTAGAAGAACAACAGAAGGCTGTATTAGCAAATACCCTCATGTAGTGCTTCAGCGAGAAGCTCTCACGCCTGAAACTGCTCAGAGGTTGCGCCTATCTAGCAAGTAACTTAGCCAGTGGGCGTTAGTCTCACGGCCAAGGTGTGCTGAGTTCGAACTTACAAGGTAGCTAAAAGCGGGCATTTACGGAAACTTAGAGCTACAACTGTGCCCAGACCCAAAAATTGATAATTCAACTCTATAGGTGTGTAGAGCCGTGGTTGCTATCATGGGGGACTGGTATCACTTTTATTTAGATTGCACACTTCATTTCGTATTCAGGACTTGCCCCAGGGGGCCAGATGTTCACGTCAATTCTATGCTTCCAGATACCAGCTCCAAGTGGATAGTACTCCAGATACTCAGGCACGCACATGACGGCAAGACATCTTATTTTACGCAAACACATGTGCTTGCTCTTCTCTTTCCATCCGGTTAGTAGTGGTACTAACTGAGTTCATCTCCTTTTTGCTTGCGGTCACTCTCGTCGTCGATTCAGATGTGTATCATAAGATTTTGCGTCACGGCTCTTCGATATAGAGCATTCTTCACTCAAAACCATGAACGGACACGTGTTTATAGAAACGCTACACTGTGGTGTTGGATATCCTGCGACTGGGATAGTCTTCGGATTGCGGCCTTTTATGGACCTGTCTGGTAAGCCATGATTTGATGCCCTCATTTCAAGGCATCCCTTTGGAGAAATCTGTTCAGGAATTTCAGTCAAAGTATCAAATCGGTCAGAAAGTCAGTCAAATCGTCAGTCAGTTAGTCAATCAAGTCGTTAGCCAAATCGTTAGTTAAAAAGTCAGTTAGACAAAAAAACAGACGCGGATAATAGTTAGCCCGGGTGGATACCGAAGCTTTCCCCGCGCCTATGATGCCAGGCAACCAACCACATTAAGGGTCTTGTGTTGACATATTCACAGCCTCACGTCGCAGCCTCAGGCACCAGCCTCGTCATCCTCTCTTCGTTTGACGATGCAGCTTCCCGTTATCGCATTTGTGATGGCGTTTGCTATCGCGCTTCATTGCAGGCTTCACTTGAAGACCTAGATTCATCGCTTATAATAGCTTCCCTTTTCCTTGCTAGATTCTGAATTCCTAGATAGTAATTCTACATCATCATTTCTTTTCATCGCTCTTTGCCACCAAATCACTCCACATCTTGTAACATACACTAAGCTCCAAACGAAGGTAAGAAAGTGAGGATTACCAAGAGCCAAGAGAGCGCACCAAGCTAGCAACAGCCACGTCAGATTCCAGTCTCATGCTTATGCATGTCTCCCTTCGACAAGCAGACAAGCAGATTGTTTATAAAAGGCCCGAAATAACTGCACAGCATGGCTTCTGGAATCAAAGTCATCATCTCTCACTCGGACCTTGAGGATCTCGGCCAATCTGCCCAAGTCACCCATGTCAGGCACCTATCCTCCTATAGTTGGATAGAGGCGTCTACACCAACAATCCTTGTACCTGGCGTTCCGCCACTCTGGAATCCCCCCCGGGGCCCTCGGAAGCTAGAGAAAGATTCTGGCTTCGTTTACATAGCCCAAAATGCCGCCCGACACCCAGACTGCCCGATGGAGCCATTGTTTCGCTCCCTGTTCATAGAGCACCCGACATTTCATCTCCCCACCGTCGATGTCATCACTGATCGGAACATTATTCGCAAGCTACTCCAATTTGTCCGACCTGATCAGACCAGCTACCCGCTCGAAGCTTTCACTATCAATGCTGAGGTTGTCCAAAACACAATCATATTTCGCCGTACAAAGGCGGCTACAAGTGAGGTCATTGGGCCCAATGACTTCCGTGGTTTCGGCCATCAATTCGAGCGACGCTACACCACTGCCGAGGTAAGTGGTAGCACAGGTCACCACCGGATCCTATCATTCCGCTTTTGTGGTATGAGTTTCGTCGTCCGGCATATGACAGATGGCTATGTTAAGACGGATGCAATCGGCCACAAAGGAGCGGATAGAGACAGTCTCACAAACTTACTACGCGACTTATCGTTAAAAGCGAATGATGATAATTCATACACAAGCATAGCCGAATCCAAGCTCAGGATTCGGCGAGGAGGCCAAGTCGTGCCTCCCAGTTCCATCATCGAGATCAAGACTCGCACAAGAAAGAAGTTGATCGATATCGACGAAATTGCGCCACAACTCTGGGTTTCGCAAACTCCCAAGCTGGTGCGAGCTTATCACGTCAGAGGCCAGTTTTTGGACCCTAAAGTCGAGGATGTAGCCGCCAAGATCCGGGATTGGGAAGCGAAGCATCAGCCGGATTTGATGAAACTGGGGTGGCTTATCAAGAGAATCATCTCCATTGCGAATGAGCTAGGGGGGGCAGTGGTGATCAAGTACGATGTTTTAAAGGAAGAGCTGTCTGTCCAACAGAACGCCGATGCCTCCAGCCTGTTGCCAAAAGACCTGTACGCCAGATGGACTGTTGTTGAAACCAAGACGAGGAGAGCCAGAAACCAAAGGCAAACAGAGCACTCACGCCAATCCAAGAGTTACGACGCACCAGCATGAACAATTATTTCGCCATGATTTACCCTTTGCCGCCGTCATACGAGCCGCGAGCGACAAAGGGTTTCGCCAGGGACATGCCACCGGACCTGAGAGATTACCAAAGCCTCTGCGAGTCGTTCAAAGCTTCCGGACTCGACGTCCTTCAAGAGCGCCAAGTACGTGATTTGATGAGTGATTTGAGAAGAGGCAAGGAGGACCGGGACCTAGACGAGGGCCGGAGGATCGCAGGTTGCAGAACCATCGCACGTGATACTGCTTTCAAGCTCATCTACGCCTTTCTACAGGAGTACAACGGAGATGGCAACGCTGCTTACAATGCAACGGTTTTTGTGGTTTCGCATTTCCGGATATTTGGCTATAGAATACAAAAAATGGTTCGAGTGGCTTTTGAGCACAAATTTACTCTCTCTGTCAAGCAGCGACGGGAATTGGATAAATGGCTAGTAAGTGGAGACTGGCATGAAGACGATGCAACTACGGAGGAGGACAATTGCTCTGACTACCGGGACTCGGACTAACTCCGAGCGTTTGTTTCATTGGCTTTATCATGGCCTGGGCCGCTGAAATGAACAGAAAAACCGCCAGGCTGCGGAGTCAAGGCGACCTGACACGCCCTGCGATGACAGCAGGTCTATTTGAGCTTTCACAGTCTTGCAGCTCGCCACAGGGTCTTCAAGTATAGCAAATATGACTAGGAGAACTGTCTTAGATGCGACGTGGATCCTTCACAAAGGCTGTCACTGGAAATTGACAGAACGTGCAGGCATTCGCCCAGTGTCCCTGCTATTGCCTTCTCGTTCTTGTCTTGTCTTGTCCTTCATATTTTCCTGTGCTTGAACGCATCGCATGCCAACGTTGACTACGGCCAAATTGGCTTATTTGGGTCTCGAAGGTACAGGAGGAAGAACTCGGGATGATTTTTCAGGGCTCATCACTGTGAAATATCATTCTACACCTCCAACAGATAGAGCCCTTCGCGACTTGATCATGGCAACCTCGTGTGAGCACATAAAGGAGCTTCTTGAAAATGAACTTCTCCGTGAATTACTCAGAAAGGCTCCTGATTTCGCAGCAGATGTTCATTTCTCCCATCTGTGAAAACCTTTCTCCTCTGTGCAGCAGCGATACAACTGTCCCTCCTGTGGACATACTTTTCTGCTGACTTTTCGGACGGGAATTATCACTGCCCACATTGTTCCAGCAGACGTTCAAGTTGGAGTTCATACCGGATCAATCAAAACGGCTGCAGCTTGCAGCACCGAGAAGTCGTTTCACATCTGTAACAAAGCTTGATCATTATACAGACCCTGATTGATATTTAGAATTCGGAACCTCTATAACCCAGCGGGGTCAGCAGTGCCACCATTACAGCTGCCTGCAATCAGTCTCCCAGATTGACAAACGAGAACGCTATTGACTATACGAGAGTGGCCATGTCTTACAGCTTCTACCATGGCGTTGGAAGTTCGAAAAGAAAAGTCGAACTGCTTTGGGAAAAGGAGAGTGTGAAGGACACGTGAAGTTGCAGTGCCAGATGGAGGCGGTGGAGCCAGATGATCAAAGACGGCCTCGTTGTTCCAGCGACCGCTCAGGGAGATTTGGTCCACCCAACCGCTTGATATTTACTCAACATGATGCAGGGGAAGGAACTCGCCTCTCGAAGCAACGCAAACGCAAACGCAGACGCAGACGCGGCAGGCTGTGCAGTGGATTGATTCTGCATCTACGGATCCGTATCTCCATCCCCGCTTCCAAGGCTGGCTGCATCTGCATCATACATACAGGCCTGCGGTAGAATCATCACACACACCATCTTGTTGCGAATGTCCTCATTGGACGTCACCGAGAACCGTTTCCCCACACAGTCCGGCCCGTCGGCCCGAACACGTTGGAGGTGGACGGCGGAGTCTCGTGTGCGCACGCTGATTCGCCAGTGCCGCCGCCACGTTTTCTCTGTGTCTGACCATGAGTGGGGCTGAGGGTTGCTTTGGTTGGTGACGAGTCTGGACGACTGACAACACACTGATTGACCCGACGCCCGACATACGGATGATATCAGCTTTTGACGTGCGTCACAGGAGAGTCCAAGTCTCGGCAAGTAAAAGATAAAGGGCTGCGAATCCCTCCGATGAGTGCACTGATGAGTGCACTGATGAGTGCTCTGATGAGCTCCTTCGTACATGATGGACGCATGACGGACGCACTACTCCCTCCATTCAGCCAACCCCGTCCGTCTCTCGTCTCAATCCACCCCGTTCGTATTACTTGTACTTGTCACCACTAGCCTCTCTTCGAGCAACCAGCGCCATGGCCCTGGATCGCCTTGTGAGCATGATGCTGCGGGCGGCAGAGCTCGTCTTTGCCGCCATTGTCGCCGGTGTCACCGGAGACCACATTCACAAGTCCAACGCCAGCGCCTGGCATCTGGGCAGGTTCATCTACACGGTGACTGTCTCCGGCATAGCCATCTTCCTGGCCTTGATCTGGCTGTTCCCCTTCTCGGGAACATTCGTCCACTGGCCCGTGGACATTCTTGTCAGTGTTCTCTGGTGGGTTGCCTTTGGCTTGCTTGCCGACGTAAGTCAAATGTTCCTCGCTCGGTCCAAAGAAGCCCTTCCATCCAGCCATCTAACCCCATGGAACAGCTTCTGGGTTCATCGTGCGGGGCCATCTTTCACTGGGACAATGTGTCGCCGCGGGGCGATGAGTGCGGCAGATTCAAGGCCGCACTGGCATTTTCCTTCCTCTCCGCCATCTTGTGGCTCGCGTCTGCGTTGATTGGCATCTTCTGGGTTCGCAACCGGGAGCGCCACGCCGCCAGAGCTGACCTTCACCAGCGACGTGGCTGGCGCCGCCGCCGCCGCGTCTGAATGAGACCGGGGGCCTTTACGCTCGGTTGTGAGATTGAAGATGCATGGAGAAACAAAGGAGGAAAGGAGAAAAAGCAGAAGACAACGTCTGAGATGATGAAGCTGCTCCGTCTTTTGTCTTACTATATAGTCCACGTTCTAACTCATCTTTTGTTTTTTCGGTGGGATGTCAGATTAGCCTTGCGATAATACCCCATGCTTTCTGCGTGCTAGTTAAACAAATATACACTTAAGCTTATATAGTGAAGATTCGTCCAAAGATGAAAAACAAAGTAATAGAAAAAAGAAATTACTACTTTACTATTCTTTGCTTATACTTAGTTGCTACCATAACATGGTAAACACTGTCACTCATCACCAATTAAATGCCCTAGATCTATTGCAGCCTGTTCATGCCTTTGTTGCTCATGTCTGGTCAGTGGTCGGGCAGAGAGCAGTGCAACAGAGGCCAAGATCAACGGGTTAGTGAGGGAAATCAAGTTTCTTGTAAAACGGCATCATCGCCTCGCTCGGTCTCACCAGCCGGGCCACGAAGACGGAGATTTTTTTGCGTGCTTGGACCGATTTCAAGGAACGACAAAGTCAAATTGAAGATCGAGATCCGGCACAGCAAACGTTAGCCCCGCAGTCCAGGCCAAGCAAGGCCAAGCAAGGTCAAGCAAGGCAGGGGCCACGCTTGCAGATCCGGCGTCATTTTCTTCACAAACTGGCACGGCATGGCATGCACAGCCCCGACTTGTTTAAGAACCATTGGTCGCGGCCAGAGCTCCCACGTCACCAGCCACACGCCACTTCTACAGGGGGAGGGGGTGGCGCAAGACTGTCCAACGTCAATGAGGGGTCGTGGCGAGTCTATGACGCTCGCGGGGACAAGCAAGGTCTTGCTTCAGCCATGAAAACATGCACCACATGCACCACAGTGACCAGAACCCACGGGGAAAAGCTTGGCCAAAGCCATGATTCTATGCATTCTCGCCCCCCTATGACGAAAGGCCCTTTGAGAAAACATGGACATCAACAAGCCCGTCCTCACTGCTCAGTTGGCTGTTGGCACTTTGCCACTCACACATCGGCTGACACGACACGAAACTGCTGCTTGCATCATCGCGGGCAAACATCCTGATTTTTTTTTTTTTTTAACCACAAGTCGTCTTCGCGTCCTATATAAACCTTGTGTCCCATCCTTTCACAAACTCTTTCCTTAATCTAAACACACACAGTAATAACAACTACTCTTGATACCCCATTCCATCTCTCTATTCACTCCAAGATACTCACGGTATCAACCACATTATAAGATTCTCAAACATCAACACATCAATACATCACCATGTCTTCCATCGTAAACAAGGTCAAGGAGGCTCTGCACTCGGACAAGGACAAAACCGACACCCACCACTCCGCACACAACACCAACACCAACACCACACATCACGCCAGTGCTGCTGAGCCTCGTGTCCACAACACTGCTACCACCGGCACCGGTGTTGGCGGCACCCACAACTCCGCCTTCACCGGCAACGACAATTACACTGTCGGCACCACTGGTCTCGACAACCGCGGCATCGATGGTCCTGCCACCAAGACCGATGGTCCTCACAGCTCCAACATTGCCAACAAGGTTGACCCCCGCGTTGACTCTGACCGCGACCACAGCAAGAATCTGGGCATGAACCTTCAAGGCAACGCCACCACCGGCTCTGGTTCTGGCGCTGGCGCTCACACCACCCACAGCTCTGTTGGGACTCACAACACTTCCGCTACCGGCCCCGGCGTGATCGGCGGTGGTGCCGTCGCCGGCGACCACGGCCGAACTGGTCATGCAACGCGCAACGACGGTCCCCACGACTCCAACTTGGCCAACAAGGCTGACCCTCGCGTCGACTCTGACCGTGATCACAGCCGCAACCTGGGTGCCATCCCCCATGGCACTGCTACCACTGGTGTCCACGGATCTGCTACTGAATCTTCCAGCTTTGGTAACACCGGTATTCCTTCCTCCCATGGTGCCAACCCGCATGGCAGTGTCAGCATTGGTTACAACGGATCTACTGCTGGAACTCCCAGCTTCGGTAACACCGGCATCGCTTCCACCCATGGATCTTCCCACGTTGGAGGAACCACTGACGTCGCTGGTACTCACGGCACTTACGGCACTCACAACACTCACGGCACCACTGGAACTGGCTTGGCTGGTTCCCACGGCACTCACACCACTGGCACTCACACCGGAACGACTAGCACCACCGGTACTCACGGCACTCATGGCACCTACGATACCCTCGCCTCCCACACCGGTTCCGGCCCTGGCCCAGCTCCCAAGACCGCCGGGCCTCACAAGTCGACATGTTGAACAAGATGGACCCCCGCGTCGACAGCAACCTCGACGGCAGCAAGACCGTCGGCGGCAACAAGACGTACGCTCAATCTTGAAAGAGTGGGTGCAACTCACGCTTTGCCTTGCCCTTTTTTTTTTCCTCACATCACCTTTACCCTCTCCTCGTGACGGGAAAAACGGCTGATGAGTATTGTTATACAGAACAGAGATCCGACCGACGCAACTCAGGTGCCCCCCTCTGTCATGCAGAAGCATATTGGCAAGCCGTCGATTGAGCACGACGATCATGCCCACGACCGTGAGAGAAGACATAGCGTTTCGCACCAGGAGCAGCACCGTGGTCATTAGAATATGTAATGGAAATGAGGCGATGATTTGTAGTTTGCATTGATGAAGTAATGGACTTTAACCTCCACATGGATTGGCAGGCAGGAAATTTTATGCATAAATTTTGCCGGGTGGTGAGCGAGCGGCTTTGACCCAACTTGTGTCTTGTTGTTTGTGGGGAGCAGTGCTCATTGTGAACGGCTCGACAAGACTCGATGGACACGTCGCTCCTTGTTCACCGTTCCTACTCCCCTCGAAATGATGTCTTAACACCGGCCCATGTACACGTGCGATGTTTGTTGTTCTCTTCCAGTCCGTCCCGTCCCCAAAGCTCGCTTGAGACGTGTGACAGCCCCACATCAGTCATCAGGCTCCACTCACCGCCGACTAACTCCTAATAAACGGTCGACGACAAACCTTGGCTCCTCATCCATCCATCCTCGGGGACTAAAAGAAGAAGAAGAACAACAGGCACGCTTCCCTCCCCGTCAGCATGCCTTCTCCACGATGAGCAGTTCCATATCCCAGACTCTCTGGGCCGCCCGCATCCCTCTGCACATCACGCACGCATCGTCGCCCGCCACCACCGCCTTCGTCGTCAGCGTCCCGCGCTTCAGCTACCTGGCGCTGCTCCTGCCCCGTCTATCAGCCTACTTCGGCTCGCCCTGCTCGAGCTTCCACTTTGAGGATGTGCAGCTGCGGAACCTGGCCGTCGGCCTGCTCGCGGACCTGTACCGGCCCGCGCTGCCGTTCCGGCTGACCGTCGGGGACGGCATGGGCTGGGACATTGGCGACACGTTTCTCAACTGCGTCAAGGAGGCCGACTACGTGCGCAACGGCAACGCCAACCAGATCATGAAGATGTCCAAGGAGGACACGACGCAGCTGTGGAACGCCGTCGTGGACAACGACCACGCCGGCTTTGGGAGGGTCAACGCGAGGCTGCTGGATGCGCCTGCCGCGCTGAAGCACGTCCCGCTGAGGCTCTACGTGCCTGCTTCGGCGGCGATCGCCGCCGCCGCCGCCGGCTCCTTCAGGATCGTGCAGGCGCTGGTGGCGGCCGCGGGGCCGGACAGGAGGCCCAGGCTGCTGGGACAGGTGCTCAAGGAGCTCATGCCGCGGTTGTTTCCTAGTTCGCGGGATCCTGTGCTGGCCGGGGTGGTGATGCACGGTGCCGGCGTGCCATTTGCGGCGCCGCTGGCCGAGTTGATGAGGGAGGCGGCGTATCCGGATGGATGGCTGTGCTTGGTTGTCACTGTGTAGGATTATGAAGATTGGTAATAGAGGAACGAACTTTTATAGAATGGACAACCAAGGACGAAGAAGAAGAAAAAAAAAAAAAAGAAGAAGAGGAAAGAGGCTCAGTCAACGTCCCGTGAACGTCATCTGCCGACCCATCAAGCTCCGATAGGCACTGTCCACAGCCTTTCTCTTCCTCGTCCTGGCCTCCTCGTCCTCGTCCACTTCCACCGCCTCGTCGACGTCATCCGGCCCTGGAATCGGCGGCATCCACGCGCGGATCTGGCCGTCCAGATGTGCGCTGTAGATTGCCCCCACCGAGTTGTTGCCGCCCATGGCCATGCCCGTCTGGCCGCTGCCTCCGCCGTTGCCCCGCCACACAATCGTCGTGATTCTTCTGTTGTTGTTGTTGTTGTTCCTCCCCATCGCGCCGCCCGTCCCACGGGGTCGTCCCACGGCCAAGGGGTTCGCGGCGCCGGGGCTGCGCAGTCTCGTCACGACATTGCCGTCGTGCAGGTCCAGCATCAGGATCTCCCCGTCGTTCGGCCAGACCAGCAGCTCCCTCGCGCCGGACAGAAACAAACCGGGGGGCGTGACGACCATGGCGGCCGTCTTGGCATGCTGGTTCTGGATCAGCGCGCCGAAGCTGGCGAGCGTGTTGGCCCCCGTCGCGGCATCCCACACCCTCACCTTGCGGTCCAGTCCCGCCGACACCATGTACGCCCCGTCGTCTGTCCACGCCAGCCCGTTGACGGCCTCGTCGTGAGCCCGGGCGGCGGGCCCGGCGGCCCCGGCGGCGGCCCCGGAGCGGCCTCGGGAGGAGCGGTGCACGATGCCCAGCGAGTCCTCCTGGTCGAGCTGGGCGACGACGCCGCCCGCGCGGCGAATGTCCCAGATGCGCACCCTGCCGTCGGCGTGGCCGCTGGCAAGGACGTGCTCGTGGCGCGGGCTCCACGCCGTGCAGAGGACGGGCCCGCCGTGCGCGACGAGCGCCTGCACCGCCGAGCCCGACCTGAGGTCGACGAGGCGCGCGTTGGAGTGCTGCGTCGCGCATGACACGAGCAGGTGGCCGGCGATGGGGCTCGTGGCGTGCGAGTAGATGGTGGCGTTGAGGTCGAAGACGGCCGTGAGGGCGGCCCGCTGCGTCGCCCACAGCCTCAGCGTCTTGTCGTACGAGCTGGACAGGAAGGCGTCGGCGTCGAAGGGGTAGAAGGCCAGGTGCGTGATGCCGTGGCTATGGCCGTGGCCGTGACCGTGACCGCCGCCGCCCCTGCCCCCGATGGTGCTCACGGGGCGGAACGTGTGTCGCTGGTGAGGCGTGGCCGGCTCGTCCAGATCCCATATCTTGATGGACCCCTCCGAGCCCCCCGACACGAGCAGTCGGCCGTCAAACTTTTCGAGCGCGAGGCCGCTTGCGCCGGCGCCGTGGGCGCGCACGTCACGCGTCGTCTCGGCGACTTGGCCGTGGAAGCGGTGCTGCGGCGCCGGCGCAAACGTCCGGAGAAGCTGGCTGGTTATGCATCGTGAGAGGTCGTGAGGGGTGAGATCTCCTGTCTCGCGGGCGAGGAGGCGGGCCTGCATTCATTGAGGATTGCCGAGAGATTGAAGACGACAAGGGGAGCTCTGATGAGAAGAGAAGTTGGCGTCGCTTGATTTGTTGATTTGTACCGAGTTAAGCTATCGCTCCAATCGGTGAGTGACCATTCACGGGATCCACAATCGCGAACTCAGACCCACGTAAAATTGAATTGAATTGAATTTTATTTTTTTTGCAAGTTCTTCTGTAAATCCACAATCAACCTTGACTGGAAGCCAAAATCGGGCAAATCGACAAATCTACGCCAGCATTTGCCCGTACATAGTCCTGCGTCATACCATGATTCGCAGGCGGAATGGGCTACGTGAGGTGGTGCAACAAGCCCGACTGTTCGTTGCTTGCATGTGGCCGGACGACGAGAATATTCTTCAATCAGATGCAACGAACTCTTCCCTTCCCTTCCCGTAACAAACCTCACTTGTCCACCCCCTGCGTCTGAACCGCCACAACTTGTGCCATGGACTTCTCCTCCGAGGACAAGGAGCACCCGTCTCTCACGGCAGAAGAGGACAATGCGGATGCAGCCATCTTGTCGGGTTTCGAGCGTCCCAAGGGCGCCGCCGACCGACGACGTCTCGCTACGCTCTACGACGCCGTAGCAGGTTCGTACCAGAACTCCCCCCCCACCCCCCCCCCCGGCCCTCTCACCACGCAGACGTGAGGAAAAAGGGCTCCCGCAATTCATCAACTTGAGTCTAACGCCATGGCAGGTAGAGTCACCAAGGACCACGTCGTCCGAAACGAGCGCCCTCCGCCGCCACCGCCGCCGCCGCCGCAAGTCATCCGCCATCCCACCCGCGGCGGCCCCCTCGGTCCCGATGAAGTTTTGTTTCGAAGAAAGGACGCGCCCACGCGCTACGCAGAGCATGATGTCTACAATGCGCATGACAGGGACCTGCCGCGCGGCGACCAGGGCGTCCTCCCGGACAGCGACCTGCTCAAGTCCGTACACGCCTATTCCAGCAAGTTCTACGGCGCCATGGAGCGCAGACACCGACGCCAAACGCAGATCCACCCGGGGCGCCGCGGCATCGACGAGAGGAGCATGGACGAGACGGCCCTGCTGGCGTTTGGGATCCTGCTGGAGGAGGCGGGGAGGGAGATTCTCGGTCGGCGGGGCGATTGTGTCTTCACAGAGGGGCTTGTCGGACCGGATGCCGCCGGAGATCTGGGAGACGAAGCGGCGCGGCATACGGGCTCCGCGGCTGTTCACCAGCGTGCTGAATCGACCTCGAGTCGCAACGAGAGATTGCCAAAGAGGAGGAGAGTGACGAGGAGCGCAGAGGAGCGCCCTTGAGAGAGTTGGCTCGGGAGTCGCTTCCGTTGAACGCGTGCTGCGGGGTTTCGGGGAGAATTCCGTGGCGAGCTGTGCCGAGTGTGTTTGATGGTCCAGCAGCAAATTTCACCAGTGCTAGGTCCATCTCCGCGACGTCGAGCGCGACAAAGAGGGCTTCTGTAGACGACGCAAGGTTCATACCCTCCGATGGGGTGGCGTGGCCCTGGTGCTCACGAGTTCCTACGCGGCAGTGCTCGCACAGTGCTTGGATGAAGGGGAGGTCCGATGCTGGGAGGCCATCCGGCGATGACCACTGACGATGTTGATAGATGAACATCAGATCCCTTTTTCCCCCCGGACCCCTAGCTATGTTAAAGATGATCCCAGGTTCTCAAAAAGCCTCCCCATCGTCATCGAGCCAATCAACCATCGCTTGACTTGTTGAGAGAACAAAAAAAAAGTTGGTTTCTAGAGCGAGTCTGTCACACAACATCTGAATCCTGAAAATCGCCGAAGGGCAAACGCCAAGATTCGTGCTTGCCCACATCGGTGATGGCGTTGGCGTTGTAATGTACTTTGTAGCTTGAGTCAAGAGTCTTTGTGGGGAAACCGGGAAGTTTTTCTTCTTCCTTGTTGGTGTTCCTGCTCCTTGTACTCGACGTCTCTTAGAACCGCCCTTGCAACGAACAGTACAATAATGAATGAGCAGAGTACTTGCTGAAGTACCTTGATAGTGGGTTTTTGCATCACAAGATTTCGCAACGCTATTCGTGACGCCTGTGCGTGCACCAGGCTGTCAAAACTATGACGACGTACGAGACTTTTTGCTTGATGTTACTCCTTCCTCCCCTCCGATCACAACTGCTTGCACGTGAGTGAAAGGCAGCGCAAGCCCATCTGAATTGGCATGTTCGTTATTCGGACCGTCGCCCCAAGTAAGTACTCGATACCTCGCCCTCGGCATCTTTCAATTTCCCGCTACAAAGTGGCGTGTGCTTCGTTCCTTTGAGGTATCGTGATGTGCCCTCTATCAACCTTGAAGCTCCTCGCAAACAATGCGTATTCACGACCAAAGTACGGGCATCGTTGTAAATGGTTAGACAACTGCAGAAGCAGGGTTCAAGGGCCAGCAGGATCCCCAAAATGTTTCAACACAGTACCACAATGAGGCTTGCCCATAAAACGTACTCCGTACGGAGTCTACCATGGCATTTCTGCAAAATAGCATACTCGAATGAGCCATGATGTGCAGATGGCCACCACGGAGCACGCCTGTGTTTCTTTTTTTTTCCCACCAAGGAGAGAAGAGAAGAATAACACTCGGAGTTTTTGGACCTGTGGCTTGAAAGAGCGCAAAGGTCGCACAGATTTTTCCTGTGTTCGCTCCCGTGGTTGCAGAATGGTGGCCCCCAATGGCGACCGTTGATCACCAACCACCTTGTTGGAAAGCAACTTTTACGATGCTGAGGCGCAGGCGAAGCGGAAGTCGCTCATCCGATCCCAGCATCTTAAGTGGCTCGATCCCCAGATGACCTGACACAACTCGAGATCGGGTCGTATACAAATATGTCATGGTGATGGGCCTTATGCCCCTAGTATCAGCAACGACAGACGTTGCGTGGGGAGACCAAGGCGCGACGGAGACGATTCATCGGCTCTTTTCGAGTTTCTTTCTTTTCGTCAGAACTTCACATAGGGGAGTATGATAATGACTGGTAAAGAAGAAATGAGTTGCCGCACCGGAAATTCGTCGAACTTATCCCACGTCAAGCGGAAGCAACTGCAACAAGATCATCCACCCAAGGTTTCTAGACCTTGAAGTGTTCGACGACAGCGAGCGTATGCAGCTGAAGAGAGTGCCCCCCCCCCCCCCCGGTCTCGGCTGCGTTCCAGCCGTGACTGCAGCAGCGTCAAAAGGAATTGATTCGGAAAGGAGAGCGTCAACCTACTCCGCCTGGGTATGTATTAGGCACGACGACTGCGAGCAGAATCGTCTCGTACCATTTGATGCATCGGATGTAATACAAATGTGCTGCAAATTTTGGACAAGTGCTGCCCGGTATTCTGAAAGAAGTCGTCGGGCTGTTCCCCAGTGTTGATTAGTCCAGCTTTGGGCTCTTGGTTTCTATCTATCACAGTGGACATGGAACTGCTCCATGCTTGAATATCTTTCCTCCTGGCTTATAACACTGAGTTCTGACATGAATATCCCTACAAAAATTGGCGGTGGGATAGATAGCCAGAAGATGTCGCCTCGGACACGATGTTGCAGGGAGAACTCTCCCGGTTCCAAACTGCGTGCCGAGACTTTAGTATGGGACCTTCTGAGAGCCTCGAGCTTGAAGAACGGCGTCCATCAGAGAGGCGTGTCATGAGGTTCTTCAAACTCGCGAACTGTGTGGCCGTGCGTACATCGTGAAAACGTGGCCGCTTACTGCCGAAACATGCATCTGCATTTGTCTTCGCACCTGCCTTCCTTGGAAAGTGACGCGTAGGGCCGGCCGGTCGAGTGGCAGGAACGACGGAGGGGCAGGCTGCAAGGAAACTTGCCGAGCTGCAACACACTTCGATGCATCGCAGGCTTCTGCACAACGCCCCTGAACTCTTCAACATGTATGTATGCTCCCATGAGGCATCATTGGCTGACCTCTCTGTTCAATAGCATTGCATACGGAGCACGGAGTATTTCATCACCCCATCAGGAACTGACAAGTCATCTGCGTGTTGAGTCATCTGCATGTTGTAGAGGGGACAGCGGGGGCCTGCAATTTAGCGGCAGCACAAAAAAAAAAAAAAGCAAAAGGTCAGCCACGAGATCACACCGAGCAATGCGAGCACACCCCCAAAATTGCTTTTGGCGAGCCCGGATCTCCACGGCATTGATGGTAGCCGTCGAAAGATTTGATACATTGCATCCAGCTACTGCACCTCTGTAACACAAGCACGACCAGCATTCCTCAACGAACACGAATCCAAGACGTGAAGGAGCTCGACAGTGGAGCAAGTTCGCGTGCGCGGCTCCCAAGAGCATGATGTGCACTACTGTACGTACTACGGATTATCTGCACATCATAAAGCAGCTGCGACGACTACATACGATCGGGCATGACTAGGGCTGAGCTGCTCGGCGTGATTTCATTTCGGCGCCTCCATTCTGTCTAGCAAGCACAGCGCCATCCTGGTGCCGGAAGTCGAGAGAACGCTGCAGAATGTGCTCTTGTGTATGCGGGGAGAGGAGAAGCAAAGACACTCTTGCTGTCTCTCAATCCTTCGTTGAGAAATGTGGTAATGATGGGTTTAGGACGAGCGTAGCCACGAGTTGGGCACCAACATATTCGGAGCCGGTGCAAGCCGATATACAGTCTAACCCCTGAATGATTTTACACTCGCTACAAGCCCCACGCGGGGCAGTCACTATCAGCTGTGAGTGGCTAGCATGAGTGGAGCTGTTAGGAATATTACAGGGGTAAAAGGGTACTTAGTAGTACTAGCGAAAGACATGTAATCTTAAGTATCTTTTACCCTACCTATTAACTTTTCATTGGCTTGTTACCCCTGGTCATGTACCTCGTGTAAAATCATTCAGGGGTTAGACTGTACACTGTGGATGTACATGTAGGGTGTATCCCGCCATGTAGGGTGTATCCCGCCGTGACGGTTTTCTCTTGCGAGACATTGATTTGCCAACCAGGGGAAAGGAACCAGGTGACAAGTTTTCTATGTGGGTCACTAATTTGGCACGGTGGCAGAATAATAAGCTAGGTGAGAATCTGGGGCACCGTGGATGCTTGCTAAGATGATGCAGGCTTGTTGCGTTAACCCGTGCAGTATGACCGCCATATTGAGAGGGCGAGTATCTAAGCTTTTTTTTTTTTGCAGTGAGTAAGCTCTCATTGCTGATCCATTTTTCGATGGCTCGCCATTTCATTGACACAGAGTACAACGGATTGTTGATACATAGAATCTTATCAGAACTGTATGTGTGGATTGCACCCCTGAACGCCCCATGTCATCATATTTGTGGACGCCGAGGTTATCCTGACTCAATCCAGCTACTGTTGTCGCGAAAAGTATGTATCGGTTCCTTGCCAAGGTTCTCATCGTTTGACTTGTTCGGCTATTGGGCATCAATATCTGCGGAGAAGTCTCGAACCGTTTATTGCCTGAGGTGTTGATCAGGGTCGCTGAGGATTAGAGCCAGCCAGCCAGGTGCTACACGAGTCGCCGTCGCCGTCGCCGTGACATGGGGTGTCAACCCGGATCGGCGTGCAGTTCTTGTCTTTTGGTTTGCTGCCCGAACTCAGACCACTGACAAGCATGCACAACTAGCCGAACTGATCAAGATTCTCTACAAGGTCAGTGATATCAATCGCACCATTGGAGATAATGATGATGGACATGGATCTGACGTGTCTTAGAGACATGTCGGGTTTCTCGGGTTCCTCGGTTTCTAGAAGACGATGAAATACGCGCCATGGTTTCATGAGACCCTGTTTGTCTGATACAAACAAATATCGAAGAGATTCATATCCACTAATAGAACTAGGCTAGGCTGTCCAAAACCGTTAGCATCATCCCATGAGGCCACCAGCCTTTTTTTCGTGCCTGACGTTTGTACCTGATTGGCTGGAGTGAACCTGTTGCGAAAAGCTCCAAATGAGGGCCGAACCACGGGGATGTGCGCGATAGTGTGCACGGCCCGGACATTCAAACGCGACAAAGATGCGGGTGTCCTGGTCTCTCACCCTGTTGAGGTACGGCTCCATTGCCTGGATGATTAGCGCGCCCTTTCCCCCTGTCGGGGAACTTGTGAACTTTCTGCTTGTTTGTCGGGCAGCTTTGTTGGTAGGCCGGCCGAACCACTCGAGTTTTTATAGATGAACCAGACATGCCAGACGTATGTGCTAAGTGTACCACGCCGTTGAGACACACGACTGACGAAATATGGTGCTCCATGCGCGCGCCGCCACCTATACTTATTCTCTACATGGAAGTCGGTGAGTCGATGGATGGAATATACTGTGAAGCCACAAGCAAACATCCAGCTGCGCATTATCAACAAGACTCACCATCATGCCGTTGAGACTTGCATCACTTCCGGCTACCACGGTCCACGGCAGACACGAGTACGTGGCGGGGGACGATTCTATTGGGTCAATCCTCGCAGCAACCATACATAAGCGCAAACAAGCTGCTCTGCTGCTTTTCTTGCGGTGTGTGTGCTACTACAGTAATTCATCCTGTGCCTGTGCCACGGGGCGGACAAACCTCAATACCAACCCGTGCCAAGCTGTCCCTGACGCTTTGTTTGGGCTGCACATTGATGGGCAGCTAGGGACCAGTCATAGGGTCGGCTCCGACGCGACATTGCTGAAGCACTCTCAGGCGGGCAAGCAAAAAAAAGCAAACACTCATCAGGCCGGCATTGGCAAGGGACGCCTAAATGCGCATCTGTCTTTTCTTAAATGCGCATCTACCCTTAGTCCTAAAACGGAATAAGTACCTTCTCACCTAATTCCCTGCTAAAGATACTAGCTCTCTTTAGTGGCAAATGCAGGCAGCTCACGGCAGCTTACTATAACGTGTAACGCTTGTAATTTCTTCCTTTTCGTTATTATAAGGCCCTCACAACGCAACGCAACACAACACAACGCAACGCAGTTATAATAATTCTCTTATAAATACCCTTTATTATATCACTCCCTAAGATACAGCTATTTTATACAACCGCAGAAGATACTATTAACGCCGTTAATACCTAGTAAGAAAGCGAGGGATTTATAGTAGTTAAATCTAGCGGTAGTTATTCAAAGCGCACACATCAGAGAATAACCTATATACTTTAATACTAGCATAGTAGTGGTTATAGGCCAAATGCCCTTAATTCTAATATTTACAAGACCTCTTTAAGAAAGCTACAATGCCCTTTTTACGCAGAAGTATAATATATATATTATTTACGCTAGCTAGCTCTATAGATAGCTATTACTAGTACTCCTACTACTAAGTTAAAAGGGAAAACCCTATACTAGGAAGAAAAACCCCCTTGCGTCTATATACAGGCTAGCGCCGGCCCTGTGATAGGTTTACGCTGCTTAGTGTGTTTCCTGTTATAGGTGTTTATTACTAGCTTACGCTAGCCTTATCCTATTAAAAAGAAAAAAGAAAGGAAAAATATATGAAATAAGCCCCTTCTAGTCCTATTCTAGTGTAATAACACCTAAGTCTCTTTGCTTTAGGCTAGGGTAAAGTAAATCTGGATTTATAGCATTAATTCACTTCTTATTCACTTTCGCGCTAACTCTTCTATAGCCTTACTTTTTAGCTATCTCTAGCTTACCTTACCTTATATATCTAGTAAAGTCTAAGCACCTAGTTTTATTTAATTAGCATAGTAGTTATAGCCCTAGACTAGTATAGTCCTAGGATAAGATTACTTATATGTTATTAGATTTGTTATGTTATGCTCTCCCTCTAGGGTCCTAGTCTCTTTTCTTCTCTTTATATTAAACTTCCTATAGGTTCTTCTTTTCTTTCTAGCTATTTAAGGCTATCCTAGGCTAGGGTTAGGTTATTTGCTAATATTTACTATAGATTTAGAATAAATCTAGCATAATAGCGCCAGAAGCTATAAGTACTCTAGTGTTACTACTTATCTAGCTCTAATTCGCCTAGGAATCCTGTAAGTATAAGAACTTCCTAAGGAAGTCTATAACTAAGAAGCAATACGTATAGGTAATAGAAAAGAGTTTATCTATAAGTTATGTTTACCTTTATTCTAGTGTGAGGCCCTACTCACAACACCAGCGCGCTAGCACACCACTAGGCGGGCGCACCACGCCCTAGGGCTAGGTCCACGTGACACTAGCGAGTCACTACCTATAAGTTAGTAACTTGCACGCATAACACACTTAGACCTAGTAAGCTTTAGTTAATATATAAACGCCCCTATACCTCTTACCTAGCTATCCCTTTATTCTTATAATTCTAAAGCTTCTCCTACTAGCTACCTAAGAGTAATATAGGGGGGAGAATAACCTAATCCACTAGAACTATGCCATATATTACTTAGGATTAGCTAGATAATAGTAATACTGTAGCTAGGGATATATTACATTTTATAACCCTATCTAAAGCCATACCCTTTACTATAGTAGTAGAAGAGGCAGTGGTTAGGGAGCGAATTGCCTAGCTTAAGCAACTTAAGGAACTATAGGATTAAGAAAAAGAGCTTACTAACTTAATATAATCTTATAGAGGACTAGCAAAAAGGGGCTAAAAGGATAGTTTATCCTTAAGCCTTAGTAGCTAAGAAGTTAAGGTCTGAAATATTATAAAACTCTAATACCTTATAAACCCGTAGAAGTATAAGATATAGCTTAATAACCTTAGCCATGCCTTTAAGGGGGCGAAGAAGAAGTATTACTAGGATAACTAAAAGATCCTCTTTACACTTAATTACATATATATAAACTATTAGGCTAGATAGGACTAATATGTTAAAGAATAACTGGCTAATAGTTAGGATTATCCTGATAACTAGGATAAGTTCTAAGACTAGACCCTTACGCTGCTTAAAGACTCTGTAAGTTATAATATATAAATAGCTACGTAGCTAGAAAACACAAAGCAAAAGGAGAGCTAGAGTCCTATTAAGTTTAGCATTTACTTAGATTCGCTAGAGAAACACCTAGAATAAGCTCTAGAAAAGACTTATGCTCTTATATTCTTTATAAAATTACTTCCTAACTTATAAGATTATTTAACCTACACGCAGATATCACTAGTCTGACATAAGAAGATATTATATAACTTGCCTAGTAATTCTAGGAGGTAATGTTAAAGAATAAGCAAAAGCTAAATAATTTAGAAGAGAAGGGGCTATATAAGGCGGCTTAACACTAAAGATATAACTCCTTACAAGGGCATTAGCTAAATAGGGACTAAAGAGATAAGGATAAGGATAAGGAAAAGACCCTAGCTACTTACCTAAATAATAATAGATTATAAGGAAGAAAATAGTGCTATAACTATAGTAGTATAGAGTATTTCTTCTATAATTACAATAAGCTAAGGAAAGACTAATAAGAAGGTTAGGAAAACTCCTAGAGGTAGAAGTAAAAGCCCTTACCTCTGCCTTAGACACTAGGGTACTAGTAAGATGCTGATTTTATATACTAGTTACTATCCATAGGCATAAAGATATTAAAACAGTAGCAAATCTTAATAGTTACGCTAAGATTAATATTATAAGCGCCTAATTTGCATAGACTTATAAGCTTAATTAGGCTAAGGCTATAACACCTATCTTAAAGGTAGTAAGGGCTTTAATAGTCCCTTAATATAGTATCTATAAGGTGCCTATTTTAATTAAAGATTTATAGGGCGAAGAGAGAGACCTTAAGTTACTATGTGTAGCTGTTAATAAGGACCTAAGAGTAAAGGGAAGCCTTGTATTAATTAGAATACACATGCTTGCAGAAGAATATGTATATCTCTGCTTATACTTATAAGAATAGTGGTTTAAAAAGAGAAAGGTAGCCTTTTTGCTACTAACTCCCCGTAAGTTTGTAAAGGTAACGCGTAATAAGACGATTATATATGCTATTATAGGCGTGATAGAAGATAAGTTTATCCCTCTTAAAGATAAAGAGGAGGCAAAAGCATATAGGA
The DNA here is from genome assembly GCA_019022495.1 of Epichloe hybrida. Lineage (NCBI taxonomy): Eukaryota > Fungi > Ascomycota > Sordariomycetes > Hypocreales > Clavicipitaceae > Epichloe > Epichloe hybrida. Next base: position 262,158 of record JAFEKR010000042.1, read on the forward strand.
CTATTAAAGATATCCTAGAGGAACTGCGCGAATTTAAAGATGTGTTTATATTAGATAAGGCAGGGAGCCTCCTATTAAAAAAGTTAACTAACTATGTAATTAATCTTGTACTAGGAGCTATACCCCTGTATAGACTAATTTATTCTCTCTCCTAAAGCAAACTTAGGGAGCTCTAGGAATATATTAATAATAACCTAAAGAAAGGCTAGATAAGACCCTTAAAGAGCCTAGTGGGCGCGCCTATCCTATTTGTGCTAAAGAAGGATAGAACGCTATGGCTATGTGTTAACTATTAAGGACTTAATAAGGTAATATAGAAGAATTACTACACTCTCCCCCTGATTTCGGAGATCCTTAATTAATACTAAGGGGCCTATTTCTTTTCCAAGATTAATATTAAGGATACGTACTACTAAATTCGCATTAAAGAAGGCGATAAATAGAAGACAGCTTTTTGCATATATTATAGGCACTATAAGTACCTTATAATGCCTTTTAGGTTAACAAATACCCTAGCCACTTTCTAGAGTTATATCTATAAAGTGCTGTATAGGCTAGTTAACACTATTTATATAGTATATCTAGATAATATCTTAATTTTCTCTAAGATAAAGGAGGAGCATACTAAACATATTAAGTAAGTCCTTAAACACATAAGGTTAGCGGAGTTATACGTAAAACCCTCTAAGTGCTCTTTCTATAAGGAATTAGTAAAATTCCTAGGGTTTATTCTCTTTATTAATAGGATATTAATAGATACTTGCTAGGTTAACATAATTAGAGAATAGAAGGAGCTAATAAGTTTTAAGGATATATAGTTATTTCTTAGGTTCTATAACTTCTACTAATGGTTTATCTATAGATACTCTAGAATTACAGTACCTTTTTACGTATTAATAAAGGGTAGTTAAAATAGTATCTAGACTAGGAGGTTTATATTTAGAGAAAAGAAGCGGTTAGTGTTTAACTAGCTAAAAGATGCCTTTTAGTAAGCGCCTTTACTTTAACACTATAACCTGAGTTAGGTAGTGCGCATTAAGATAGATGCCTTGATTTTCGTAATAGTAGGAATCCTGTCTTAGCAAGACGATGAGGGCTGTTAGTATCTAGTAGCTTTTTAGTTAAGGAAGTTTATAGACGCTAAACGTAACTATAGCATAGCTAATTAAGAGCTGCTTACTATAGTAAAGTTATTTAAACACTAGTAATATTATGTTAAAGGCGTAGAGATACCTATAGAGGTCCTATTAGACTATTATAACCTATAGACCTTTATAAGGTAGTAGAAGCTAAATAGAAGATAGGTATAATAGTGTATATTCCTTTACCCTTTCTATTTTGTGATTAAGCATAGACTAGGGAAGAGCAACCTTGCGAATACACTATTAAGAAGGTCTAATTATAAGAGTAAACCTATATTAAATAGGGCGCTCCTACTAGAGCTTTAAAGGAAGATAGTAAATATCTTTATAGCAGAAGAAGAAGTACTAATACATTAAAGAAGTTATAGTGTAACGCTAGTCTTAGAACCTACTAAGGTAAGAGTAGCCTAGGTAAAAGGCTAGTTAGCCACTATAGATCTAGTAATAGGTTAGCTAAACAAGGGTAATTTTAAGGAGAAGGTAGCGTGTGTTTAAGACGTTAGTATAGCATAAGTAATTTAGGGGGCTATTATATTACTAAATCCCTACTAATCCATAGCAAATAAACCATTAGCGTAACTACTATAGAAGGCATAGGACTAAGATCTAGATTTACAAAAGCGCGGAGGTAAGGTTAACTCCTAAGTAAAAGGGAGGGGAAAAGCTAGTCTATAGTTATATAGTATAAGGGGCCTCCTAATATATAAAGACTAGGTAGTTATTCTATAGGAGCCTATCTTATAATAGGAGCTTCTATAGCTACACTATAATAATCTATTAGCGGGTTACTTTAAGACTAAACGCACTCTAGAGCTACTAAAACATTACTATTAGTAGCTAGCAATAAGTAAAGCTATTTTAGACTATATATCTAGCTATGGAGTATACTAGTATGTTATAGTAAGATAGCACCGCCCCTATAGAAGCCTTAAATCACTACTAATACTAAGGTAACTATAGGCAAAGATCTTAATAGACTTTATTATAAGTTTACTACTAGTGTAGCTAGGCAAGCAAGAAACCAACGCAATCCTAGTAATTATAGACTAATTTACTAAGTACTCTATCTTCCTTCCTATAAAGACTATAATTAACGTAGCTAAATTAGTAAAGTTATTTTATAAGGAGATTAAGCTATGATTTAAAGCGCTAGAGGGCATTGTGTCTAATAGAGAATTAGTATTTATAAGCTAATTCTAGTTAGAGGTATATTACTAGTTATATATAAAGCGGAGGCTTTTAATAGCGTTTTACCCCTAAACTAATAGGCAGATAGAGAGGATAAATTAGGTGCTTAAGTATTACTTATAATGTTTTATTAAAGAGAACTAATAACTATAGCTAAAGCTACTCCTAATAGCCTAATTTATATGTAATAATACTATTAATAGGATAATAGGCTACTCCCCTAACTACACTCTTATAAGCTATTTGCCTAAGTTCTGCCTTACTCTTAAGGGCAAGAGCATAGAGGGGGAGGTCCTAGAGGCTTACACGTGTGTTAAAAAGCTACATAAGGTTAGGGAGAAACTAGCATATAACTAGGCAAGGGCTACTAAAGCGTAGGCAAAGTACTATAACTAGAGATATTAGCTAATAACCTTAAAAAGAGGAGACTTAGTACTACTATTAGTAAAGAATATTAGGCTTAAGGACGCGAAACAGAAGCTAAACCTAAGATTTATTAGGCTATTTTAGATACTTAATGCTATAGGTAAATAAGTGTACTAACTAGCGCTACCTGATAAGTATAGCTAACTATATAACATATTCTACGTTAGCCTATTAGAGCTATAGAATCGCTAGGAAGACGCCCTAGATAAGGATATGCTAATGCTAGACCTTAAAGATAATAATAATAAGTTTAAAGTTAAAGAAGTTAGGGATTACAGGAAGATATGTAAAGGTAACAAATACCTAGTGAAATAAAAGGGCTAGCTAAGCAAATATAATTAATAGGTAGCATTAGAAGATATAGAAGGCGCTTAACGCGTAATTTAAGCTTTCTATTAAAGTAAAATAAGTAGAAAGTATAGCAAGATGTAATTAAGTTATAAGTAATAAGGGATAAGGTAATTACGAAAAAGGCCTAGCCTTGTTAGCTGCTATTACACTCTAATTAAAACCCTTGTTAGACTATCTACTAAATAACAAAAGAAAAGATACCTATAAGGAGGGGAGTCTTATAGGAAACCCTTCTATGGTTGCCCCCTTATGCGTTAAAACGACGCCATTATAAAGGAGGTACTTAGCGCCCTTACTCTTATCCTCCTAAACTACTACCTCTATTACCTAGAAAAACTAGTGCTTCGCCACCCCCTAGGGCACAAATCCTGGATTGTAATATTATAGCTGTAAAGTCATTTTTCTCTTCTAGGAATTATAATATGTAGTGTAGTTTAGCTATAAAAGTTAGTAAATAAGTAGCGAAGGAGGAGTAATAACTTATAATCCCTAGGGCAGGGGTAGGATATATAGTAACTAAAAGTTGCTAGTGCGAAATAATATACTGATTATACGTGGCTAAAGCAGCCTACCTAGGGAGTAAGTAAAGGTTTAGAGAACACGCAATAAAACGTACCTAATAGACCTTAGTAGCCCTAGTTAAACTAAAGGAAATATAATAAGCTATGTTAGCGTGATTAAACCCTAAAATAAGGTTTAGATAATAAGTGCTAAAACAGTGGCAAGTTGCCTTAGAAAACATACGATTATTAGGGTTATTAGGGTCCTAATTGCTTAGGGTATCTATTAAAGTTTTTACCTAATTAAGGATAGTAAGAAAATCTAGAAAATCCCCTTATATAGTTAGCATTGCCTAGAGAGATATAGGCGATTAGGGACCGAAAGAGCAGAGAATATAATGTACTTACTGTCTCGTAAGTATTGCCACATTTGACACACTAGACACAATGCTTTAAATGTTTCCCTTTAATAATAGCGGTTAGTGCGCCGGGGAATCGATAGTTAATCTAAGGGACGTTAGGCTTAGCTAGAGGATTCTTCTTAAAGTCCGCGTAACCTATGCGCAGATAATGTATATAGGAATATCCTCTTAAATAGATGTTAGGGATAGCTATAATAATAATACTCTTAACGCTTTCCCTATCCGATTCTATTCTAATAACAAGGCAAGTAGTGAAGGTAGAGTTATAGTAACTAATAATGTGATAGTATCTAGGGAAAAGTTTGCTATAAATAAGAAAGGGAAAAGTTAGCGATATAATAGGGAGTCGTAGGTGAATTTATACTTAAATACTAATATTGTTTGTTATTGTTTTAGTATGGCTGCCACTTAGCGAATAGCTGCATAGTACTTACCAAAAGCCATTTAGGAGCCTAGCTAAAAGTAGGGGGGTAATTGTGAGGCCTTACTTATAACACTAGCGCGCTAGCGCACTACTAGGCAGGCGCACTATGCCCTAGGGCTAGGTCTACGTGACACTGGCGAGTCACTACCTATAAGTTAGCGACTCGCACGCACAACACACTTAGACCTAGCAAGCTTCAGTCAATATACGAACGCCCCCATACCTCTTGCCTAGCTATCCCTTTGTTCTCACATCTAGGCCTAGTCTACTACTAATTTGCCTTAGCTTAGTATACTAAGAGAAGTCTAATATATATCCTGTAAGTCTTGTTTAATTTAGGACCTTAGGCATTAGTGCTATCTTGTTGTTAGTAGGTTAGCCTTGCTCTAGCTTAGTAATAGGGCTAACTTGCTAGATAGGGGCGGTTACTAACGTATGTTTTAACTATTAGGTTTAGAACTATTAATACCACTAGGTAATAATTACCTCTATTCTAGCTTAGTTCTATGTCTAATCCGCTATATAGCTAAATATATCTAGCAACTAGAATGAGCACTAGTGGTTAGTTAAGACCTAGGCTTCTATAGCTAATAGGGGTAAGGTAAGTCTGCTCTAGCCTAGTAGCGGGTTTATTCTAGCTCTAATATCCTTCTTAATAGACTTTAGAAGGCTTCTAGGACTAGGTTAAGAAGCTTTATGCTAGTAATTAGGTAAAGAAGAAATAAAGCGCCTTAGTAGTAGGCCTAGACTAGGCTAGTTCCTCTAAGGAATAGCATACTAAGCTTATCTTTTAGCTTATATACCTTAATACACGTGCGGTGGAGACAAACTATCTCCTACTCGCTATTATCCCTATAAAGAGTCACAACTAGGTAGCTATAGGTATAACCCCCCTCCTAGAGAAGGAATAAGGTAGTGGCTTAATTTTGGTTTAGAGTAGGGGCAGTAGTAGGCTAGTAGGACTTATAATACCTAGAGTTTATAGTTAAAATTAATCTAATAATAGTTCTAGACCTGAATGTTCTCTATTGTGATTATGAATTATAAAATTAGTCCCTCCCCTAGCCCGCCTCCGTGCCTACACCATCCATTCCGTCCCCTGTGCTAGGTTTGTGATTAGGAGGTTTTCCGTCTGTCAACGAAGTCAGCCCGGGTCCGGAGGTATTCCGAGCCGTCTTATAGCCAGCTCAGAAGTATAATATAATAAACATAAGAATGCCTAGGTTCCTATAATTAAGGAAAACATATATAATTACAACCTAGTCCTTTCTCCCTTAAATTTAAGCATCCTTTGCCTTTAAAGCTAATAGAAATTTAGCCTCTAATAGCTTAAGATAAAGGTTAAAACCCTTAGTAAACATAGTATATTTGTTGATTCCTTCGGATCTTCATCGGTTTAATCGTGGCCAAAGACTAGACCGAATTGTGGGTCCGGCGCGATGCACGCGATACGATTGGCTGCATCAATTCGCCACCCCCTCTTTTACCCCACATACGGATTTCGCCTACTTTTCTAGCATCTAGACTTTCCCTCTCTTCTCTCTCTTTCCTAGCTAACTAACTAACTATTATTAACTTTAATTTATACGGGATTTATTACCTACGTAGGACCTTAGTGTAACTAACACTAATTAGTGGTTAACTTTATAACCACAGATAAGCTAGGTATTATAAGAAGAGATATTTTTATAAATACTACTACTACTACTACCCCTTATTATACTATAATAGTTATTATAGTAAAGAGGCATGACTATATAAGTATGCTAAAGGAAGAGACTAGAATCCTAGTTGCAGGCTTGTTAGGCTTCTAAGGAATTAATCTATTAACCCTTAGGCTTAGGGATATAACTTTGTTATATCTATCTAGGATATTATTATTAATTATTAATTTTATTATCTATTATAAGAAAACTAACTAAATAACTAAATCTATTACTATAAGGTATTTATTTTAAACCTAATATTAAATAACCTTAGCTAAGCTAGCTAATATATCTATAACTTCTCTATAAATATTCCCTTTATCTAACAGACCTTTAATCTGTTTGTATAAGCATCTATAGCTTATTTTTTGCCCCCTTTATTATTAGTGCTATTTACCCTATACTTATTAGCAAGAAAGAGAGATTACCTCCTTCCCTTCTTTTTATAAAAAACAGGAAGTAGTAATTCCTATTATTCCCTTATTACTTTTCCTATTATTTTCTAGTTACTTTTAGAACTTATATTACTTTCTTTATCCCTATTAATTTATTCTTATTACTACTTTTACTACTTCTACTACTTTTTCTTCTATTTTTCCTGTTTTCGCAATCTTCTAATTTTATTAGAGTGATAATGCTTCTGAAATATAAAAGAAAAACCTCGTAATAGTAATAAGCAAACATAGAAGCTTAATTAGTAGTAAAAATAATAAATTAGTAATGTTCCTTTTATAGTTAAAGATAGTAGAGGAATCTAGACCTTTTATAAGAGTAAAGGCTACTAGTAATAGTAAGGCTCTAACTATTACCCCTAAAAGACCCTAAGAGTATAAGTTACCCTTATGCCTCTAATAGCTTACTTATAACTTCTCTAGTAATTAGAAAGAATCTATTAAGCTAAATCTAGAGACTATTACATAGCTTAAGCTTAATAACTAGATTATAAGATTTATTAACCTTAGTAAGCATTAAGGTTAGAGAGATAATAACCTATAGGAATTATTCTAAGAAAACTTTAAAGGCTAGTCTAAAGACACCTTTAAAAGAGCATCTAAGAATATTATTAGAGAATTATATAATTCTTTATAAGATTATAGCGTCCTTATTAGGCAAGGCCTAGGATATTTAATCCTAGTATTGCTTAAGGAAGTGCTTTATTAAACCTTAATACCCCTTTAGTTATAGGAAAGATTATAAGAAAGACTATAATCTTCTAAACCCCTAGAACCTTAATATTAATAGCCCTAATAACCTACCCTAGAAATTAACCTTCCCTAACCCTAGAGATTGCTTAAACCCTTATAAGAACCCCCGTAATAATCCCTATTATATTAATAGCTCTATCTAGATAATCATTATTAAGAATAACTAGTAAACTATTATTTATAATAAATTATACCTTTATAGTAATTCCTCTCTAAAGATTAAATTATAAAGAAGATCTTAGAGCTTATAAAGATATATAAAGATAGTAACTACTATAGTAAAAAGCTATATAACTTCTTAACGCTAAAGATTATGCTCTTTAAAAATAAGTGTAATAAAATTAACCTTCCTTAAACATATTATTAGAAGGCTTTCCCTATTATATTAATAGGTAATACTAAGCAATACTACCTTAATTACCTCTTTAGGAATAACTATTTCTATAAAGAGATAATTACTTATATCTATTAGTGCTTTAAGATAGAAAGTAACTAGTAATTCTATTACTATAAGTAAAGTAATATAATACTAAAAAGTATAATTAAGAAAAACCTTAATAAAAGCAAGCTTAATTACCTTAAGATTATGTTATTAACCCTTAAGAAAATCTATAGAGGCCTATACCCTGCTAAAATAGTAAATACTAAACTCTATAAGTAAGCCTTAAACACTATAGCTAGTGTGCCTAAATATTAGATAGTAGAATACATACACTCCGTAGGCTTTAAGAGTCTTACTAAAGACCTCTATAAGGTAATTACTATTATAAAATTAAATAAGAAGTCCTCCTAATACCTTTAGTACTAATAAGGAGACCCTCTAGAGACTATATTTACTAATTATTAGTATAGATAGTGATTATCCCCCTGTGGTAGAGGAAGTTATTATAAATAGAGCCTTAGACTAAGCACTAAGCGCTGCTTTATATATAGTAAGAGTAGCTGCTAGTCCTCTAATCACTTTACTAAAGAATATTAAAAGGAAAAGAACTACTAGTAAGCTAGTAAAACATATTATACACCCCCTTTAGAGAAGAGATTCTAGGTATTCCTTATCTCCTATGAAGGGTAAGATAATAATAAGCCTAATAAAGGCTTAGGTTAAAACTAGGAATTATATCTTTTAGCTTACATAGAAGCTAAAGATAATAATAATAATATAGAGGAGCTACTATTAATAGCATACCTAAGTATTATATAATTCTTTTACTCTAGATTATAGACTAACTATAATGCTACTAATATTAATATCCTTATGACCCTAAATAATCAAGCCTTCTAACACATATTCCTTAGGTAGAAGCTTTATAAGCTATAAGAGTGTAATAAAGGCTTAATTTGCTATATCTCTAAAGAATACTATTCTAAAGAGGTCTTTAAAGGGATTATACCTAATACTAGCGCTATAGGAAAGTTAACTATAGGAGAGGTATAAGTAAAGGCTTTACTAAGATTAATACCTTTATTAAAGGTAACCCCTTATAAACCTTAAATTATTATATTTAGCGCTAGATTAGTAGTTATAAGAGGAATTCTTTATATACTTATAAAACTTAGAGAGCTTAAATTCTATGTTCTTAACATAGCTACCCCCTTTCTCTTCTTAATTACTAATATAGATAAAATATAAGTTAAGATTAATAACCTTACTAATATACTTATCTAAGGTAATAAGACTATACCTATTATGTAATAATAAGGCTATCCTTAGTGATTACTAGAAGCAAGAGAAATAGTTACCTTTTACCTTTTAGAAGGAGATATCCATTAATTATATTATTAACTTAGTTACCCTTCTATTTAATAACTTATAAAGATCCTTTACTAAGCTAGTTATAAAGTTAAACACTAGGTAATTAAGGAATTAACTAAAGTCTGCTACTATTACTAGATATATGGAAAGGCCCCTAGTTAATTCAAGTTTATAATTAAAGATGATTATGAATTTAACTACGAGATTATTGTTAATATTGTGTAAATCGATAGCTAACTAGTGCTTTATATTATTAATTTAGTAACCTTATTCTAAGTAGCCTAATTCCTTAATCTAAAGAAGCAGAAGGCTTAAGATATCTAGGATATAATCCGCGAATATTAGATTAATACTTATCTTAGACCTCTAGATTAGATTATCCACAATACTAGTAATAACTTTACTTCCGCTGAATTTAGGTATTATGCTTAATTAATATTAATTAAAACCGGTGAGATGCTAATTAAAGCCTATAATAGTATTAGAAAGGTTAAGAGATACTACGGACCTTTACGCTAAGCTTATAATATTATTATAGACTTAATTAGAATGGAGCTTGCGCTAGAGTAATGTCTCTAAATAGCTATTAAGGTAATTAATAACTTTATAGGCCTAAATAGTATTATCCTAACTATACTAGTCTTTAGAGGCTACTTGTAAATAATAGATAAGTTACTACTAAGTATCTTTATTATTTAATATGCTAAAGTAATTTATAAAGCTACTAATAAAGTCTGCTACTATCTAGCTTCGCGGCAGGTTTATAATGCCCTTAAAGCCTAGAACGGCCCTAATATAGCGCCTATATATTAGCTACCCTTATAGGCTAATATATATATAGAGAGAGAGAAAGGTAGCTAGTATAGCCTATATAAGCTACTTACTACTAATAAAGAGACTTATACTATTAATATGCCTTATAGCCTAGTAAAGTTTTACTTTATAGTAGTAAAGCCTTATTATAAAGACCTATATACTATAAAGGGGCTAGAGTAGTAAGAGATAAAGCCCTATAATTTACTAGAGTAATAGCTAAGTAATATAAAGAAAGAAGGAGCTATATAACTAACTACTACTAATAAAAGGGATTCTCTAATAGAAGATAGTAAAGAGCTATAGGCACTAGCTAAGAGAAAGTAAGGGAGACTAAGAAAGGCCCTTATAGTGTAATTTATAAGTATAGGAGAGTCTAATAAAGAGGCTTATAAAGCCTAAAAGGCCCTAAGGGGAAGCTATTAAGTTAAAGACTTATTACTATGCCTTAAAGGAATAAAAGTAAGGAAAAGAAAACCTTATAGCCCTAAGAAGGATATTAGCCTAGTTTAGCTCTATGTACTTATAAATGAAAATTAAGAGGAGGCCTTTATTTAAGAGGTTATAACTAGAGGGATACTAAGTATAGTATTCCTTATAGTAAAGGAAAAGGCTAATTAGAACCTTACCCTTTAGCTTTACTAAGAAGGAAGGATTATAACCCTAGGAAAACCCTTTAAGCAGTCTAATTAAGCTAAGATTAATGCTTTACAAGCTTGTAATATATTTAAATTCGTTAAGTATAACCTAGTAAAGCACGGAGGTTATAGAATCTTTAATTCTTATATAGTTAGAGAGATTAAAGGTAAAGGAACGGACTTACTATATAAGAAATCCTGCCTTATTATATAAGGCTATAATAATAAAGGAAAGGAATTTATCCTAATGTAATTGCTAACGATTCAACGAGTAAGCTAATAACTTATTATAGCTATCGCTCTATTATTAAGAAAAAGAGGTATTTACCTTTGGATTCGCGATATTACACAAGCCTACACTTAATTACACACGGTGCTAATAAGGCTAATTATTGTAAGATTGCCGAAGCAAATTATATATCTCTTTCTAGAAGGGACTGTAATTAAATTAATTAGACCTCTTTACGGGATCGTAAAGGCTAGAACCTACTAGTGGGTAATGTACTTCCGTTACCATAGGGATAACCTTAATATAATAACCTTAACCTATAATCCCTGCTTATTGATTATAGCCCTGAATAATAAGAATCTCTTTGGTATTATTAGAATGTAAACTAATAATATATTAGGCCTAAGCGATAATAACTTCTTTTAAAAAGAAAAGAAAGAGCTCTAGAAGGCTAATTTTATAGCTAAAGAAAAGCAATGATTAACTACTAAAAATCCCCTTATCTTTAACAGGTATATCTTAACCTAAAACACTAATAATTTATTAATCTTAACCTAGAAGGGCTAAAGTTAGAAAATTAAGGAAGTTAATCCTTAATCCCTAATAGTAAAGCAAGACTACATAGAATAATAAGCCTAAGGAAGCTACATTATAACTATATGTTAACTAGAAGCTTCCTATAACTTATTAATTATAGCTTAACACTAAGAACCCTCTAGGGAAGATATTACATACCTTAATAAACACCTTAAGTAGTAGATTAAGAATTAATAATATAGACTGTGATATATCCCTTTGGTTCTTAAAGAGGCAAAGCTCTTTGTGTTTGTAAATAAATCACTTACTAATAATAAGGATTTAAGCTTACAGATCAGATACGTGATTATGATTAGCAACAAGATAATATAAGATAATAATACCTTTATTATAAAAGGCAATATTATTACATATAGCTTAATAAAGAGCAAGAGAGTTACTTATAGCACGCTTACCTCAAAGTTATATAGCATAGTTTAAGGCGCAAATATTACCTACGCGATTTCTATAACTCTATATTAGATTACGGATTAATTAAAGATACCTTAAATTCCTATAATTCTCTATACTAATTCTTTTTTATTATATAAATATCTTATGAAGCTAGGAACCATAAAGGAGAAGAGACTAATAATTAATATTATAGCCCTTCGTTAATTATATAAAAGGCATAAGATCTACGAAGTTAGGTAAATTAACGGTAATAATAATCCGGCGGATGTGATAACAAAAGCATTGCTAAATTTATTACTTTCCTCTTTAATTAATTCAAACAAATTAATAATTTGTGTTAAAGGATAGGTAAAGAGACTTATGATATTAGGAGACAGGAGCTTAGGCAAGGAATGATAGATTAATTTAATTAACTAATGCTACAATAGCTAATTAAAGTAGCGGATTCCTATTAAGGGATTTACTAGTATATACTTTCCTTTAATCTAATTTTTATTACGTTTTTAAGCTCTTTAGCCATAAAGGAAAAAGAGAGATTACTAGTGTTAATTCCTTTGGATCTTCATTAGTTCAATTATGGCCAAAGACTAGACTAAATTGTGGGTCTAGCGTAATACACGTGATACAATTAGCTACATTAATTCGCTACCCCCTCTTTTGCCTTACATACGGATTTCGCCTACTTTTCTAGTATCTAGACTTTCCCTCTCTTCTCTCTCTTTCCTAGCTAACTAACTAACTATTATTGACTTCAATTTATACGGGATTTATTACCTGCGTAGGACCTTGGTGCAACCAATAATATTAACTATAAAGCAAATTACTAGCTAAATTATACAAGAGCACCCTAAAGTCTATATTACTAGATTAGATATGTTTTTTATCTAGCATTAGCTATAACTTACGCTTTATAACCTAGGAATATTAACACAAAAGTTTATTAATCTCCTAGATAATAATAACTACATTTTCTATAAGCAATTTAATTAAGATTCTTCTAGAAATGTTGGATTCACCAAGGTCCTGCGCAGGTATAAGGGTAATCCCGTATGATTGAAGTCGATGATAGTTAGTTAGCTAGCTAGGAAAGAGAGAGAAGAGAGGGAAAGTCTAGATGCTAGAAAAGTAAGCAAAATCCGTATATAGGGCAAAAGAGGGGGTAGCGAATTAATGCAGCTAATTATATTACGTGTATCGCGCTAGACCTACAATTAGTCTAGTCTTTAGCCACGATTAAACTAATAAAGATCTAAAGGAATTAACACTAGTAGTCTCTCTTTTTCCTTTATAGCTAAAGAGCTTAAAAATATAATAAAAATTAGATTAAAGGAAAGTATACACTTGTTGGATGCACCAAGGTCCTGCGCAGGTAATAAATCCCGTATAATTTGAAGTCAATAATAGTTAGTTAGCTAGCTAGGAAAGAGGGAGAAGAGAGGGAAAGTCTAGATACTAGAAAAGTAAGCGAAATCCGTATGTGGGGCACAAAAGGGGGTGGCGAATTAATGCAGCTAATTATATTGCGTGCATCGCGCCGGACCCACAATTAGTCCGGTCTTTAGCCACGATTAAACTAATAAAGATCCGAAGGAATTAACACTAGTAGTCTCTCTTTTTCCTTTGTAGCCAAAGAGCTTAAAAACGTAATAAAAATTAGATTAAAGGAAAGTGTACACTAGTAGATCCCTTAATAGGAATCCGCTGCTCTAATTAGCTATCGTAGCATTAGTTAATTAAATTGATCTGTTAGTCCTTGCCTAATCTCCTGTCTCCTAATATTATAGGTCTCTTTACTTATCCTTTAACATAAATTATTAATTCGTTTAAATTAATTAAAGAGGAAAGTAATAAATTTAGTAATGCTTTTATTATCATATCCGCCGGATTATTATTGCCGTTAATCTATCTAACTTCGTAGATCTTATGCCTTTTATACGATTAACAAAGGGCTATAATATTAATTATTAGTCTCTTCTCCTTTATAGTTCCTAGCTTTATAAGATATTTATATAGCAAAAAAGAATTAGTATAGAGAATTATAGGAATTTAAGGCATCTTTAATTAATCCGTAATCTAATATAGAGTCATGGAAATTACGTAAGCAATGTCTATGCCTTAAACTATACTATATAACTTAGAGGTAAGCGCGCTACAAGTGACTCTCTTACTCTTTGTTAAGCTATATGTAATAATATTGCCTTTTACAATGAAGGTATTATTATCTTGTATTATCTCGTTGCTAATTATAATTACGTATCCGATCTATAAGCTTAAATCCTTATTATTAGCAAGCAATCCATCCACAAACACAAAGAGCTTCGCCTCTTTAAGAACTAAAGGAATATATTATAGTCCGCGTTATTAATTCTTAATCTGCTATTTAAGGCGTTTATTAAGACATGCGATATCTTCCTTAGAGGGTTCTTAGTGTTAAGCTATAATTAATAGGTTATATAAAGCCTCTAGTTAACACATAGTTGTGATGTAGCTTCCTCGCGCTTGTTACTCTACGTAATCTTGCTTTACTATTAAGGATTAAGAATTAACTTCCTTAATCTTCTAACTCTAACCTTTCTAGGTTAAGATTAGCAAATTATTAGTATTCTAGGTTAAGATATAGCTATTAAAGATAAGGGGGTTCTTAGTGGTTAATCATTGCTTTTCTTTAGCTATGAAATTAGCCTTCTAGAGCTCTTTCTCTTCTTTTTAGAAGAAGTTATTATTACTTAGGCCCAATATATCATTGGTTTGCATTCTAATAATGCTAAAGAGATTCTTATTATTTAGGGCTGTGATTAATAAGCAGGGATTATAGGTTAAGGTTGTTATATTAAGGTTATCCCTGTGGTAATAGAAGTACGTTGCCTACTAGTGGGTTCTAGCCTCTGTGATCCTATAAAGAGGTCTGATTAATTCGATTACAGTCCCTTCTAGAAAGAGATATGTAATTTGCTTTAGTAATCTTATGATAATTAGCCTTGTTAGCACTATGTGCGATTAAGTGTAAGCTTGTGTAATATTACAAATCTAAAGGTAGATGCCTCTTCTTCTTAATAATAGAGCAATAGCTATGATTAGTCGTTAGCTTACTTGTTAAATTATTAGTGATTGCGTTAGGATAAATTCCTTTCCTTTGTTATTATAGCCTTATATAATAAGATAAGATTTCTTATACAGCGAATCCGTTCCTTTGCCTTTAATCTCTCTAACTATATAAGAATCAAAGATTCTATAACCTCCGTGCTTCGCTAGGTTAAACTTGATAAATTTGAACACATCACGAGCTTACAGAGCGTCGATCTTAGCTTAATTAGATTGCTTAAAGGGTTTTCCTAGGGTTATAATCCTTCCTTCTTAGCGAAGCTAAAGGGTAAGGTTTTAATTAGCCTCTTCCTTTGCTATAAGGAATACTATACTTAGCATCCCTCTGGTTATAATCTCTTAAATAAAGGCCTTCTCTTAATCTTCATTTATAAGTACATAGAGCTAAACTAGACTAACATCCTTCTTAGGGCTATAAGGTTTTCTTTTCCTTACTTTTATTCCTTTAGGGCATAGTAATAAGTCTTTAACTTAATAGCTTCCCCTTAGGGCCTTTTAGGCTTTATAAGCCTCTTTATTAGACTCTCCTATACTTATAAATTATACTATAAGGGCCTTTCTTAGTCTCCCTTACTTTCTCTTAGCTAGTGTCTATAGCTCTTTACTATCTTCTATTAGAGAATCTCTTTTATTAGTAGTAGTTAGTTATATAGTTACTTCTTTCTCTGTGTTACTAGGCTTTATCTCCTGCTGCTCTGGCGTGTTATAAGGCTTTATCTCCTGTTACTCTAGTCCCTCTGTAATACACAGGTCTTTATAATAAGGCTTTACTACTATAAAGTAGAACTTTACTAGGCCATAGGGCATATTAATAGTATAGGTCTCTCTGTTAGTAGTAAGTAGCTTATATAGGCTATACTAGCTACCTTTCTCTCTCTATACGCATATATTAGCTTATAAGGGCAGCTAATATATAGGCGCTATGTTAGGGCTATTCTAGGCTCTAAGGGTATTACGGACCTACTATAAAGCTAGAAGATATTAGACTTTATCCGTTACCTTACGAATTACCTTAGCATATTAAATAACAGAGATACTTAGTAGTAACTTATCTATTATCCATAGGTAGCCTCTAAAGACTAGCATAGTTAAAATAATACTATTTAGGCCTATAGAGTTATTAATAGCCTTAATAGCTATTTAGAGGCATTGCTTTAGCGCGAGCTCCATTCTAATTAAGTCTATAATAATATTATAGGCTTAGCGTAGAGGTCTATAGTATCTCTTAACTTTTCTAATGCTATTATAAGCTTTAATTAGTATCTTACTAGTTTTAATTAACATTAATCAAGTATAATACCTAAATTTAGTGGAAGCGAAGTTATTACTAGCATTATAGATAATCTAATCTAGAGGTCCGAGATAAGTATTAATCTAATATTTACGGATTGCATTCTAAATATCTTAAGCCTTCTGCTTCTTTGGATTAAGGAACTAGGCTACCTGGAATAAGGTTGCTAAATTAACGATGTAAAGCACTAGTTAGCTATTGATTTACATGATATTAACGATAATCTTATAGTTGAATTTGTGGTTATCTTTAATTGTAAACTTAAATTAACTAGGGGCCTTTCTATATATTTGGTAATAGTGGCAGACTTTGGTTAATTTCTTAATTGCCTAGTGCTTAACTTTATAACTAGCTTAGTAAAGGATCTTTGTGAGTTATTAAATGGAAGGATAACTAAGTTAACAATGTAATTAATAGATATCTCCTTCTAAAAGGTGGAAGGCAACTATTTCCTTTACTTCTAGTAACTACTAAGGATATCCCTATTGTCGCACAATGGGTATAGTCTTATTACCTTAGATAAGCACGTTAGTAAGGTTATTAATCTTGACTTATATCTTATTTATATTAGTAATTAAGAAGAGAAAGGGGGTAGCTATATTAAGAACATAGAATTTAAGCTCTCTAAGTTCCATGGGTATATAAAGGATTTCTCTTATAACTACTAATCTAGCGCTAAATATAATAATTTAGGGTTCATAGGGGGTCACCTTTAATGAAGGCATTAATCTTAATAGAGCCTTTACTTATGCCTCTCCTGTAGTTAACTTTCCTGCGGCGCTAGTATTAGGTATAATCCCTCTGAAGACCTCTTTAGAATAGCGTTCTTTAGAGACATAGTAAATTAAGCCTTTATTACACTCTTATGGCTTATAGAGCTCTTGTTTAAGGAATATGTGTTAAAAAGCTTAATTATATAAGGTTACTAGGACGTTAACATTAGCGGCGTTATGGTTAGTCTATAGTCCTAAATAGAAGAATTATGTAATACTTAGATGTACTATTAATAGTAGCTCCTTAACATTATTATTATTATCTTTAGCTTCTATATAAGCTATAAGATATGCTTCCTAATTCTTACCTAAGCTTTTATTAGGCTTGTTATTATTCTGCCCTTTATAGGAGGTAAGGAATGCCTAGAATCTTTTCTCTAAAGGGGGTGTATAATATGTTTTGCTAGCTTACTAGTAGTCCTTTTCCTTTTAATATTCTTTAGTAAAGTAATTAGAGAACTAGTAGCTGCTCTTACTATATATAAAGTAGCGCTTAGTGCTTAGCTTAGGGCTCTATTTATAATAACTTCCTTTATTATAGGGGGATAATTACTATCTATACTAATAATTAGTAAACATAGCCTCTAGAGGGTCTTCTTATTAGTACTAAAGGTATTAGGAGGACTTCTTATTTAATTCCACAATGGTAATTACCTTACGGAGGTCTCTGGTAAGACTTTTAAAGCCTACGGAGTATATATATTCTACTATCTAATATTTAGGCACACTAGCTATAGCATTTAAGGCCTACTTATAGAGTTTAGTATTTACTATCTTAGTAAGGTATAGGCCTTTATAGATCTTCTTAAGGGTTAATAATATAATCTTAAGGCACTTAAGCTTGCTTTTATTAGGGTTTCTCTTAATTATACTCTTTAGTGTTATACTACTCTATTTATAGTAATAGAATTACTAGTTGCTTTCTATCTTAAAGTATTAATAAATATAAGTAATTATCTCTTTATAGGAATAGTTATTCCTAAAGAGGTAATTAAGGTAGTATTACTTAGTATTACTTATTAATATAATAGGGAAAGCCTTCTAATAATATGTTTAAGGAAGGTTAATTCTATTATACTTATTTTTAAAGAGCGTAATCTTTAGCGTTAAGAAGTTATATAGCTTTCTACTATAGTGGTTATTATCCTTATATATCTTTATAAGCTCTAAGATCTTCTTTGTGATCTAATCTTCGGAGGGGAATTACTATAAAGGCATAATTTGTTGTAAATAATGGTCCACTAGTTGTTCTTAATAATAATTATCTAGATAGAGCTATTAATATAATAGGGATTATTATGGGGGTTCTTATGAGAGTTTAAGTAATCTCTAGGGTTAGGGAAGGTTAATTTCTAGGGTAGGTTATTAGGGCTATTAATATTAAGGCTCTAGGGGTTTAGAAGATTATAGTTATTCTTATAATCTTTCCTATAACTAAAGAGGTATTAAAGTTTAATAAAGCACTTCCTTAAGCAATGCTAGGATTAAATATCCTAGGCCTTGCCTAATAAGGACGCCGTAATCTTATAAAGAATTATGTAATTCTCTAATAATATCCTTAGATACCCTTTTAAAGGTGTCTTTAGACTAGCCTTTAAAGTCTTCTTAGAATGATTCCTATAGGTTATTATCTCTCTATCCTTAATGCTTACTAAGGTTAATAAATCTTATAATCTAGTTATTAAGCTTAAGCTATATAGTAGTCTCTGAATCTAGCTTAATAGATTCTTTCTAGTTATGTGAGAGTTTATAAGTGAGCTATTAAAGGTATAGGGGTAATTTATGCCTTTAAGGTCTCTTAGGGGTAATGATTAGAGCCTTGCTATTACTAGTAGCCCTTTCTCTTATAGAAGGTCTAGATTCCTCTGCTATCTTTAACTATTAAAGGAAAAAGTAGCAATAGGAGTAAATCAATAGGGATAAGGAAAGCAATAGAAGTGTTAAAAGTAGGCAAAAGTAATAAGAAAAATAACAAGGAATTAATAGGAATTACCCTTCCTATTTTTTATGAAAAGAAGGGAAGGATGTAATCTCTCTTTCTTGCTAATAAGCATAGGGCGAACAGCACTAATAATAAAGGGGGTAAAAAAAAAATAAGCTATAGATGCTTATATAAATAGATTGAAGGTCTGTTAGATGAAGGGAATATTTATAGAGAAGTTATAGATATGTTAGCTAGCTTAGCTAAGGTTGTTTAACGTTGGGTTCGAAATAAATGCCTCGTGGTGATAGATTTGGTTAGTTGGTTGGTTTTCTTGTGATGAATGATAAAATTGACAATTAATAATAATATCCTAGATAGATATAACGAAGTTATATCCCTAAGCCTAAGGGTTAATAGATTAATTCCTTAGGAGCCTAATAAGCCTGTAACTAGGATTCTAGTCTCTTCCTTTAGCATACTTATGCAGTCGTGCCTCTCTACCATAATGACCGTTATAGTATAATAAGGGGTAGTAGTAGTGGTGTTTATAAAAATATCTCTTCTTGTGATACCTAGCTTATCTGTGGTTATAAAGTTAACTACTAATTAGTGTTAGATGCACTAAGGTCCTATGTAGGTAATAAATCCTGTATAATTTAAAGTTAATAATAGTTAGTTAGCTAGCTAGGAAAGAGGGAGAAGAGAGGGAAAGTCTAGATACTAGAAAAGTGGGCGAAATCCGTATGTGGGGCACAAAAGGGGGTGGCGAATTAATGCAGCCAATCATATCGCGTGCATTGCGCCGGACCCACAATTGGTCTGGTCTTTGGCTACGATTGAACCGATGAAGATCCGAAGGAATCAACAACACTAGTAAATCCCTTAATAGAAATCCGCTACTTTAATTAGCTATTATGGTATTGGTTAATTAAATTAATCTATTAGTCCTTACCTAAGCTCCTATCCCTTAATATTATAGGTCTCTTTACCTATCCTTTAATATAAATTATTAATTCATTTAAATTAATTAAAGAGAAAAGTAATAAATTTAGTAATGCTTTTATTATTATATCCGCTGGATTATTGTTGCTATTAATCTATCTAACTTCATAGATCTTATGCCTTTTATATAATTAATAAAGCGCTATAATATTAATTATTAGTCTCTTCTCCTTTGTGGTTCCTAGCTTTATAAGATATTTATATAATAAAAAAGAATTAGTATAGAGAATTATAGGAATTCGAGGCATCTTTAATTAATCCGTAATCTAATATAAAGTTATAGAAATCGCGTAAGTAATATCTACGCCTTAAACTATACTATATAACTTAGAGGTAAGCACGCTATAAGTAACTCTCTTACTCTTTGTTAAGCTATATATAATAATATTACCTTTCATAATAAAGGTATTATTATCTTACATTATCTCATTACCAATCACAATCACGTATCCAATCTATAAGCTTAGATTCTTATTATTAGTAAGCAATCTATCTATAAACACAAAGAGTTTTGCCTCTTTAAGAACTAAAGGAATATATTATAGTCTGTGTTATACTGCGGTGATTATTAAATTTGGTTGTTACATGTGGCACTAGCTGGGTATTGCTAGTAATTTTTTTGGTTCCTTGAAAATTAGATGCATTGGCCACAACCAATGACCCCAAAAAAAATTAAAAATCAATAGTCTGTGTTATTAATTCTTAATCTGCTACTTAAGGCATTTATTAAGGTATATAATATCTTCCCTAGAGGGTTCTTAGTGTTAAGCTATAATTAATAGGTTATAGGAAGCTTCTAGTTAACATATAGTTATAATATAGCTTCCTTAGGCTTATTATTTTATATAGTCTTACTTTACTATTAGGGATTAAGGATTAACTTCCTTAATCTTCTAACTCTAGCCTTTCTAGGTTAATATTAGCAAGTTATTAGTATTCTAGGTTAAGATGTAACCGTTAAAGATAAGGGGATTCTTAGCGGTTAATTATTACTTTTCTTTAGCTATAAAATTAGCCTTCTAGAGCTCTTTCTCTTCTTTTTAGAAGAAGTTATTATCGCTTAGGCCTAATATATTATTAGTTTGTATTCTAATAATACTAAAGAGATTCTTATTATTTAGGGCTGTGATTAATAAGTAAGGATTATAAGTTAAGGTTATTATATTAAGGTTATCCCTATGGTAATAGAAGTACGTTACCTACTAGTAGGTTCTAGCCTCTATAATTCTATAAAGAGGTCTAATTAATTCGATTACAGTCCCTTCTAGAAAGAGATATGCAATTTACTTTAGTAATCTTACGATAATTAGCCTCATTAGCACTATATGTGATTAAGTGTAAGCTTATGTAATATCGCGAATCTAAAGGTAAATGCCTCTTTTTCTTAATAATAAAGCAATAGCTATAATAAGTTGTTAGCTTGCTTATTAAATTATTAGCGATTATATTAGGATAAATTCCTTTCCTTTATTATTATAGCCTTGTATAATGAGGCGGGATTTCTTATATAGTAAGTCCATTCCTTTACCTTTAATCTCTCTAACTATATAAGAATTAAAGATTCTATAACGTTCGTGCTTCGCTAGGTTATACTTAACGAATTTAAACATATTATAAGCTTATAAAGCATTAATCTTAGCTTAATTAGATTACTGAAAGGGTTTTCCTAGGGTTATAATCCTTCCTTCTTAGCGAAGCTAAAGGGTAAGGTTCTAATTAGCCTCTTCCTTTACTATAAGGAATACTATGCTTAGCATCCCTCTAGTTATAACCTCTTAAATAAAGGCCTTCTCTTAATTTTTATTTATAAGTATATAGAGCTAAACTAGGCTAATATCCTTCTTAAGGCTATAAGGTTTTCTTTTCCTTACTTTTATTCCTTTAGGGTATAGTAATAAGTCTTTAACTTAATAGCTTCCCCTTAGGGCCTTTTAGGCTTTATAAGCCTTTTTATTAGACTCTCTTATACTTATAAATTACACTATAAGGGCCTTTCTTAGTCTCCCTTACTTTCTCTTAGCTAGTGTTTATAGCTTTTTACTATCTTCTATTAGAGAATCTCTTTTATTAGTAATAGTTAGTTATATAGCCCCTTCTTTCTTTATATTACTTAGTTATTGTTAAAAATAAGACCTATTTTTAGCCCTTTTCTAGTTAAAGAACCTTCTTATTACTAGCTTGCTTTGCAAGTCTGACAGCTGCACTGCAGCTGTCAACGGTCGCAAGGGCAGCTATCAATGGCTGCGTTGCAGCTGTCAATAGCTACGACCGACCGTGTGGATAACTAATTAGTCAATTGCGTTGTGGCTACAAGTATAGCTATAACCACGCCACTAGTAATTAGGTAAGCTAGGGTGACGTAAGCTAGGGTAACGTAAGCAGGTTACCCTACACATAACTTACCCTATAGCTATCTTTAACAGCGATTTTCTCTTTATCTAGAGGTCGTACAAAAGTTTCACATATAGTAAATTAAAGCTTGAAGATAGGGCTTTCTCTTTATGTAAGGTTATTTTTTGGACTAAAAGTTAGTGTATACGGGTTGCTAGCTAGTATGGTGGTGAGTTGATTTTTTGGTTTTTGTATACAAATGAATTTTGCGGAAAATCAAAAGTGGCCTGTAAGACCCCGTTAGCGGCCCGGATTCACTAATATGGTTAGTAGGTCTATGAGAGGAAGAAGATCTTTTTAACTAGCTAGATAGCTAGTCCTCTTAACTAACAACAGCCGCATTGCCCGTACAACGTATCTAAAATCAATTCTATTACTTTATAAGATATTATAAAAGTGATCTAAATCGAATTCTATTAGTTAATAACTGCCATAACCTTCCGTTGCGTTGCGTTAATTGATTCAACGTTGCAGCCCTATTGGTCCCCGACCGTAGAGCTTGCACCCGTACAGCTGTTGCCAGCTGGCAACTAGCTCCCTACTTTTCAATAGTTATTACTCTAGTAGATTATAGGGCTTTATCTCCTACTACTCTAGCCTCTCTATAGTATATAGGTTTTTATAATAAGGCTTTACTACTATAAAGCAAAACTTTACTAGGCTATAAGGTATATTAATAGTATAGGTCTCTCTATTAGTAGTAAGTAGCTTATATAAGCTATACTAGCTACCTTTCTCTCTCTATATGTATATATTAGCTTATAAAGGTAACTAATATATAAGCGCTATATTAGGACTATTCTAGGCTCTAAGGGCGTTATAGACTTGCTATAAAGCTAGATAGTAGTAGACTTTATTAGTAGCTT
Organism: Epichloe hybrida; assembly: GCA_019022495.1. Taxonomy (NCBI): domain Eukaryota; kingdom Fungi; phylum Ascomycota; class Sordariomycetes; order Hypocreales; family Clavicipitaceae; genus Epichloe; species Epichloe hybrida. The sequence goes on from JAFEKR010000042.1 coordinate 285,294, forward strand.
TATGAATTACTTTAGCATATTAAATAATAGAGATGCTTAGTAGTAACTTATCTATTATCTATAGGTAGCCTTTAAAGACTAGTATAGTTAGGATAATACTATTTAGGCCTATAGAGTTATTAATTACCTTAATAGCTATTTAGAGACATTGCTCTAGCGCGAGCTTTATTCTAATTAAGTCTATAATAATATTATAGGCTTAGCGTAAAGGTCCGTAGTATCTCTTAACCTTTCTAATACTATTATAGGCTTTGATTAGCATCTTACTAGTTTTAATTAACATTAATTAAGTATAATGCCTAAATTTAGTGGAAGCAAAGTTATTGCTAGTATTATAAATAATCTAATCTAGAGGTCTAAGATAAGTATTAATCTAATATTCGCGGATTGTATCCTAGATATCTTAAGCCTTTTACTTCTTTAGATTAAGAAATTAGGCTACTTAGAATAAGGTTACTAAATTAATAATATAAAGCACTAGTTAGCTATTAATTTGCATGATATTAACGATGATCTTATAGTTGAATTTGTGATTATCCTTAATTGTGAATTTAAATCAGCTAGGGGCCTTTCTATGCATCTAGTAATAGTAGTAAACTTTAGTTAATTTCTTAATTACTTAGTATTTAACTTTATAGCTAGCTTAGTAAAGGATCTTTATAAGCTATTAAATAGAAGGGTGACTAAGTTAATAATGTAATTAACGGATATCTCCTTCTAAAAGGTAGAAGGTAACTATCTCTCTTACTTCTAGTAACCACTAAGGGTGTCCTTATTATTATATAATAGGTATAGTTTTATTACCTTAGATAAGTACATTAGTAAGGTTATTAATCTTGACTTATATTTTATCTATATTAGTAATTAAGAAGAGGAAGGGGGTAGCTATATTAAGGATATAGAATTTAAGCTCTTTAAGTTCTATAGGCATATAAAGGATTTCTCTTATAACTACTAATCTAGCGCTAAATATAATAATTTAGGGTTTATAAGGGGTTACCTTTAATAAAGGTATTAATCTTAATAGAGCCTTTACCTATACCTCCCCTATAGTTAACTTTCCTATAGTGCTAGTATTAGGTATAATCCCTCTAAAGACCTCTTTAGAATAGTATTCTTTAGAAATATAGTAAATTAAGCCTTTATTACACTCTTATAGCTTATAAAGCTCTTACCTAAGGAATATGTGTTAAAAGGCTTAATTATTAAGGGTTATAAGAATATTAATATTAGTAGTGTTATAGTTAGTTTATAATCCAGAGTAGAAGAATTATATAATACTTAGATATACTATTAATAGTAGCTCCTTAATATTATTATTATTATCTTTAGCTTCTATATAAGCTATAAGATATGCTTCCTAATTCTTACCTAAGCCTTTATTAGGCTTATTATTATTCTACCCTTTATAGGAGGCAAGGAATGCCTAGAATCTCTTCTCTAAAGGGGGTGTATAATATATTTTACTAGCCTACTAGTAGTCTTTCTCCTTTTAATATTCTTTAGCGGAGTAATTAGCAGAGCATTGTTGTATTGTATTGTATTGTATTTTTTGGCCCTTCGATGTATTGTATTGTATTCCCTATGTATTGTATTGTGTATTGTATTGTATTAAAAATACAATACAATACAATACAATACATACAATACAATGTATTGTTGGGGAAAATTAAAAGTGGGGTATTATATAAATTTAGTATATAGTAGTTTTTTTAAGTAATCTAATTATAGTATCCTTATTTTTATATATAATTTAGTTATTTATTTAAAAATCTATAAAGTTTTAGCTTATTTAGAAAAGTAAGCTTATTTTAAATATATAATATCTTAGTAATATTCTTTCATATCTATTTTAAAGAATGCTTTTTTCTTAATATATTAAGGGTCCTCCTATGCTTATATCTATTTTCTATAATTTATTATAATTATTTATTTTATAAAAATACATTATAATACAATACAATACAATACATTACAATACAATACAATACAATACAATGTATTATTAAAAAGGTAAGGTAGTATATATACTTATTATATAGTAGATTTTTAAAATAATCTAAATAAGATATCCTTAAATTTTTATACTATTTAGGTATTTAGTTATAGAATTATAAAGTTTAGCTAATTTAGACTATTAAGCTATATATATATATAGGGTAGCTATAAATAGTATTATCTAGGCTTAACTTATAGTAATATTTATTCTTTATATTTTAAAGGTTATCTTATCTTTCTAGCTTTTTTTTTAAGATTTACTATACGTTTTAATATAGTTTTTTTGCTTTAAATATAATATTTACCCTAAAGAAATAATTTATAATTCTAAATAAATAAGATTAAAACTCTAATAAAAATATACTTATATATATAAGGAATTTATTATAAAGAGAAAATTAATCCTTATTTAATACATACTTCTTTTACTATTAAACTATTTTATTATAATTATAATAAATTATATTAGCTTTTAACCTTCTTTAAACTAAAAGAGAAGGAAAAAACCTAGGAAAAGTTTATAAAGAAAGGTTAAAATATTATATAAAGAATAATTATAATATATATACTATTTTTTTTAATATTAAGTAAATAAAAAAATAAGCTTTAAAAATAAGCTTTAAAAGTAAGTTTAATTATTTATATTACTTTTAGCTTACTTACTCAGTTATAAAGTGGTTTTAAAAGTGGGTCTAAAAGTGGGTCTTGTTGAATACTAAAAACTAAGTATAATCCCTTTTTATAGTTATATAACTTTAGCTAAGAAGAGAAGGATATATAAAAGTGGATCTAAAAGTGGATCCTACTAGTTTTACTATAAACCTAGTATTATCTCTTTACTTAGTTTTATAATTTTAGCTAAAAAAAACATATATACAAAAGTGGGTCTAAAAGTGGACCCTATTAGTTATACTATAAACCTAGTATTATCTCTTTACTTAGTTATATAATTCTAGCTAAAAAAACATATATATAAAAGTGGGTCTAAAAGTGGACCCTATTAGTTATACAGTATACTATAAACCTAGTATTATCTCTTTACTTAGTTATATAATTCTAGCTAAAAAAACATATATATAAAAATGGGTCTAAAAGTGGGTCTTATTAGTTATACTATAAATATAGTAATCTCTTTACTTAGTTATGTAATTTAAGTTTAAAAGAGAGAAATATACTTAAGTAAGTCTTATAGTTATATTAGAACTTACTTTTTATTAGTATAAAATTATAAATAGTATAATATTAAAAAACATAAAAAAGAAAGGAATTTTATTTTATTAATATTTTAAAAAACCTTTAAATACTAAATAAATAAAAAGTCTAGCTTTTTCTATAGTAATTTACTTATAAATACTTATATTTATATTATATTAATTTATTACTTATTTATTTTTAATTAAACTTTAACATTAATAATATTTTAAGTTATATAAGTAATAAAAGTAATATATATATTATAATAATATATATAAGCTATTGTAAGCTATTATAAGCTATTATAAGCTATTAGAAGCTATTAGAAGCTATTATATTAACTATATATACCTTATAATTAAGGAATTTACTTAAAACTAAAAAAAAGAAAAAAAATACAAAATAATACAAATAATACATGTATTGTATTGTATTGTAAAATTTTAGATGTATTGTATTGTGTAATGTATTGTATTGTATTGTATTGTCAATACAATACAATACAATACACAATACATCAAATGTATTGTATTGTATTGCAATGCTCTGGTAATTAGAGAACTAGCAGCTGCTCTTACTATATATAAAGTAGTACTTAGTGCTTAGCCTAGGGCTTTACTTATAATAGCTTCCTTTACTATAGGATTATTATCTATACTAATAATTAGTAAATATAGCCTCTAGAGAGTCTCCTTATTAGCACTAAAGGTATTAGGAGAACTTCTTATTTAATTCCGTAATAATAATTACCTTATAGAGGTCTTTAGTAAGACTTTTAAAGCCTAGGGAGTGTATATATTTCACTATCTAATATTTAGGCATACTAGCTATAGTATTTAAGGCCTACTTATAGAGCTTAGTATTTACTATTTTAGTAAGGTATAGTTCTCTATAGATTTTCTTAAGGGTTAATAACGTAATCTTAAGGTAATTAAGCTTGCTTTTATTAGGGTTTTTCTTAATTATGTTCTTTAATATTATACTACTCTATTAGTAGTAATAGAATTACTAGTTACTTTCTATCTTAAAGTATTAATAGATATAGGTAATTATCTCTTTATAGAAATAGTTATTCCTAAAGAGGTAATTAAGGAAGTATTATTTAGTATTACCTATTAATATAATAGGGAAAGCCTTCTAATAATACGTTTAAGGAAGGTTAATTCTATTATACTTGTTTTTAAAGAGCATAATCTTTAGCGTTAAGAAGTTATATAGCTTTCTACTATAGTGGTTACTATCCTTATATATTTTCATAAGCTCTAAGATTTTCTTTATAATTTAATCTTTAGAGAGGAATTGCTATAAAGGCATAATTTATTATAAATAATAGTCTACTAGTTATTCTTAATAATAATTATCTAGATAGGGCTATTAATATAATAGGGATTATTACGGGGGTTCTTATAAGGGTTTAAGTAATCTCTAGGGTTAGGGAAGGTTAATTTCTAGGGTAGGCTAGTAAGGCTATTAATATTAAGGTTCTAGGGGTTTAGAAGATTATAGTCTTTCTTATAATCTTTCCTATAACTAAAGGGGCATTAAGGTTTAATAAAGCACTTCCTTAAGCAATACTAGGATTAAATATCCTAGGCCTTGCCTAATAAGAACGCTATAATCTTATAAAGAATTATATAATTCTCTAATAATATCCTTAGATGCTCTTTTAAAGGTATCTTTAGACTAGCCTTTAAAGTCTTCTTAGAATAATTCCTATAGGTTATTATCTCTCTATCCTTAATGCTTACTAAGGTTAATAAATCTTATAATTTAGTTATTAAGCTTAAGCTATATAGTAGTATCTAGATCTAGCTTAATAGATTCTTTCTAGTTATATAAGAAGTTATAAGTAAGCTATTAAAGGCATAGGGGTAATTTATACCTTTAAGGTCTCTTAGGGGTGATAATTAAAGCCTTACTATTACTAGTAGCCCTTTCTCTTATAGAAGGTCTAGATTTCTTTACTATCTTTAACTATAAAGGGAACGTTACTAATTTGTTGTTTTTACTACTAATTAAGCTCCTGTATTTGCCTATTGCTATTATAAGGTTTTTCTTTCGCATTTTAGGAGCGTTATTACTCTAATGAAATTAGAAGATCGCAAAAACAGGAAAAACGGAAAAAAAAAAAAAAAGCAGTGGAAGTAGTAAAAGTAGTAATAAGAACAAATCAATAGAGATAAAGAAAGTAACACAAGTTCTAAAAGTTCCTAGAAAATAATAGGAAAAGTAATAAGGGAATAATAGGAATTACTACTTCCTATTTTTTATGAAAAGGAGGGAAGGAGGTAATCTCTCTTTCTTACTAATAAGTACAGGGCAAATAGCACTAATAATAAAGGGGGCAAAAAATAAGCTATAAATACTTATATAAATAGATTAAAGGTCTGTTAGATAAAGGGAATATTTATAGAGAAGTTATAGATATGTTAGCTAGCTTAGCTAAGGTTATTTAATGTTAGGTTTGAAATAAATTCCTTGCGGTAATAGATTTGGTTATTTAGTTAGTTTTCTTATGATAGATAATAGAATTAATAATTAATAATAATATCCTAGATAGATATAATGAAGTTATATCCCTAAGCCTAAGGGTTAATAGGTTAATTCCTTAGAAGCCTAATAAGCCTATAACTAGGATTCTAGTCTCTTCCTTTAGCATACTTATGTAGTTATGCCTCTCTACTATAATAACAGTTATAGTATAATAAGGGGTAGTAGTAGTAATGTCTATAGAAATATCTTTTCTTATAATACCTAGCTTATCTGTAGTTATAAAGTTAACCACTAATTAGTGTTAAATTCACTAAGGTCCTACGTAGGTATAAGGGTAATCCTATATAATTAAAGTTAATAATAGTTAGTTAGCTAGCTAGGAAAGAGAGAGAAGAGAGGGAAAGTCTAGATGCTAGAAAAGTGGGCGAAATCCGTATATAGGGTAAAAGAGGGGGTGGCGAATTGATGCAGCTAATCGTATTGCGTGCATCGCGCCGGACCCACAATTGGTCTGGTCTTTGGCCACGATTGAACCGATGAAGATCCGAAGGAATCAACAAGAAAGCTTTTACAAGTATTCTAGGTATATAAAGATTTAATTTAGTAATAGAAGTAAAACCCTAAGCTATTATAAATAGATAACATATATAAGGTTAACCACTTTAACCTACCTTTATTACAAGTTACTAGCGTTATATCTTTACATATAATATTTAGTGTTACCTTTAGCCTTACTACTAAAGAAGATAAAGTAGCCTATAGTTAGCTTTTAAAGCATCTTAGGCTAGCTATAGAGGCCACTAGCATTAAGGCACTAGGCATTATTATTATAGATTTTAATAAAGCTCTTAAGCTTAGTCTTTAGAACGCCTTCCTATTAACCTAATAGCAAATATACTACTAGCATTTACTATAGAATATTATAGTTAATATTACAAAGAAGTAGCAAGAAAATCTTAATAACTATAATATCCTAGAGCCGCTAGCACGCAGAAGGCCACTAACTTCACGCTAGGCATGCCCTTATAATAACCCCATTAATAATACTAATTAACTATAGAATAACAAAGAAAATCACGTTATTAAATTTAGTTCTAAGCTAGCAGAGACAGCTATAGTAATAAATTAATCTATTACTAGCGCTCTTAAGAAGCCTATTCTTTGTAATATTAAAGATATAGCACTTATAGCTTCCAGTATCCATAATGCGTGGCGTATTATAATATTCGTAGCCACTAAGAATAATTTTTAGAAGCATTAGGGCAAGCTTAAAGACTAATTTATAAAGCAGGAAGGTAAGTTTTACCTAGGTAATCTTACTAGGTAAATCCCTCCTAACCTTACTTTTAGAGATCATTACTTACCTTAAATTAATATATCTACTATAGCGCTATAAATAGGTAGCTTTCTCTATTAATACTAACCGAAATTTTAGTATATTAAGTACCTCTTATATAGAGGGATCCTATAGCTATTTAAAGGTAGATTATAAGCTATAATTTGTTAATCTTTATGTGCTTTAGGAACGTATTTAGTAGTGTGTTTAAAGCTATAAGGCCTCTTTTTCCGCGAAGTTTAATAAAGAGTTAAAGAGCCGCTAAATTAATTAGGATAATTACCTAATTATTCAGCTTTTAGCCTGTAAATTAGGCTGGTTTCTAATTAATCAGGTTATCTAGTAATATCAGAAGGCAAAGGATAAATAGAAAGGTAAATCCCCTAGGACCTCCTATAGTCACTAGTTTATAACATAATTTAGAATCCCTTATAGCTATATAATTACTATTATATTAGAGAGTAGTGGTAAACTTCTTCTAACTTACTTTAACTATTATTAGTAGCTAAAGCTAATTATAAGTAAGTAGCAGGCTTAAATCACAATAGAAATCAAGCTTAACCCTAATAATATAGGCAGGAGATAGTAGGCCTATAATAGCCCTTACACTACACCTAGCCTAGTTATAGCTATAGGTAGGATTCGTAATATAATAGAATAGGCTTAGGTAATAGCTAAGGGAAGGGACCGATTAGCTGTCGAGCTTGCTATATCATAGTTATTACGGGCATTATAAGCATTATTAACACTAGCTTTAAGCCATAGTAGCAGGGGCACATCAATATCTATAGCTTTAAGCTATAGTAGAATTACATGCTATAGCCGTGGCAGGCAACGTAACACACTAGCTAGCCTAGCTATATAATTTAACGCCCTTATTAATACCCTTATAAGCTTATAATAAGCTACTGCAAACACTATTATAGCCTTATAAATTAGATTAACACAAAATTATCCGTTATAGTTAATAGAAGCAGGCTATACTACTCTAACGCCTGTATTTATACTAACGCTAAGTTAATCATTCCCTTACAATCTCTCTAAGCCACCTACGAGTTAAATATGATTTATTCCATATAATCCGCCATCAGGGTAGTTATAATAGCTTTAATAGTAGCTTTTTTAATAATATAATACCTTTAAATATTACATAGAATAAGCATCTCAATTAATAGTAAAATTTAATAGACGCGAGCCACAGCAAAATTAGGTGGGTGGGTCGTCCTTCCGTTTTAGGACTAAGGGCAGATGCGCATTCAAGAAAAGACAGATGCGCATTTAGGCGTCCATTGGCAAGCTGCCAGGCAAGCCGCCGCGAGCTGTCTCCGGCGCTCGCTGACTCGTCGCTGAGACTTGTTGTCCTTCCCAGATTGTCGGAGTAGTCGCTCCATCAACCAAACAAACCCCCGTCACCGGCCTACATGTACAATTACTAGTGCCAGGGCGCCGCCAGTCAAGTACTTGCCCAGCAATCCTGGCCGAGACGGAGACGACGGGCACAGGTCGGCGACCGAATTGGCCGGGGACAAAGATGGAATTCAGCACAGCGGCACGCCCGGTTGTTTGGTAATACTGCCCTGCCGGGGCCTTGGAGACTTGCCTTCCACGGCAACGAGCGCCAGCCCTGGCCTACTGTGTACACCTGTCACTGTAGGTCTTGACTATTATTCCACATGATGTGCGCCTTGTTGCAAGCAGAAAGCTCTTCTGTTCCTGGCGCATTCGCCCTCCTATCGGGCCCGGTAAGCGCCGTAGCCGAGTTCCAGGGCGTGGGGCGGTCAACTGACGGGACAGACCAGAAGGGCGGGACGAGACCCAAGTTGGCCAAGTACAGTGGATGTTGTGCCGAAGGTGGCACACAATCCAATGTACATACGGGCGCAACCAAGTTGTGAGCAAGTGGCAGTGGCGTCGTGATCACAACTCAGCTTGGCTCGAATCGCGAGCTGAGCACACTCTGTTTCTGTTTCCGGACTAGCGGCATTCGGTTCTTGGTGCTTGCCCGCCGTCGGCTCCAACGCTAGCTGGCTGGCTGGTTGGTTGGTTGGTTGGTTGGTTGGTAGGTGATAAGAGGCGGCAACGGGCCATGAGCATTGAGGACATGCACTCCGCATACTCCGTAGACTTGTACGGCTGCTGTACGGAGGGAGGTATTACGGAGTACACCCACTGTACCATTGCCAGAAGAGCGTCTGGCGCAGCGCCGAATCCCCGGGAAAGGGGGGCGTGGGCCGCCTGGCACATGAGCAACTTGCTTCCACTTCCAGACTTGAGACTTGACCGCTCTCAGTCCACGCCGCGCCCCGTGGTGCCGCTAGTCATTGTATGCATGGAAGATGAGGAATAGCTCGTTCGTATTGTTGATGAGGTAAATCAGACATTTCGTCAACTTTTTGTTGTTGACGCCTCGCAGTGCGTGACAGCCAGGCAGGCGCATTCGTTGGTCCGGGCTCGTGAGCCACTCGCTTCGGCGCCGGTGTTGGTCCCTTTTTTTGAGGAGGTGCAAAGTACTCGGTACGCTGCATTGGACTGGATTGGAGTTTTTCGCTGTATGTACGGAGTATTATGTACGCCATTGAGCGTTCCCCCCCGGTTCTGTGATTGTGCGATTACAAAGTATAACTCAACCCCTGGATGATTCTACAGGACTACGAGCCCCACGTGGGGTAGCCGCTAATCGCTATTAGTGGCTGCAGAGAATGGGGCCATTACGGACTACATGTCCATGCTGTGAGAATCTTGTGGGTACCTACGCTAAGGAGAGGTACTCTATAGTTCTGGTAAGCCTCTGGTCGAATAAAGTACCTCTCGCTCCACTTGTTGTCGCGCTAAGTCATAGAGAGAATCTATTATTGGCCTGCTGCCTCTTTAGAGTGTTCCATTCGAGTCCCCTGCCATGCCATGACATAACGAAGACTACATTGTACGCCGTAGATGATGGTTGGGACAAGACGTTCGCAATTTGCACACCGACCACAAGTCTCGATACTTGAACGCTCCACGTGGGGATCCAGACCAGACAAGACCAGGACCGGATGCCAACGTCCAACGTTATTGTTCCCATCCCACAGGTGGCAGCACGACAGGAGAACGCACGCACGCACGCAATCCGTACATATTATCCTGCCGCACATATATGCGGAGTACGGATGTGGGAGCACTCCTTGCACCGGGCCCGTTGATTCTTGCCAAGACTGACTTCACCCCCTCCAGGGGCCACCATCCAGCCATCTGATCACTCCCAGCACGCCGCCAGCTGCCAACAACCTGATTAGAATTTGCCAGACCAGACCGTGCCAAGTCTGGACGGGACAGGCTCGACCCCTTCACCCCCCTTCCTTCCCTCCATCCACCCTTCTTCCTTCCCTCCATCCACCCTTCTTCCTTCCCTCCATCCACCCTTGACCCCTTCGTCACCTCCTCTCCTTCCGTCCGCCCCTCCTGCCCCCCACAACATCGGCTTTGTGCGCGCCTTCTCTTCTTGGATAGCTCCATCTCTGGCTCCAGCTCCGGCTCCAGCTCCAGCTCCAGCTCCAGCTCCACCCACCAAGTCCAGCTTCTTCCATGTCGGCATCCGGCCATCTATGCCCGACTGCTGCTCAAAGCCGCCTCGCCGCGTCTTGGGATCTGCTCAGGGCTCCTGACTTGCCTCTCTCTTCCAAACTCGCCCCATCTCTCACCGTCATTGGACGGCGTCACAAACTTTTTTTTGGTTGTAATACTTGCTCGACTCGACTCGACCTGGGACCGGGACCGGGACAGGGACAGGCGACAGCTTCATGTCATCATACCCGGCTGGCCCTGCGCCGTCCATTTTTCCAGTCGTGATTTGAGCCTCGTACACCGTGCTCCGTACTCCATGGTATCTCCATACTCCATACCTACGTACTTGCTCGCTCTCCTCTCACGCTTCTCTCGTCGCTCGCTGAGAAACACACGCCCCATGCCAGCCTTGCGCTGCTAGAAAGACCTGGGACTATTCCGAAGCTGAGGACCCAGTCCAGTCATCCACGACTTCTGCTTCCGCTTCTGCTTCCGCCAAACAACCCCCCTCCCCCCAATCTTCCGAGCAAGACGGCGAGCCTGTCTGATCGATCCCCTGGTGTTCGTGGCATCGGGCACTAGCGTTCCCCGTGTGCTGGTACCAAGTACTACATACTCCATACTCGCCGTACATACTTCGTACCCTACCTGCCTCACCCACCCAGCTCTCTCGCTAGCCAGGTACCTTGCCTACTTACTCATTCGTCTTGGTGCTGGTGCTTGGTGCTTGATGCTGGTGCTTGGTGCTGGTGCTGGTTTCCGTTGTCACGCCCTCCAGCCCATGGAAGCTGGCCTCGTTCCTGATGTGTCTGTGTTCCGTGGCTGAATCTCGAACGCACAAACATGGATCCAGGTCCAAACGGCAAACGCCCTCGTTTTGGCTCTTGGTCTGCCTCTGCTCCGACCGGGACTTCTCTTCTCCTTCCTCAAAGTTCAATAACTCCACGACCTCATCCTGTTCCTCCTCCGCCCCCTTCGACCGCTCATTCACAACATCATTCCGGTCTAAGTCCGTATCAGCAGTCATATCCGCCTCGACCAAGCGACCACGGGACCGGTCCTCCCTCAAGTCACCATCATCCTCCCGCTCCTCCTCCTCCTCCTCCTCCTACGGGTCAAGGCTCTGCTTCAGGTTCCCTTCCAGTGGCCGCACATGTTCATGCGCAATCTCATCACTCTGAACTCGACCGAAGACATCTCGAACAGGAAACACTTGCTCCCATGCAAGATCACTTTCGACAGCCTGGCCCTCCCCCCCAGCAACAACAACAGCAGCAGCAGCAGCATCACCACGATCTAAATCAGCCACCCTCACTGTCACACCCTCCGTATCATCATCAATACCCCCCTCGAGACTCTGTGATAAAACGTGAGTCGGGCGACGATAGCCGGCGATCGGACTCGGCTGGAGGCCATGCGCCCGACTCCCTGCCTCATACACCGCACCCCTTGTCGGCCTCACATCCTCCCCCCCCTCCACATCAAACAGGCGCCTACTCAATCGAGGGCCATCAAAGACACATGGGATACGAAAATGGTTCTTCGGTGCCTCAAGCTCCCGGAGAATACCGCCCCGCGACATACCCGCATCCCACACCGACGCACCAGACTGCTTACGAGTCTCACTCGACTTATCCCTCCGCGCCAGAACCGTTCTACTCGGTATACGCTTCATCATCGTCAGCGAAGAAGAAGAATACCAGAGCGTCCCAGGTAATGCACGAACTGCTCTCCAGAGTCTTGTTCAATCTTCATGAACCACGGGCTTCCCTCTCACTCGGCGCGTGGTGCGACACTTCATAATGGTACTTTATCAACTAACGCACACGGAATGTAGGCATGCGACCAATGCCGTCAACTCAAGGCTAAGTGTGATGAGACCAAACCATGCAAGACGTGCCGGGATAAAGGCACAGAATGTCGATATCGTGACCCAGTTCCCAAGGCGTACGTATGCCGCACACCATGTGGTCTTTCCCCCCCCTTCTCTCCCTATTCATTCGGCTCCCGGTATTCCAGTCCAGCAGGTTCTCGACTGACGTTCTGATGACAGCACGGATAAGGCTCAAGCCGACATTCTCGACGGACTCAGCATGGTACAAAACACCATGGGAAGCTTGATGGATCATGTTCAGCGCTTAGAGACTCGTCTGGAGGCTCGACTGATGAAGTTGGAATCGTGCGTCAGCCGGTATAATGGCAACCACGTCCAACCAGATCCTATGGCGGAGGATGAGTTTAAGACTATGCGACCATCTTCGACCATTCCTGAAGACGAATCTGAAGGGCCTTACTACAATGATGCTCCTCGCGAATACCCAGAACGCGCGACCATGCGACTCATGGCAGAAGATGAACTGGAGCAAGAACCCGGCGAGCCAGTACCTCCCGGAGAACCTGCCATACCAATCAACCACACTACGCTGGCTGGCTTACTTCTGAAATGGCCCTTGATACGAGATATGGTCAAACCGCACCTGGAAACTGAAGGCATAAGACATGTTACCGAATACCCCATCAGCATTGAACAAAACAGGGGCGTTTTGATCGTTTACGGCCGTGGGGAAGACTCTCACCCTTCTCGTGTTCCGAGGGAAACGAATCCAGATCATGGTCAGCTGGGTATGGCTGACGATTCCTCCGACACGGCATCGTCTTCTCCTGCAGCAGATTGGGGCCACCTGGGCGGGCTGAGTCCAGCGGATCAGGTGGTGGAATACAAAGGTGGTGTTCTCGCCAGCGATGGAAACCCCGATTTCAGCGAACACAAAGTCTGGAGCTACGTCAACAGCTTTCAGGACAACATCCTCAACATGCACCCCATCATACAGCCCCGAGCTCTTCGTGAATGGGTTCAGCATTTTCTAGATACACTGCCCACGAGGTCGACTCGCTCAAAATTCCACAAGGCTCCGGGGGCCGCATTTGCGGTCAACAGCTCCTCTTCAAATGTGGGCACAGAGATGCCGGGGGCAAAGCGCAAGAGGTCGCCAGTCCCCGACGGATTTGAGTCACCATCAACGCCGAGCGCTGCCAAGTCGGGCAGGCCAGAAAGATCGATTCATAACGCCCTTGTGCTGACCATACTGGCACTCGGCAAGATTTGCCAATCTAGAGAACGTGTCTCAGACGCTGTGCACCAAGCTGAAACCAATTCGCAAGGCAGCCCTTGGTCGAGGAACGGTGTGCCTCCATCGCCTGGACAAGGTTCGCCTCCTAGTTTGTCGTCGGGATCCCAACCCTCGGGACTGGCCTCTCCAAAGGAATCAGAGCGCGGGTTTCAGAGCCGGCGATCCTCCGTTCACGGAAGCGGAGGTGGTACAGCGCGCAATTGTTTAGGCTTGAAGAAGAATTACGATGCGATTCCCGGGTTAGAATACTTTGCTTTCGCCACGGACATTCTGGGAAACCACGCAGGAGCTTACAAAAACATGAAGCACGTGTACGCCCTCATCTTTGCAGGATTGTATCACGGGCAACTGGCTCGCCCACTGGAGAGTTTCGCCTTTATTCACCAAGCCAGTCACAAGTTGCAGGTTATTATGAGGCCGTATGTGTTGTTTTTTTTTCTTTTTTCTTTTGGTGCTCTTTGACTGCCCGCCCCCACGCCACTCTTTTCACACAAATGAGCCGAAACGCTGATCGTTTTCTACAGGAGTCTCGACAAGCTACGTCGAATCAAGCAAACCTTCACGATGATTCAAGATACAAAATACAACCAGCTTGCTCTAACCTTTTGGACATGCCTGCAGTTGGAGAGGTGAGCTGAGCTAGCATCCCTGGGGCCTAGTCTGATATCGATCGTGCTTCTTCATGCTAACCGTGAACAACCACAGCGACTTGATCGCAGAAATGCAGCTCCCCCCCTCTGGGCTTCTTTCTTATGAAGAGAACATGCCCCATCCAAACATGAGCATGCTCGAGGGCTTTGACAAGAGGGTGCTTGATAGTTATCCAGCCCAACTATACCTTCGGACGCATTTGAATAGTATCCATCGCATGTTCTATGCACCGGAAAAGGACGACAAGGAAACTGACACAAGGGAGCTGGACCCCAAGTTCAACAATGTGGGCTCGGTCGCGGATGCTGTGTCGGATATGAAATGGGTGGCCAAGAGCTTCGCTTTCAAGGAGGACGACCCGCCGGCTTCGGATCTTCTTGCAGCACGGTTACGTGCTAAGTACTGGGGCGCCCAAGTCATAACCTATCGACCCTTTATTCGTCAAATATTGCAATGGTCGGACTCGATGCAAAACCACCCATCAAGTCCAAGTGGATTTGCAGTATCCGAGTTTCGCCAAGGCGTGGCGGCACCTGTCATCGACCCGTCAGCCAGATCTCCCAAGGAAATTTCCGACGCTGTCAAGGAATACGCGAAACGAGGTATCAAGGCCTTGATTGAAAGCACACGAGCATTCCACGGTCTCCCGCCTGAGCGCCCCTTGATAACAAACGTCTTTGGGACGGCGCATGCGTAAGTGACAAAGACCCACCACCTGGTTACGATTGATGTGCACAAGACGGGAGGATATACTAATGCATCCATTTTGTGTCTCTATCTGCAGTCAATGGGGAAATCTCTTGGTTCTTTCAGCCTGCTCGCAGAATAACGTGCTACGAGAATGGGTGCCCATGGACCTGTTGCAGGTCTTGTTTAGCCGGACCATCGACTTCTTGAGGCAATCAAGTACAGCAACCAGCTCTCTCAGAACCGACATGCATATTCTTGAGGGCATATCAAGAGACTTGTTTGGGCGTGCCGGCGTGAGGACGACGGGGAGCTTCTCAAGCAACTCCAGGTTGTATATACCCAAGCTCCCCATGGCGGCGCCACCAACCATGTCCAACACCCCCAGCTAGTACCGGCAGAAGGCATGCACGATGTTGACGAATCACCATTCCTGGGACTAAAGCCGTCGGATGTATACGTCAGTCAATACGATGGTGAATTGTTGTTTTCTCCCATGCTTGAAAGCCTCCTTCAGTTCAAGGTGGGGGGTTTTTGGAGGTTTCGTTCTCTTTTCAGGGGGAGGGGCGCCGGGTTTGCTTCTTTTGCATCACATCCTTGCCGACATGGCAGTCTCCTCGGAATGGCACTGTTGGCTCCGACGTTGGGGGAGATGCCAGCGACGAAAAGGTACAAGAAGGATGATGAGCGTGTGTCGGGTTGCCCGCAGGCGTGCCAATTTTCATCCGACGACAAGTCAGACGGTATTTACAGTTCGCCGCCTTTTCTGCTTCTCTTTCATGGGTGCTGGAAAACTTTGCTCCTCTCTCTCTTATTCTTAATTTTGGGTACATGGCTCTATACTGTCCGATACATACGCTGATAGGCACACGCATTCTGTGGCGAAGAAATTGGCTGGAATTATACATTTTCATGTTCCATGGCTTTACTGTTGATTTTTTCCTTCTTTGAATTCTATATGCCTTGTTTCTCTTTACTATGTGTTTTTGTTTGCAAGTTGTTACTAGGTATTTGGCAGAACACTTGTGCATACCCCAGGCTGGACGTGGAGGACATACCAAGAAGAGGAATGGCTTGCCTCAGTTTTGTCTTTTTTTCTTTTTCTTTTTTTTCGAAAGGGGGTGGGAGGCATGAGCACTGGCAGTATAAAGGATATGGGAAAAGGGCGTATTAAACAGATAGTATACAGTTTTAACCTGCAGGGAGTCTCGACGAGTATGTAATGACTGACTGCATGTCCTTGTTGTATATATGATACCTGCAAGTCCTACCTTGGGCTGGGTGAATCATGGGGGCGAGTTTAGTTTCCCAGTTTTACGGATTACTGCGCGCGTTATTGACGAAGATGTTGCCATGATGTGCCTGCCATGTGGTCGCCAGGGTTTCGTTTTCTACTTGATATATACTTTGTACGGGGTAGGCAGAAGTCGCCTAGTAACGATACATATGAATGGATCCATGGGTGGTTTTTTGATGCGTGCAATGGATGGGGGGCGTACATGATGGATGTTTAGCAATGGCGGTTCGCTCGCTGCCTTGAAGCGCCAACGTGGGACCTCGGTCGGGTGTCGCTGACTGGGTGATGAAGGGTTCCTTGATTTCCATATTGGTCCTCGGCTAATTGATTCGGCTGACGTTTGAGATTTCAGAATGAGGATGATGGATGATGCGACGTTGATCCCCTTTGCGCGGGACCGGATCGGGTGTGGTTTCACGCAAGGCCTATCCTTAATTCGCGTGATATTAAGCCTGCTGCCTTCTGGTCATGTACTTTAATCAGTACAGCCTGTCACTCACTGTATTAGAGGGCAGATGGTTGTGCTGTATGATTAGCCTGAATGGCGAAACCCACGTTGTGCAGTTGGTGCGTTGGGAGGATTTGTGGGTTGATGCCTTTTTAGCCAGTTTGCCGTTTCATGGAAACTTTTTTCTCCGAGATGAGACGCCTTCGGTCCGTATGTATTGCTTGGGGACTTTTTCTTTTTTTTTCTTTTTCTCACTCTTCGAAATGACAATGACGGGTGAACTCGGCAACCTTTGCGATGGGAGCAGATGATGCAGGCTTCGGCACAATTCATGGACGCAAGCACCCGGTCGGTACAACTACAATACGTTTGTTACATACAGCCCTTCTCTGTCTGTCGCAGTGCCACGGGCGGCAAACAATTGGCCTCGATGGAACCTGTCAGGCAACACTAAGCACTAGGGTCGGCCGAATGCATGCACGTGTGCGTCCAGGACGAGGCCCTTTCCAGGGAAATGCGCAGACACTAATGAGAAAGTCCCGATGGCCGATGGCCCCTTCTTCCCTCTCCCCGAGATCATGCCGAGTCCGCGACCACTTCAAACTCACTTCAAACCCTCCCCCCTCCCTCCCTCCCAATCCAGGCCCCCTTTTCATTTCTCTCTGTGGGGAGCTTCAGATATTTAAAAAGAAAAAAAAAAAGGTCTCTTTTCCCCCTCTTCATTCAAGGCCGATGCTGAACGCCCTTCGACGTATGTAGCGCATGCAGTGTCACCGTCGTCCACGCCAATGCGCCTTTCAGCTGCACCTGCCAAGAGCAGCTAGTGCGTGTATGCCGACAAACATTCTCCGATCCTGCCTGCCATAATCCGTACACGCACAGTAGTAGCCAATAGCCAAGCCTGCCTTCCGGCAATCTCACTGGTCCTCGGCCGCCGATGGCCCCCCCCCCCCTGTGAAGGCTGCTGCAAGCTGCAAGCCAGCGTCGTGGTAAGCGCCGGGTCGGGTGCGCGGCCAACGACAACAAATTCCAGTCCACCACGTGCCGTGATGCTATTCTTGTAACAAGGTATTTCCGCTGCTTTTGCATAACGCCGAGTTCCCGCCCTATGATTTAATCGCCTTGGTTTCCCAGGTGTATATATCAACTCGGCGTCTTGTCCTCCCAAGCGGTAGAAGATTTGCGTTATTTCGACCCGCGTATTGCTTCACACATCTTTCTCTTCCCCCCCCCCCCGCAAACCCGCCATCATGTTCAAATCAACATGCGTTCTGCTCCTGTCCGCCGCGCTGGTCCTGGTCCCGGGTCTGCCTTCCGCCTCATGCGCGCCGGGCCACAAAGCTCCAGCTCTTCCCCACATCCACGGCGGTGAGTTTTTTTCTTCGCCTATTATTACCCCGGGGGAGCCAAGCAGTGAAAAAAAAAAAAATACAAAAAAAAAACCAAAACGTCTCAAAGCTCATACGTTTGTTTTGCCCCCCCCCCCGCCGGGAACAAAGCCGCCAACCTTCCCCAACCGCCGGCCGGTTCCAAGCTGCTCCACATCGCGCTCGGCTTCGGCATCCAAAACTACACGTGCGCCGGCGCCGGCTCGCCTCCCTCCTCCACCGGTGCCCTCGCCGTGCTCTACGACATCACGAGCCTGTACCCCGGCCGGACGCGCGAGTCCCTCCCGCCAAGCACCTGGGAGGGTCTCCCCTCGCGCGCCCTCTGGTCGCACGACGTGCCCCTCAACCTCGACCGCTCCGGCTCCGGCGCCTCGCCGACCCGCCCGTTCCCCGACTGCCCCTCGGCCGGAGTGCCCGCCTTCGTCCTCGACAGCGGCAGCGTCCGCGTCCGCGTCCTCTGCGCCAAGGCGGCGGCCGTCGACGCCCCCGCCGCCGCGGACCCCGGTCCCCAGGGCACCGGCGCCGTGCCCTGGCTCCGCCTCGACGCCAGGCCCGGCAGCGTCGGCCCCGTCAAGCACGTCTACCGCGTCCTCACCACCGGCGGCAACAGCCACGGCTGCCGGGACGCCCGAGCCCAGGACAGCACCTGCTACGCTACCATGTACTGGTTCTTCGGGTAGCGCCCATGTACATACTTGCTTGTTCGGGGCAGGTCCACTATCCGGGTGGCGCCCACTTTGTCCAGACAGCCCAGGGAATGATTCCCGCTTTACATATAGCACGCATGGAAGAAGAAAAGGGTACTTTAAAGAGGAGGGACGGCGGACATGGATGCAATTCTTTTCCCTCAAATCTCTTCTCTTACACCATCCACGGACAAACGTGTCCCTCCCTCCCAATGATTCCATCTTCGTTTGCCGCCTTGGCAAAAAACTCCAACTTGTATATATTCAGGCACGTCAATCTCATTCCTGCCTCGTTCCATCACATGACGCCACACCACGCCTTGCCAGGAAAACGCAATTTGACGCTTGACACAACTTGACGTGGTTTGGTGTCGTGGCCAGTACATCCTTTGGCACCAGACATTTCGTCACCCAAGTGTAAGAGAGGCTACAAAAACAATTGTTACTAAACCTTGCGTTTACGAGCTAATTACGACACGTTTTTCATCTTCATGTTTGGTGCATCACTGGCTACAAGAGCCGGGCAAATCATGTGAAAGCCCCGAGTCGTAGACTATTGCCATGCCAATCGCTTGCCTATTGACCCCCCCTTCAGACTCATCAATCTAGTTCCGTCTCATGTACCCACCTTTTTTTTTTTCTCTCTCTCCATTGTAGGAGATGACCAGGCGGCTGGGTCAATCTCAATATTTCATCTTCGGGACGCATCCAGACCGGCCTGGAGATCCTGCTCAAGACCATTACTGTGAGGAACGTACTCCTGAGGTCGGGGGTCTTCTGCAGTCCACTGCCCGCCAGCCTGGGGCATGGGCACATGGCCTGCAGCGCCGGGTTGGCCCTGTCCGGCCAGAGCTCCTGAGCCAGCAGCGGTTCGCACCAGCTGGCGGAAGCGATTGACCTCGTCGAGAATCAAGCGCCGCATCTCACCGACGTCGTCGATGACCTCAAAGTCGAAGTTGAATGTCGTGGGGCAGTCTGGTTCGTCCGATGCGTCGTGCCAGATGTGCAGGTACGGGTGCTCGAGAGCTTGCTCCACGCTGATACGCGAAGAAGGGTCAAAAGCAAGCATCTTGTCCAGGAGGTCCAGAGCATCCGGATTGGCTTGGGGGAACAGGCTGGGGAAGGACTTCTTGGGCATGAAAGGAAGATTGCGGACGTATTCCTGTGCACGGGGTGAGCCGATCCGCGACAGGGTTTCCTCGTTGGGAGTGCCGAGAATGTGCAGAATCTGGTTCAGCTGGTCAACGTAGTCTCTACCTTTGAAGAAGGGTCGACCACCCAGGAGTTCGGCGAGAATGCATCCCACAGACCAGACATCAACTATTGGCACAAACAGTTCTGTTAAAAAGTGCAAAACAGGCCACCTTGAAGATGCGGAGAGGAGACGAGAAGAATCGAGTCCTATTTTCCCAACATACTGGCTTTGGTGTAGCTTTGGAAACTGAGCATAATTTCAGGTGCTCGGTACCATCTGGTAGCAACATATTCCGTCATGTACCCGGCATTTTCTTCCGGATCTACCGAGAAGCCACGTGCGAGGCCAAAGTCGCAAATCTTGAGTTCGCAATCGGCGTTGACCAGCAAATTGCCTGGCTTCAGATCGCGGTGCAGCACGTTGGCCGAGTGGATGTACTTGAGACCGCACAGAATCTGGTAGATGAAGGATTGGAAATGAGCGTCCGTCAAGGGTTGGCCGGATCTAATAATGGCCGCCAAGTCGCACTCCATCAACTCTGTATTGGCTGGAGCGTCAGCAACAAACATGTGCTTGTTTTTGACAAGTTCAAGCCGGTGCGGTGGGGAGAGCGTCTGAACACGGACCTTCATAAAGATAAGTCTCGTTGAACACATCGGGTCGAGGAACATCCATGTCATACAGGCATGTGATCTGGTAATTTTGGGTTTCCGCTGTCAGCGGACCTTCGTTTCCCGTTTCGACGGCTTCTGGTTCAGCTGTGAGGGAGGGGGGGGGGGGGGGTCAAGATGCTTGGAGGCATATGGCTCACGTTGCGATGACCGCGAAAATGCTGCAGCAATTTTATCTCACGCAAGGCACGCTTGGCGAGAATCTTTTTGCTGAAAACATTGGTGACTTTTTTAATGGCAACGCCCTCGCTCGTTTGGCCATTGACAGCGGCACTGCGGTAGACAAGACGTCTGCGGTCAGCCAAGAGTGTCCAAAAGAGTGGCCAAAAGAGATGGAATGGGGGAGGCAAGCAAGGCGGCAAGCAAGGTGGACGACAAGAACGCACCAGACGATGCCGTAAGCACCCTGTCCCAGCTCCTTGGTGACGGTGTATCTCTCGTCGACGATGAAGTCTTGGTTGAAGACCTTGAAGACCTTGCGTCCTTGGAGATCGGCCATGGCTACCTGTGTCTTGGCGCAGAGCGAGCTGCACGTTCGGACGGTTGTGTCGAAGCGTCGAAGCGTCGAAGCGTCGAAGCGGGGGCGAAAGGGCGCTGAGGGGGAAAGCTTGGGCGGGGACAGCTTTTTGTACCGAGAGATCTGACAGCGCAGGTCGGCATTTGGGCCCGACGGCTCAACTTGTCGAGTTACATGTATGTACGGATTACACACTCTATGTACATAAACTGTCGCCCCTGCCTCATCAATTCACCAGTGTTTCGACCATTTTATACTTATTGCATCGTCTATGCATCATCATCCCACCATTCGGAACAAAAACACCCTCAATACGCACTACTCGCCTACCACATCCTTGAGGAAATTCTTGGAAAACCGACTGCACTGCTCAAATGCCTTCTCGAACCCATCTCGCCCGCCATAATAGGGATCATTCACAATCTCCGCTTTGCCCGTGCCGCTAAACTCCCCAAACAGCATCACCTTGGCCTTGGCGTCCGGGCAGCCCTTCTGCAGACGGTTCAAATCCGAGAGATTCGATCGATCCATGGCAAACACGTAGTCAAAGGAATCAAAATCGCTCGTTTTGACCTGTAATTCTCCCACATCGTTAGTCTCTTGTGACTGCATCCCCCCCCCCCCCCTCCCTTGCTATCACAGGGACTTACACGGCGCGCGGCGTGATCGTAACCCGTAATGCCATTGTCTTCGAGCGTAGAAAGGGTCCTCGAGTCCGGTCCGTCGCCGGCATGGTACGCAGCTGCATCGGTGAGCGGACGGCCCGTCAGTTTTCGGGTTTCACCAAGTTCGATAATTTTTTTATGCCGCGCGACGCGTGGCAGCAGCGAATGGCCATTCTCGAGGGGGTCGTTGCCTTACCTGTTCCGCAGGAGTCAATCTTGCCAATCTTCCCCTTGTACTGCGGCTGCTTGGCGAGGTTCTGGAAGATGCCCTCTGCCATGGTCGATCGGCAGATATTGCCTAGGCAGACGAAGAGGACGGACACGGGCTCTGCCATCTTGGATGTGCGTAGAGTGAATGGATGGCGAGAAGCCTGGGAGACGGGCTTGTTTTCTCTTGGAAATGCCCCCCTCCGCCAACAAAACGATGGAATGTTGGATGGAAGGAGGTCTGCGGACTGAATTGAAACGAAACGGACGACTGAGGAACAAGCTCTGGTGCACGGCGGACCCACATCCTTGCGAGCTCTTTGACGTCAGCTGAAAATCCAGTGGCTTTGGGATTCCGCTTCTCATTTCACTCCTTGTTTTATGCTGTCATAGGTACAATCTTCAAAGGGAAATTCGCTCGACATTTGTTCTACCAAGGCCACGGGTGGCATTATACAATCTTGCTTACCAGCTTGATGATAGACACTGTCTTCAGGCTGTGTCACACGCAGACTAGTTAGTCAAGCGTCCCCGACTGATTGACGAATTTTGAGAAATTTTGTATTTTCGCTTTCAACCTATTCCCTACAAATCCACCCGTGAGCCTTCTTCAGGATACTATGTCCTGATGTTCAGGATTCCCACAAATTCCTCGCACTCTACCGACTCGACCCATGTCCCCCCAAAACCCAGAGGTGATACAGAAGAAGAAGAAAAGACACGAAGCGCCTTGCTAAAGAGATGAGATGTTTTACAGTAAGGATAGGATCTCCATGGTCATGGAGAGGTAGTCGTTGATGTGTGTGGGTATGGCCGCACGCGACGAGTGACCCAGCTTGTCATGTACAATAATACAGTGGCTTGAATCAAGCACCGAGCGCCTGTCGCTGTCGTTCTCTCCGCAGCGTCTCCAGCACCCCAATCACGCCGTTGTTGCGGATTCGCTCCAGTACGAGTCGCATGCCGTCGCGGCTCTTGCCAAGCTGGTCGAGCGTCTTGGTAGAAGCGACGCTCTCGATGCTCCGCTGGATGCCCTTAGTACCCCATCCACCGATAATTCCGGATATGAAACCACCCTCCTGGTGAGCTTGTCCAAATTTTCCTCGGATCTTTTCGCCCAGTCTCGACCGGAATATCACCGACGTGGTCACGTCGGTCTGGCTCGCCATGTTCTCGACCGGAAGTTTGAAATTTTGTTGCTCGACGACGGAGAGAATACCAGTGAAATTGAGGTTTCGACTTTCCGTCTGCATCCATCCCTCTTTGATGTCGACGACACTCGTCTCCAAAATGTACGAAGCTTTGTCGCCACCGTTGCCACCTGTGACACTGCCAGGGAGCATTTTGAAAACGGCGCCTGGCATGCGACTCTTCTTCAGGTGAATCCTGGTGGTGTGGAGCCTTTGTGTCTCGGGGTCGACATGGCTGGAGATGGTATCGGTGCTCAAGACATGGGCGGCGAAGGGATTGAGCTGGGGGGAGGAGTAGCGGAGGAAGTAGGCGAGAGTGACGGTGGGAAACGGGTGAGAATATTGATGAGCGGTGGTATGCGTGAGAACCATTGCCACCGACGCGTGTTGTAGTATTCGGGAGGCAAAAAAGGCTGTTTGGCTGTAGCTGTGGTGATTCTTGTCGATGTCAATGTCGAAACGTTGCTGCTTGGATATGTGCGGCCCTTGAGCTCAACCGAAGATGCTGGAGCAGGTTAGTGACCACAACCAAGGTTAGAACCTAGTCCTTGGCGCCCGTGCGAATTTTGCAAGGCAGGATCGTACGAGTTGAAGGGAAAAGCAATCAAATAATAGCCTCAAACGATCAGACTTGCTGCAACTTGAAGCCAGTAATAGCCACTTGATGGCAGAGAACGGATGGGGGAGAAGAGTTGGAGGAGGGCGAATAAGTAATACTGGCACGAGACGAGCTGATTGGTCGTCAGAGCGGGGAGAGCTGCGGGAAAGCAAGAGCTAATTCAACACGTGATTTCTTGCTTAGGTAGGGGTGGAGACCACTGCTTCACCGAGCTCTCTCATTGGACATTGCCGCTCGCAGCCGGCAATGCGATGTACATGTATTATTAAGTTTCGTCGTTACCCTTTGACAAATTGAGGCGCAGGTGATGATGCCCATATATGTTCAGACCGCGGGGCCGTTGGTCTGCAAAAGCTGATCGAATATGCTTCTACTATGACAATACCTACATGATGTCTCGTCATATAGTGATCACGTGCGAACAATCGATGCAAGGCATCAATGTTTCTTTGGAGGTACCTAGCTTTCCAACGATCAACTTTGTTATCAGTCTGGTTTGAACCACATCCGACATCACAAGTCGTATGAAAGTAGTAGTCTAAGGTGGGGGATCAGCTTGGAACAAAGCCAAGATGGGTTTGTCGTACATTTATTATTATGTAGACTTCCGGGGTGTATCTAGGCCGGCTCCGGTTATCGGGTGGTTATCGGCGCGCCCCGCCAAACCGCCGCACGACATCGCATCCAACACGCGAAACCTTTTCAGCTTCTGTTGACCGGCCGAACATTGCGCAACAGGCACGATCATCTGGCGTTCCAGAAGACAGCCTGTGAGGAATACATCGCCCTCTCAGTGCAGCAGACCCGCCGTCTGCGTCCAGCACCAATCGACGAGTGATTCCCTACTGTTTCAACTACAGCCATGGAGTCATTCGTCATTCGAACGCCGTGCTCGAGCGCCAACATCGGCCCCGGCTTCGATGTCATTGGCCTCGCTCTCACCATCTATCTCGAGCTGCATGTCACCATTGACCGCTCCAAGTCTTCCTCTGACCAACCACTGAACTGCATCATCACTTACGAGGGCCAGGGCGAGGGTACTGACGACATCAGCCTCGATCCTCAGAGCAATCTGATCACAAGGGTTGCGCTCTATGTGCTGAGATGCCATGACCAGCGCGCATTCCCTGTGGAGACTCGCGTCCATATAAAGAACCCGATTCCTCTGGGAAGAGGCTTGGGTAGCTCGGGCGCTGCTGTGGTGGCTGGAGTGATGCTGGGCAAGGAAGTTGGTGGGTTGAAGGACTTGGACCTGGACCGACTATTCGACTATTGTCTCATGATTGGTGAGTTTCGGCCCTCCATTGGTTTTACCACAATGCCCTAGCAGGTAGGAAGGAACATCTAGGACAAGTCGCTGATTGTTCGCAGAGAGACATCCTGACAATGTCGGCGCGGCCCTTTTCGGTGGTTTCGTCGGAACGTACCTCATGCCCTTGAATCCCGAAGACGCGGCCAGAATAGAGATTCCCCTTTCAGAAGTCCTCCTATCGCCCGCTGGCGGTGTTGACACCGGCAAGAAGCCTCCTTCGCCACCATTCGGTATTGGACACCACATTAAATTCCCTTGGGCCAAGGACATCAAAGCCGTCGCCATCATTCCCGACTTCATCGTCCCCACGGCCTCGGCTCGTGCTGTGCTTCCGGAGAAGTACCCTCGTCCGGACGTGGTATGTATCTCAAACTCAACGAGAGAGGGGGGGGTCGTGGAATTCTTGGGCAAGCCATGGGCCTTTAAATAGCTCTGCTAATTTGTGATTTTTCAGACATTCAATCTCCAGCGAATCGCTCTGCTTCCCGTTGCCCTCGGTCAATCGCCACCGGACCCTGAGCTCATTCACCTCGCCATGCAGGATAAGATCCATCAACCATACCGTCAGACTTTGATTCCAGGTCTCACAGAAGTGGTCGAGTCCATGTCTCCCAAGATGCAGCCCGGTTTCCTGGGAATGTGCCTGTCGGGAGCAGGGCCGACAATCCTAGCTCTTGCGACGAGCAACTTTGAGGAAATCTCGAATCAGATCATTGCCACACTGCGAAAACACAACGAGAACAAGGACCTGGCATGCCAATGGCTGGTTCTGGAGCCCGCGGAGGGCACGCATGTAGTTCGATAGTTGACGTGGCTTGGGGAGGGGGTGGTGTGAAAAGGCAAGGGGTCAACCAATTTAGAGGGCTTTTCCCGGTATCCTCAATCACGAACAAAAAAGATGAAAATAGTCAGGGTGTTAAGATTCTCAAATTATGCTCCCGCGTGCTGAGAATCTTTCCCCGTAACGGCTGTCTTCTGCTACTTTGCAATGCGTCTGCCTCTTACATGTGCACAAGGTGCTCCACCCCTGAATACGGCGGAGCATTGATTATCCATCCCGTGCGACGACAGCAGGCCGAGGATGCCCCACTTGCCAAGATCCCCTGACTACCTCGGCATTCTGAACAGCTTTCGAACCCGTCGCCCCGTTAAAACACCAATCCCTCCGTCACACCAGACGACTTTCCGCGCGCGTGGCAAGCAACAGCACAAACTCGGCGATATTGGATTAGAATCACGTCATGGCATCGGCCTCGAGTAAAGTCGGTGGCCTCGCCGTCGCGATCCGCGTCATCGTCCCCGTTGCTCTGGGATCCGCCGGCTATGCCGCATACAAGGTCAATTGGCCCAGGGCGATACACGCCTTCGCGACAGGACCGGGGCACACGTCGCGGATCTTGCTGTTGCTCTTCATGGTCATGAACTTGAAGAACGTGCCGTTTGCGTGGACTGTGAGTCTATTCCGTCCCCCCCTTTGTGTCTGTGTGTGTGAACAACCCGGCGGCGGCAGCGGCGCAAGGTCAACTTGACATTTCTCTCTTTAACTAAAAGAAAAAAAATTAATTTAGTACCGAGTCTTCTACGCCATCGTGTACCACAATATACTCCGAAAATCACCAGACCTCACGCCCCGCGCGCTCTTCAAGCCCATGATTTCCGAGACGCGCGCGCCGCTCCTCGAGATCGACTACAACCTCCACAAGTCCAACTCGACCTACTTCACCGACCTGGACATTGCGCGAACCCACCTCGTGTCGTATCTCACTCGCCCGGCGATGCGCAACCTCACACGCAATGCCAAGACGGGCCTCGTGCTCGACCCCGGGACCAACAAGCCGGCCAAGGGACCCATGGGCATCATGCTCGGCTCCGTGGCGTGCACCTTCAAGCGCGAGATCCGCGCCTACCGCGCCTACGAGCTCTGGAGCAAAGTGCTCGCCTGGGACCGCAAGTGGCTCTACATGGTGACGCACTTTGTGCCCAAGGGCACCGCCAAGCCGGCAGAGTGGCTGGACCCGCGGTTCGGCAGGGTGCGCACGAGAAGCGGGAAAGACGCCTCGGGGGGGTGGGAGAGCAAGATGCACGCCACCGCCGTGAGCAAGTACGTCTTCAAGCTGGGGCGGCTCACCGTCCACCCCGCCATTGTGCTGCAGAACTCGGGCTTGCTGCCCGAGCGACCGGGCGGCTGGACGGGCGGCGAGAACCAAGTCGGCGATGAGGCGGTCGATCTGGGCGACGTCGACTTGTCCGCAGACGGGCCGTGGGATTGGAAGCGCGTCGAGGCCCAGAGGAGAAAAGGCATGCAATTTGCCGAGCATTTCCAGGCCTTGGACGAGACGTCGGGCTTGTTTGACGGGGGCACGCACGGAGCTTTGGCAAAGGTCGGACCGTGTTAAAAAGTCTGGGCTTCATGCCATCCTGTTCAAGTTGGACTGAATCGGATTGAGCGCATGCCATGGTTCGGCTCCGAGGCCGTCCGACGGTTTGTTTGTTCCCCTGTTTACAACACATCATCATCAAGACAGATCAAGACTAGAGTTATAAAGTATCTCCAACGATGGACGTCGGCTCCCTTCCCAATCGCTCTATCCATCGTGACGTGGCGTCTGTTTCTACCGAGTATCCCCTGTCGTAGATATGCAGCCGCCACAACCGCCCCGTCCTAATCACAGCCTTCCTGGCGGCTGACGTCGGCGTTGACGAAGCACTCTTCGCAGCTGTGGCATCAGGTAATGCCGTGCACAATTCAAACATGACCTTGCCAGTACCTACATGTCGAACAACACTCGAACCTCTATTCTCAGTTCGGATGCCATATTCGTCCCATGTTAAGACCGTCAGGTTCTGCAGAGTAAAACCCGCCTCCACCGGACACGGCGACGGGCTCGATGTTGTGGCAGTGGCACAGCAGGTCGTCGATTGGGCCAGACACGACAGGGAGCAACTCGGGGAGGAATTTCTGCAGGTCTCTCTGGCGAAATGGCAGTGGTTGTGGCGGCGAGGAAGATGGACATGGACATGGACATGGACATGGTTCATGGGTTGTTTTGTGCATTTTGTTGTGGGATTTCCTGCAGAAGTCAATGCCCCGGAGCACCACCCACCCGACGAACCCTTTTTTTTTTTTTTTTTCGTGATAAGAATGGGGCTCATGTGATCGTCCCTAGCTCCATGTAAAACGGCGCACTGGTCCACAAACTACCGCTTCTCAACGTGCCAGCCGCCCAAATCGTCTCGACCGTCTGCGCCTCCATCTCGGCCTTGCTGACGACGAAATTGAACGTGCAACGTGGCCGGTTGTTTATACAATTTGGCTATTTCGTCTTGCATCCGTGAGCATGCACAGTGCGAGCGGGGACATCACGACCATCGGTGCATCATTCGGGAACGGGCTCGATCGCGTGGCTCGACGGGATGCAATCCAGAGCATGGTCAGCGTCCCTGGACAAAAAAAAAGATTTTTCATGCCTAAGATACCATTACTTCTCATGTACATCAACAAGTCGTCACAGCTCACTTGACGGCCATCTGCACGTGCCGAGCCTTCCACCGCTCACCATGGCGGATAGGCGTCTTGTCCACCGAGTCGGATAGTCTCGCAGGGAGGGGGCGATTGTGGACGGGAGCGGCAGCGGCAGCGGCAGCGGCACTTCTGCGGCCAGGCTTGGACCCGGCAATGCCACCCGCGGCACACTTGGCGCCGTTAAAGGCCGAGTTGGCGGCCGCCTTCCACACCTCCGTCACATCAGAGATCATGGGAGCAGTCCAGTACAGCCGGCAGTCGGCGGCCTCATAGACAAACTGCGCAGGGACTCCATCCTTGACGTTGTCTTGGAGTATAGCGTCACGGACGTTGACGACCGAAGCAACAGATCGCTCCATGGGCAAGGTGGTGTATCGTGCGAACTCGGCCTTGATCTTGGCGTCGTTGGTCCGTGTGCCGGCGTCGCGGAGGTACATGTACACGTTTTGGAAGCTCAAAACTTGAGAGCCCTTGACACCCCCAGCAGCCTGGATGGGGCCCTCCTTGGGACGGCCGCCCATGGACACTGACTTGACGCCACCCAGGAGACGAAGTAAATCTGATGTCGTGGCGCATATGGATGAACAGGCGCCATCGTGCAGCATGATGATATCCTCGGGCTTGAAGTACTGGTCGAGGTTGGTGCGAGGGCCATATCCGGAAATATGGATGCCAACGCCGAAAGTCTTGTTGATGGTCGTCAGGGGGTCGTGGACGTTCCATCGCATCAAGGCCGTGTATTCGGTGTTCTTGTAAATGCGGGGAGCGAACTTGTCCTCAAACGTGGCGAAGTTCTCGTCGGTGAGATTCAGGTCATAGCGGTAATTCCCCACCGACATGTATGCCTCAAGCAGATCACGATCCGTTTCGGTGGCGGGATTGACATTCTTGACAGCGTCAGAGACGACGCGTGCCACACTGGCAAAGCTCTTGCTCTGCTTCCAGCGCGAGTTTCCGTCCTGCGCCGTCTTGGGGAACAGTTGCCGGAAGAAGTCGTAGCCAAGCAGGATGAAGCCGCCGGGGTTGTTCTGGAAGTCGATGACAAGCTTCTTCTTGCCGGCAGCGCTGGCCTCGCGCAAAAAGTCGCTGGTCACGGCCTGAAACTCGGCAAGGCTTTTTGGGTAGAATGACTTTATTGCAATGACAGCGACATGATTGAGACCCTCGCCGCTCAGATAGTAGCCAGTTAAAGCACCGTCCTGGGTGGCAATGACAGGCTCGGGATAGCCCATGAGAGATGAGCGGGCGGGAGCGGGCGGGGGGGCGGCGGTGATGGCGGCGGTGCTGGCGTTCATGGGGACCGGCGTGCAGAACTTCTTGTACATGGTAGGTCCATCTACAACACCGGTCATGTTGCCAAACACCTCGGCCAAGTTCTCCAGTTCCACAGTGGTGCCATTGGCAAAGGTCAGGGAGGTGGTCGGGCCATGGTAGAACAGAGAACTTCGGCCGCCAGCAATAAAGCCCCCATGCTCATTGTTGGCAGCAGTTGACTTGGACCAGAACATGGCGTTGTAAGAGGCATCCACATCACGAAGATCATTGGCAGAGTTGGCGATACCCTCGACATACTTGGCAGCGTCGATACCGTTGATCCTGGTGATGGCCTGCGCGGTCTTGGGGTTGGCAACAACATGCTCTGTTTTCCATCATCCCGTCATTAGCATCTCTGTGTATTTGGCGAAGTGAGGTGCATGATGCATGGGGCATGATGCATGATGCCAAGAATCTTGTGTGTCTTTGGGCAAAAACGAAACTCACCTTGCAGCTTGATGACTGGCAAAGATGTACCGTCCTCACTGATGGAAACAATGGGCAACGGCTGACGCTTCCAGTTGAAGACTCTGCTCAGCAAGTCGAGGAACACGACAAAGTGACCGTCATTGGCAGGCGCCCAAACCTGCTTGTACAAGTCGATCTGGAAGTCGTACTCGCCCGCGTATTTGCCAGACTGCAGATTTGACTTGACCTTGGCGAGGTTGTCGAAGATGTCGAATCCGGGATAGAAATAGTCCTTGGGAGGATCCTTCTTGTATGCGGCGTCACTCTGCCACTCGAGATATGGCTCAATGGCATCGATCAACTGGATTGCCTCGTCTCTGCCTAGGGTAACGGTTTTGAGACACTCGAGAGCGAGAGCGGCAGCCACAGTGGGGGGGGCTGTTGCATGGCGAAGACCATGAAGGAAATTAGCCAACTTTGTTACAAGATTAGAGCGAGCGAAAAACAATCGAGTACAGCTCACTCTCACCTGCCGTCGTCGTCTTCTTCTTCTGCTCCGCCCATGACGCGCTGATCCGGGCACATGGGTGAGCAGTGGCACTCCCCGGACGTCGGGGCGGGTCGGGGGCGGCAGAGGCCGTCTCGGCAGCGCAGGCGAGCAAGAAAGCCGCCATGGCCACGATGGTGTTGGTCTTCATCTTGAGGTGGAGATTGATCGTCTCTGGCCCATGACCCATGAAGATCAAGGCCGAAGAGGGCGATGGGAGGACAACAGCTTCCGTACTTATGGAAATCGTCATCCAAGCCCACTCATCTCCTTGGGGCCGCCGGCAAGGCCTCGAACTAGGCCTCGTACCCGGGTAAGTAGAATTTCAAAATCATAGGAGATCTTCCGGGGTCGAGCTTCGTCCCATGGTGTCCGTTCGAAATTTACGTCCCCGTGCGTTCGTTCACCATTGTCAGAGGGTCCAGGGGGCAGCGCTGCGGCCGCTTTTCAATTAGGCCGCTCCAAGGGAATCTGGTGCATGCGCCAGAGCCTATTCATGTATGAAACAATTCAAGGGGTGCATTGTAGGCTGAAGTGCGCAGTCTCTGGCCTGATCCATGTCATGTATCGAGTACCGAATTCTTCCGCTTGTCCATGTTTTCGTTGAAGTTACGTCTTGGTGTCACAGTTACTGGCGGGCTGGGCAGCTGTCAACGTCTGGTGTGCCACGATAGGGGGTGATAGCCAGCTGTCACCTTATCTTGCACCTGTTTTGCCCGGTAAATCATTTCATCTCTCCAAGTACGGGATGCAAAGAGAATAGTTTCGAGGAATTTGCTGGGGGTTTTGTTTTCTTGCTGCCTGCCAGTTCAGTTTGCGATGACCTCTTCAAGTATACTTTGTCATGTCAAACACCGGCTAATTTCAGAGCAGCGCTCCTACCTACTCAGACCTACGTGATACGGAGTACCGTGGAGCCAT
The DNA here is from genome assembly GCA_019022495.1 of Epichloe hybrida. NCBI lineage: Eukaryota > Fungi > Ascomycota > Sordariomycetes > Hypocreales > Clavicipitaceae > Epichloe > Epichloe hybrida. The sequence continues at coordinate 317,235 of JAFEKR010000042.1, forward strand.
GACCACGAAAAATCTGCCATTCAGCTCTCAATGGACGACAAAACAGCCGCTCAGGCTCCCATCCCAAAAAAGAAGCCTGAACCGTTGTCGAGAATATCCCATATCATCTGCATGTCCTTCCCGTCGCCCACAGGAAACAACACCCAGTAACCCTGATCGAAACAGAGGGACGCGGAGAAGATTCATTTATGCACAAGTCTCTTGAAAGAATGCCGAACGCATGCACAAGCTCTCTTCAGAGGACATATGCTACACAACAGCCAAACATCGCCAGACAATTCAACAACTGGGAGCGTCATACAACCGTATTTTCCTTCCAACTGAACAATACATGACAAGATCAGCCGCATTCCAGCACTGTGGCGGGCTGGCCTTCTTCTGGACTCGGACGACAACACAATGCCCTCAGAATCTTCAGTGTGTGCACCCGATGCAACGACGTGTATTCTGCGCGAATTTTTGCTCATGCTGTTAGTAAAGCATGGCCATTTCATCATCTTACAGTCGCGTGGCGCTGGAGAGTCTTTCATTGAGTATGCGTAGTGAGTGGTCCGATATGCGAAGTATCATTTTGAAGTCGTTTAAAATAAAAGAAAAGAAAAGAAAAGAAAAGAAAAGGAGCTAGGCAGCTAACATGCCCTGCCCTAAGACAGGGCAGACGTCTTATCCAGCTCTCACGCCAGCGAGGCATGTCTCTCTTGTTCACGGAGTGAACACACACGGCAGATTTTCACTCGATCGATCCTTCGTCTGTCATCGATGCAACGTGGCTCTTCACCCACGTAAGCCGAGTTCTGCATCAAACCTGAAGAAGGTCATGAAGGGTGGGAATATTCCACCTGGGTATGTCTTTGCCTGCTTTACTGCGAAGCCTCCCTTTGAAAAATTAGCCTTGAGATTCTTGACCCTAATTTAACCCAAAGGATTTGGGTTGTTTAACCGATCAAGTCGTGGCGGACATTGGCTGATGTGTACAAGTCCGCAAGTCACTGTCAACGAACACGAACTCAAGCACATTAGCCACGACATCCTGTTGGGCCATCACGTCCTTCTAATACACCACAGATCAAACGTAGGCTCGCGGGTCGGTCCCCAAGTGCACATCTTAGATCACCGGGGGACGCCGAGATGTAGGCCAAGTTTGTCATATGTATATCTGACCAAAAATTAGCCCTCAAAACACCCTCCAGAGCTTTTCATTTCATAGGGCGTCGTCACATGCAGTCTCGCCAATTGTACCATGACGCTAGGATCATCCCGGTCTGGTTCTTATTTATGATTTGCTCCAATCACGATAGAATGATAACCCACGCACATGGCATAAGACGATTGCCGGCGACTCGAAAAGCGACAGCTGTAAGAAATGCCACATGTACGGATCCGTACGGAGTACATAGATGAAGTCTTTGAGTTCAAAGTCCGTGGCGCCAAGTTTCGTGCGCGCGCCATGGCTCGAACGGATTTCAGTCAAGCGAAATTCGCCCCGCCACCGAATTTTTGAGGTTGCGTTTAATTATGATGTTGAAGGGAGTAGACAGAAGACTGTTTTGAAAATTGCCAGTCTACCTTCAAGACGACCAGTGTCATGTCATTCAAGGTCAATAGCCGCGAGGCGAGTTGTGGCCACGGCGTCTCGGAGTATCACCTCGGAAGATACTCTTGATCAGGATTCCCTCGGGATGAACAAGGATCGAGCTCGGACGGCCTTGTTTGGAACTCTCTCATTTGGCCGAGGCATCATCGTACTCAGCAGCGAGTAAATCATCAAAACGGCAAGTGAGCCGAGAACTCGAACGATAGGAGGCCCAAACAGGTTAGTTCAGCGACCCTTCAATGCTACGCCATCATTTGCGCCGCGATGCCGACGTGTTTTGACATAATTTAGACGTTTTGCCCGCTATAAATACCAAACCCCCGTCGTCTGCTTGATGCATTATCCGGCGGCATCGTGAGGAACGGTTCATGTCACATACAGCTCCCCAACTTATGCTCATCGTCTTCCTCTCCATGCAATCTACCAACCGGCGTATCCTCTGACACCCGCAGCGACTGTTTTTCTCACCAATTCTTACGTACGCCAACGGACAGAAACTTGCTCCGTACTTCGTCCATCTTCGTCACCATGGCACCAAACGCCGTCTCTTCCAAGCAGGGATCGACGAAGCCGGCCAAACGGGGATCTGCCTGCCATTCCTGCGTGGAAGCCAGTTCGAAATGCACGCAATCATACAGCGGTATTGATGAACAAGGGCGGAAATGCGCCAGGTGTGAAAGACTACGCATGACGTGCCAGCCAGCTAGTCGACGACCGCGAAAAAGACGCCATGATACAATGTGAGCGGCGAATACCTCGTACAGAAACGCTGCCAGAAGCGGTGGTGGAGATAGCCAACTGACCATCTTTTGCACGCGCAGGCGTAATGTTGAGAGCAAAGTAGACGAACTAGTCAAGTGTCTGACGGCCTCCGGGGAACTACCTGTGTCGAACAGTTCCGCCGACATCGCGATTCCCCAACTACACCAACATGATGAAGACCAAATGAAGACTTATACGAGCGCCAGCACCGACTCGAATCATTCCAGTCCCCCATCTTCAACAGTCTCCAACGCGCACAACCGCGCGAATTCATCAGACTGTGTCTGCCAGCCCAGCAGAAGCGCCCCATCGCCACCACCTCAGTCGGACGAAACGCTCCTCACCATTTTCCGAAATGAACTCCAGCCCGTGTATCCGTTCGTCGTCATCGGTCCCCACGAGACGGCAGCCACCTTGAACGTTTCGAAACCATTCCTGATGGCAGCGGTCCGAATGACATCCTCGCTCCGGACCCTGCAGTCCATGAGAGCACAAACGGCCTCCTTGATGGGACAACTCATCAAAACTCTGCTCCCCCAGTCCGTGAAGTCAATCGACGTCCTGCAGGGAATTCTCATCATGGCAGGCTGGCACCACCACCACCACTGCATGATACACTCACGGCTCAGCGATCTCATTGCCGTGGCAGAGAATCTCATCAGCGAAATTGCGTTAAGCAGTCCCCCCACCGTACCTGATCGAGCCTGGGAACAGAAGCGTGCCGCAATGGGAGTTTGGCTATTATCATCCGTGTAAGACAATACGTTGCCGGCCAGTCAGCTTGGCCTCTCTCTGCACCCTTGTCGTTACTAATCTCTGTGTTGAAAACATAGCATGTCCACCATCCATCACAAGTCGCCGCCCATGACATTCACGCCGCACATGGAGCAATGGCTAGAGGAGCTACGCATCGCCGGAGACGCACCAACAGACAGGACACTTGTTTTTCTCGTCAAGATTCAACGCTTGACAGGAAGAATTTGCGCCTTCAATCCCGCAAACCACTGGCTCGAGGACCCTACAGAGCTGCAGGAACTGCAATCCGAGCTCGATGGCATTCAGAATGAGCTACCCGATGACATGAAGTCAAATTGTACGCACCCACAACTCTGATACCAACTTGCCCCCCACCCCTCTCTCTTCCTCTCAAAGCACTTCGTCTAATCTTGCTCAACACAGGCATCATCCAGACATACCTCACAACAGCCCGGCTGCACCTATACCAGCCCCCTATCCTCGACGCCAGGCTCGCCGCGTCCCTATCCCAAGCCATATCGTGCTACTCGGTGCAGGGCCTCCTCGCCCTCAACAAGCTCGATGCCTCGCGCGATGCCCTCGAGGCGTGGCTCAAAACATGGTTCGCCATTCCGATCGAGAGCCTAAATCGCCAGAATTGCCTCTTGGCCGCGCATTTCATCCAGGCGCTCACCATGATTTGTAGATGGGCAGGACTGACATCCTCAGTGGGCATCGAGCACTGCATCGCGCCCCTGCTGTACAAGAAGGCCATTGACGAGGACGACCTGCCGCGGGACATGGAGGCACGGCAATATAGCCCGCTCTACGGAGCGGATAGAACAGCGCAGGATGACGGCGGTGCCCCCGACAGACTGACCCTTGGCCTCAGCGTTCCGAGCATACTATCTGCATTGTGCAGCCGGTTCGAGCGAGCCAGCCAGATGCATCGATTCGTCAGCTCCGGGAGCAGGGACCACGACATCTGGGGGCTTGCCATCGCCAAGGTCCGCACTGCGCGTTTGAAGCTCCAGCAGCGAAAGGATGAGTCTGCGTCAGCACAGGCAGCTGCTCACAAGGAGAGAAGCTGTCGATCCACGGCTCCGGCTACGTTGAGCAGTGGTCTGGAAGCACAGTATCCTTATGCACAAATGTATGCCCATCTGGAGACGGGGTCCATGTTCGGCGCAGACTGGCAGGCTGGTAGTTTGGTGGAAGGGGGCTCGTCCTTGGACGTATTCTACACGGATTCATTCGGGTCGTGCTAGTTGGCTCGGGTCTTGTGTGTCTCTGCCAGGAGATGCGATTCTCCATGAGAATTCTCCATGAGACAGAAACAGCGCCAGCAGGCCAATCTAGTTTCGTCATTCCTTCTGCAAGCAGGTAATGATGTAAGTGCTGAGGAGCGATAGGAGCAAGCCAAGGCGCTGCTGCCAAGTTAGAACTCGTGACGCCGAGGACCGAAAAGAGCCGCCGGTGACGGGCCCTTCGCTTCCGCTACGCGACGAGAGACGGTGTGGGAGACTCTAGAACAACAATCCGATCCTAGCGGTCCATGCGAGTCACGAAGTTGCGCACGTCGTACAGAACAGTTTCTTTCCATCATCCTTTGCTGATTTCTTGTTGGTCATTAAAAATATGGCTGCCTGGAGCGGTGGTCGCACTTGCCCGGAAAAGAAAAACAGACAATGCGACGCACGGGAGAATCTTTCACACAACTTGCAGACAGGCCGACTACAAGAGTCAGCGGGACTGGGCTTATCGCACAGTGTCGCACCGTATGGGTCTTTCCCTTGTGAACTGTTGGCAGTGACGTCACGGCACCGGCGATGGGTGGATCGAAGGGTCGAGGAATTGCTGGCTGGATAGCGCCGCTTTTTTTTTTTTGGCCGTCGCCCACGTTCTCTCCGTTTTGTATCCTTTACTGTATTAATCCGTAGTTGTGGGTTTTCTGGGCGCTTTTCCCCGTATATAATGGCAGATCATCTACGGATTGAATTTAAGTCATTGAATCGTGTCAATGCAGACATGGACGCTCATCTGGCTACGCTACTCGTCGGGGGAACCATGAGCACTTTGGTCGAGAAAAAAAAAAAACTCAATTCGATCATGACCCCTGTCAATCCGCAGCGAGAGAAGAGCCGGCGACAAGTTTTTTTGACTTTTTGAGGCTCTTAGTTTCAAGGTCGCACGCTCGGAAAAAGTCTGTACATGTACGCAAGGTGGATTTGGATCACGCCTGCCAATGAGGCGCCCAGATGATGTATGTACTTTCTACGGATCCGTACATGTACATATACATACATCTCTTTGATGCCCATGAGGCTACCCTTGCGTACCGATAAGGGTTATCAGCCAATAAAAACATCACTATTTGCGATACTTTTTAGCGCATACTAATTTAAATTATACCATGAGTACGAAGAGACATTTGAGTTTCAAAGAGCAACATCGCATATCCCACAACCCTACCGCGTCAGCTGTATCACTAAAGGTCACTTTAGGTTCCCCCCTTTTGCCAGCTTGGAAAAGTGGTTCGGTACGCAAGTGTAGCCTTATGGGCATCAAACCGAATGCCCGCCGCGTTACGGAGTGGTTGATTGTACATGCTTTGCTCAACTCATCGACGAGCGAGTCCCTCGGTCAGCGCGAATCGCAGGCAAAGCTCCGCTTTCCCTGATAATCAGTGTCATCCGGTTCCTCAGCCTCTGCGGGTCTGTCGTGGTAGATGGATCCCGTCGGAACAGGGCCTCCGACTTACTGTTTCGAGGTGTCAGATGCACCACCGAGATTTGAACGAGGTGGTGACGTTTTATGCCAGCTGAACGCGATTTCCTGTCAGTCCACATGCACTATTTTCTCCACGCTAGAACCTCCACGCTAGAACAAGAGAAGGATCGACCAAGGAGGAGGGGTCATGGAGCGGTGTTGGGCCTTGTTCAAATTCATTCGTCGTGAGTGTACATATGTACGAGAAATGGGTGTGTAAATCTTGTTCGTATGGAGTCATTCCTATTTATAAAGGACCTGGGACATTCTTTCTGTTCAGTGATGACGATGCCGAATGTGGCCACTGGCAGACCAGGTTCAGGCCCTAGTTCAGGGACCTTGGTCGTGGGGAAGGAACTGGTGAGTGTGGCCTTTCCTCGCCATGCTCAATCTGTGCCATGAAACGTGTCGTCAGTCACGGGAATTCAAACAACAATGCCTTGGATTCAACGACGACGCCTTTCTTTTTGGTAGAAACCGACAAAACGGAGGCGTTTCCAACGGGTGTGCCGACGGCCATCTGTCCCCGTCAAGGCAAACCGGGTGGCGGCCGCTGAATCTCACTGTGCCCGTTGAAAGCCGTGGTGGTGTTGGCCTCGGCTCCATTATCCGCACAGTCTCGCACTGGCCTGTCATTTACATGTTGTAATGGAACACCGCGAGCAAAGTTTCTTGGCCAAAATTGGACGGACGCAGCCAGCCAGCTGCTCATGGATCTCTGCCAGGCCCTGTCAAACTATGCCGCATGATTCTGTCACGTGCGGAAAAAGGTGGCGGCGCTGACTGCACGCTCCCTTTGCATCGACGTTCATTATCGGGGTTCATTTGTTGTTGGCAGAGACAGAGACTACTTGGGGACCGCGGATGCGATTCAAGGCTGCCGCGTGGTGGCTCAGTCTGGTCAACCAACAAGCCGTCTGTCGGTCTCTGTCGGTCTAGTGAGTTGGCCTGGCGCGTGGTGGTGCGCGGCGGTGCGAGGGGCACAGTGAGCACAGTGAGCACAGTAGGCACAGTGGCCACACCAACAATAGAACTTGTCGTGGACGGGACGATAACCGGCCGCAGGGACTGACTGATGCAGGTGCTCGCTCGCAGCGGCAAGGCGGACCTTGGAGGTGAGGACATTATCGTCATCAGTCGTAGTTGTCGGGCGAGACGGCACGGAGCCATCGATGCACATGTGTAACAACCTGATTATGGCCAAATGTAGCAACGCTAGCAAATTTTCCATTTACCACGATTTACCAGAGCAGAGCTGAACGTTCGTTCGTGCAGGGCCAGGCCAACCGTGTATGTACACACATTTGTACATATGTTTGTATGTTGGAATCCCGCCACAAGCGCTTAACCGCATGCAGGCAACTTGGACACTAGGACCTACCTGACTAGTTACTTTTCCGGACCTTCAGTAGGTGCATAGTACAGTTTATATAGGCAGATTATATACCCTATAGTATAGGTACTTAGTTATTTAAACCGTAGTCCACGCCCTCTTATAGGGTTAGGTAACTTAATCTACACCTTTATTTCTTATCCTAGCTGCTTAGTCTAATATAGTAGTAATTGCTTAGTGTTTATAATATAAAGACCCTTCTTTCTAATTAATACCTTTATTAAGTCATTTCTAATTAATTAATTATCAAATTTGGTATATCCTAGTAAGAGGACAGGGTTTAATCATAATCATTAATATTATAATTAGGCGACCCCTAGTAGCAAGGAAAATCTATATAGGTTAAAGTTTAATAAATTATAATAATAAAAACATAGGATATTATTAAGATATCTAAGGAAACTAACACTACTCGAGGCTATGAGCTAGTAGTTAAGCTATAGGAACCTTACTATTAGGACCTATAGTTTAAGATAATAAAGGTAAGAGCTATTAAAGATAGGATTTAGGTCTTTATTAATCCTAATTTAATAATAACTCTTAACTACCTACCTAAGCCACTAATCCTAATAGGAAAAGGGACTCTAGTAGTAAGAAGAGTAGTAATTATAGCTTTAACCGCTTTACTAGAAAACTAGACTAAAGGGCCTTAAACACGCTTAAGAACGTTAACATCTAGAGTTATAAGTAATTAATAGTAACCTTAAGAAAGCTTTTCTCCTATAAGCATTACTCCTATTATTAACTTAACTAAAGAGAGATACTTTAAATACCCTTAATAACTAGATAATACTAAAGATAGCGCTTAGTGTATAGTTCTTAATAGATAATATTAAGTATTTAATAGTTAGTATTAGAGTCTATTAAAGACTATAAGAGAATACTATAATTAGTTTATTATAACACTTAGAAATAAGTATAAGTAAATAATCCTATAGTATATCTTACTTTATAAGAAGCTTAGAGAGCTTATAAGGAATATAATGCCCTTAAATAGAATAATTAGGTATTATGCTAAGGTTAACTTTAATAAAGTTATTAAGCATAGCCTAGTAAAGGTTAATATTAATAAATAGCTTACTAATGTGTTAATTAGCTATAAGTAATGTTTTTAAGTAAATTACTTAATCATAAAAGGTAACTCTCTAATTAAGATAATTAATAATGCTATTAGCACCTGATTCCCTTTAATTTTAGCTTAAATTAATTCACTAATCTTTACCACTAAGATTAAGGGTAAAACCCTTAATTTCTACTCTATAATTATAAGGATTAAGTACCTAATTAAAGCCTAGGGAAGGTCTTAAAGTAAATCTAGAGAATCTTTTAGAGTAGAGCTAACTCTTAATAGTTAGACTAAAGAAGATCTTAATAAGGGAGATAAGAAGCTACTTTATATTTATTATAATAAGCATAAGGCTAAGAAGTTAAAGGACTCTTAGAAGAACTATTAAATACTTTACCTGCCTAAGAATTAGACTATTAAGGAAGATTAATTAAAAAAGGCAAAAGAAGTAATAAATTAATAATCTAATAATATTAAAAAGGCCTATAACACATAGCTTAAGGAGCATAATATAAAGGAAGCAAAGGAAAGCAAGCTAGAGGGTAATACTACCTTTATTACTGTAGAGCTATCTTTAGAAGCTTTTTATGCCTAAGGGCGTTTGCGAGTAATACTTAATAGTAGTACTTTGGTATATATCTTTAATAATAAACGCTAGTTTATTAACCTAGATTACGGTAATTAACTAAGTATCTAAGCTAGGTATAGAGTTACTAAGGCTCATGGCGTTAGCATAGCCTGGATTAAATTAATAAATAGCTAGACCCTTATGTTATTAAATGTGTAGTATTAACTAACCTTCTTTATAAACCTTATATTACTTTAGTTACTTATAATAAAAGGCATAAGGTAGGATAATCTTATAGGGATTATTATAGACCTAGTAAGAGGTAATTATAAGATCTTTTTAACTATAACTATTAGTACTTAACTGTGTATTAAAGGGGATAGCCCTAATAAGGCTTTTGCTATTAGAAGGGACTCTTATAACCTAAAACCCCTAATAGCTACAAAAGCAGACCTTTAGCACATAAGAATAGCTTATCTAAGTAAAGATATAATAGATTAAGTGCTTTAAAAGGTTAACGTACTAATAAAAGAGTGTAGCTAGGGTAAATATAAAATTTATTACATAGCTAAGGCATAGAGGTAGATATTACAAGTTCCACAGATAGATTTCCTACCCTTAGGACCTCTTTAGGTTATAACCTATAACCTCTTTAGGTTATAACCTATAACCTCTTTGCTTAATCGCAGGGCTATAATAAGAATTATTATATTACTCTCTTTACTTATAGAGTAACAGGCCTCCGCTATATCTTCATAATTCTAATAAAGACTAAAATTATATCTTACTTTAATTAATTAGAAGTGCGCTATATAAGAACCTTTAGAATCTATATTATAGTTATTATTACTAATAGGGAAACTACCTTCTAGACTAAGAAGCAAGAGGTAGAAGTTACTAATAGAGGCATTATTATTAGAAAGTCTAGTCTAGCTTATCTACATTAAAATAGGCATGCTAAGCGGTCTAGGGGGGTGATAATAAGAGTTATAATAACTTTAATAACCTAAGTAGGCTTTCTAGAGAATCTTTAGCCTATAGCTATAGAAGCAGCTATTTACATCCTTAATCGCACGCCTAGAAAGTCTCTAGATTAGCTTTCACCACATTAAGCTTTAAATAAATAGCTGCAAGAGAACAAGCTTTAATAGAATCATCTACTAGAGAAGCTAGAAGCTTTATTAAATTATCTTTAAGCTTTTAGTTATAAAGCTTTTGTAATAACACAGGATAGGCTTAGGAAGACAGGTCTAAAGCTATTATAAAGAGCTTACATTAGTTATCTAGCTAGTCACATCTCTTCCACCTAATACCTGATTTAGGTACTAATAATGCAGAGGAATTATTAGTTCTTATTAAGCTATATTACCTTTAATAAGTTAATCTTCTACACTTAAGAAAAGGACCTTTTAATTAAGGAAAAAGTGCCTAAAAAACACCTCCTTTAAGAGCTTATAAAAGACTTCAAGGTTAATTATGCAAATATAGGACATCCTTAAGATATAGGGCACCCATAGGCATAAGACTCCCTCCCTCTAATCTATTAGCAAGAAGATTAACATAATCACGATTAACTAAATAATAAAGAAAAGGGAAAAGAAACTTAGGAATTAACTCTCCTAACTCCTCCGAATTTACCTAGCTATTAACCGGATTTTTTAGATTATAAACTAATAAATATTAATAGTCTGTTAAATCCTTCCGAAATGGATTATAAAGACAAAGATCTAGATATTCCTAATATTAATAAAGATAACCTCCTTAAAGCTTTTACTACTACCTTTACCCTAGGAGCTAAGAGTAAAGAAAAGCCTTATATATTAAGACTTCCTCTACCTCCTACTTATTATAATTATTTAGCTAGGTACCCTAAAGAAAAGGTATTTATTAAAGCAAGAGATAAAGAGTATAACAAAGTTATTAACAATAAGGTTACTATTAAAGTTAGTAGATTAGAAGTCCTTTTATATATTAAGATCTTAGGACTTACTTAGGTATTTACCTATAAATTAGATTAATTAGGCTACCTTATAAGGCATAAGGCTTAATTATATGTGCTTAGGAATTAGCAAGTAAAAGGGAACCTTTCTATAAGAGCTACTATATTAGTAAGTATTACGTTTAGGCTCCTTATAGTAATTCTATGCTACTTTAACCTTAAAGCTTATTAGTATAACTTTATTACAGCTTTCCTAAACTTAAAGCTAGATAAAGAGGTGTATTATAAGATACTGCTAGGTTATAGGGATAAATAAGCTTACTTAAAGCTCTTAAGCGCTATCTATAGGCTATATAAAGCTCCCCTTCTTTAGATAAAGGAATTAATTAAATAGTTAGTAAGTAAAGGATTTATATAGATCTTTAAAGATATTTATGTGTTTATTAAGGATAGATTAATTATCTTCTTCTATATTAATAACCTTATAGCCTTATTTATAAAGGGAAAGTTAGCTCTTTATAAGGAATTTAGAGAGAGACTCTTTAAGAGATATAATATTAAGGACCTTAGTAAATTATAATAGTTCTTAGGAGTTAAATCATTAGAGATTACGAAAATTAATAATTATAGCTTAATTAGAAGTCCTATTAGAATAAAGCCACGATTAAATTTAATATTAAAGTCCTAGAATAGAAGCTTATAGTACTAATAACTGCTATTTTACTTAATCCTTTTAAAGGTAATATTAATCTAAAGGATTTAAAGAGATATTAATCCCTAGTTAGTACTTTACTATATCCTATAATTATCACATAGCTAGATATTGCCTTTGTAGTATTATAACTATTATAGCACCTTTAACGCCTAGGACCTTAGTATATAGAAGCTATAGAAAAGGCTTTAAAGTATGGTTATATATAAGGAGATCTCTTAATTAAATTTAATAGTAATAACCCTAAACTTAAAGTATATAGTAATACTTCCTTTACTAATAATCTAGTTATAAGAAGAAGCTTATAGAGCTATATTATAAAGCTCTTTAAAGGTCCTATGCTTTTTAAAGCAGGAAAATAAGAGACTATAATAACCTCTTTTATAGAAGCAAAGCTCCTAGCGCTATTATATTATAGTAAAGAGCTAATTACCTTTAAATAATTATATTAGGAAGTTAGATTATATCTTAGAGATAATACCCTTGAGATTAAATATGATAATATATAGATAATTTGTCTTCTTAAGGAAGAATTTATTAAGCTTATAACGCAACTACGCTATGTTAATATCTATTATTACTAGCTTCATTAAGAGGTTATAAAGGGAACCTTTAATATTACCTAGAAGGTAATAAAAGAGATAATTACTAATAGCCTTATAAAGCTACTAATAGGAAAAGCATTTACGGATTTCAGATAGGCACTAGGGCTTATATAGTTACTAGATTAAATACTTAGTACTAACCTAAAAGAGTAGGAATTACTAGAAGACCCTGCTATAATTAATAATAATTAAATTATTATAGAGACTTAATTAAATTATTACAGGATGCCTTAATTATAGGCCTCCTGGGGGGATATGTTAGAATCCTGCCACAAGCGCTTAACCACATGTAGGTAACTTAGACACTAGGACCTACCTAACTAGTTACTTTTCTAGACCTTTAGTAGGTGCATAGTATAGTTTATATAGGCAGATTACATACCCTATAGTATAGGTACTTAGTTATTTAAACCGTAGTCCGCGCCCTCTTACAGGGTCGGGCAACTCAATCCACACCTTCATTTCTCATCCTAGCTGCTCGGTCCAACATTGTACATGTATGTTTGCGCCCCCAAGCCGCAAGCCGCAAGCCCCAGCGGGCCCAGCCCCAAGACTCAGCCCCACCCGCCCACTTCCAATTCGGCTTTACTGCTGGGCCACTCGCCCCCCTCTTCCTCCCCGGCCCAATAAATGAGAAGACAGTGCGGCAACCACAATTTACAAACAAAAAAACGCCAACTTCAAGCGCAGCCCTGGTTCCGCTCCGAATTATGCGCGAGCGAAGCAAGAAATGCGACTTGCTCCAGCTCCACATTGCCGTCCACCTGCTCGCATCTTAATGTACACCGATTGACAATTGCGTTTCTGTGTTTTCCCTAATCCCTACTAATCTTTGGGCTGGTCTCTGGTCTCTGGTCTATGGATTCTGGCTTCCTTTCGCTTCCTTGCGTTGTTCGTTGGCCGAGTATATACATGCTGACCTGCCCCGTCCCTACTCGCCCGTTCGTTCCCGCACCTTCTCTCATCCATCTTCTGATCCTTCGCTTCCCTTTCTCCCGATTCATCACGCTTACCTCTTTATTGAGTGAACGTGCTCTGAGTCTGAGATAATTGCCCCCTCGACTTACTCTCGAGAACTGTCCCCCACTATTGGGCTCGTTGCTCCATCATCCGCCGGCCTCGTTGCGCTCAATTGCGCGCGCATGCGACTCTTGTGCAGAAGCGAATTTTCATAGCCACAAGACGGAAAAAACTCGCGACCATCGCCATCATTTCGACTGCGCAACATGGCGACCAGCGATGAGGAAAAGGGCTCCAAGCTCGAGGCTCCTGGGTCCCCAGAAGTCGGCGAGCTCGCCGTCGGCGGCAATTCTGATGGCCTGCATCGCAAACTGAACAACCGTCAAATTCAGCTTGTGGCCATTGGTGGCTCTATCGGCACCGCGCTTTTCGTCAGCATTGGTACTGGCCTGGCAAAGGGTGGCCCGGGCAGCTTGCTTCTCGCATTTACCTTGTACTCGCTGGTTCTCGCCTGTGTCAACAACTCCGTCGCCGAAATGACTGTCCTGATGCCCGTGTCTGGTGGTTTCATCCGTCTAGCTGGTCACTGGGTTGACGACGCTCTTGGCTTCATGACAGGCTGGAATTTCTTCCTTTACGAAGCTCTTCTCATTCCCTTTGAGATCACTGCCATTAACCTCGTGCTTTCCTTTTGGAACGAGAGCATCACACAGCCTGGTCCCACAGCTGCCATATGTGCTGGTGTCATCATATTATACGCGTAAGAATTGCACTCTTCTCTTCATATTGGGTACGAAGACAGGAAAGCCGTGTAAGCCGGGCATCGCCTGTGGTGGTCTTGTCCGGTTCGCGGTGACTTCTCGCACCCAGTCCTGCCTTCCCCCCCCCCCCAAATGACATGAATGTTCGTATGCTAAAGTGTGCTCTTCGCAACCTGTAGTATGATTAATGTTCTCGCCGTTCGCGCCTACGGTGAAGCTGAATTCTGGCTCTCGGGGGGCAAGGTCATTCTCCTCTTCATGCTCTTCTTCTACACCTTCGTGACCATGCTCGGGGGCAACCCCAAGAAAGATGTGTACGGCTTCCGATACTGGAAGGAGCCCGGTGCCTTCGCCGTGTTCAACGGCGCCACGGGAGATCTAGGTCGTTTTCAAGGCTTCCTCGGCGCTCTCTGGTCTGCCGCCTTCGCCGTCGTCGGTCCCGAGTACGTGTCCATGGTTGCGGCAGAATCCAAGCGTCCCCGAATTTACATCAAGACGGCGTTCAAGACCATCTACTGGCGGTTTGGTCTCTTCTTCTTCGGAAGTGCCCTGTGCGTCGGCATTGTCATCCCCTACAACTTCCCAGACCTTGTATCCATCCTTAACGGTGAGTCGGGGTCTACCTCCGCTGCTGCATCGCCGTATGTCATGTCCATGAAGATGCTGGGAATCGACGTTCTCCCTCATGTTGTCAATGCGCTCATGTTGACATCCATCTTCTCGGCCGGAAACACTTACACCTACTGTGCAACCCGTTCCCTGTACGGTCTTGCCCTCGAGGGCCGCGCTCCTAGCTTCCTGCGCAAGACATGGAGTAACGGTGTACCCATCTATTGCTTCCTGGTGGTCATGTGTTTTCCGTTCCTGTCCTTCCTCCAAGTCGGAAACGGTTCCAAGAAGGTCATCGAATGGCTTGTTGAACTCATCACCGCTGGCGGCATCATTGACTACCTGGTCATGAATGTGACTTTCCTCTACTACTACCGCGCATGCAAAGTTCAAGGCGTCGACCGCAAAACCCTCCCATACTACGGACGATTCCAGCCCTACGGCACATATATTGCCCTCTTTGTGCAAACCCTGGTTGTCATCTTCTACGGATACACAGCCTTCAACCCCTGGAGCGTGGAAAAGTTTTTCAAAAGTTACAGCATGCAGCTTTTGGCCCCGGTCCTGTTCTTCGGCTGGAAGTTGGTGCATCGCACTCGCGCCGTCAAGCCGCAAGAGGCTGATCTGGTCTGGGAGCGGCCCATCATTGACCGATACGAGGCCAGCTTTACCGATCCTCCCGTCGGTTTCTGGACCGAGATCGGACGCCTGGTAGGCATCAACAGGGGGGCTAAGAAACACCAGAGGGATTGATAAACCTGCTGGCTCGCTAGATTTTTTCTTCTTTTTCCTCCGTCTTGGTGTGGGGAAAGATGCTTGTTATACTCTTTATGGCCTTTTTTTTTTTTTTGTGTGAAGACTCGCATGAGACACGTCATGACGCATTACAGGGCATGGTTTATAACGAGCTTGAGATACGGTCGGTGGAACCCGCGGACATGTCCAAGTGTCGAACTTTATGACTTGCAAAGTACGTATATACCCGGATATGAGTGAACCTGCGCAAATCAAGATCCAAAATACTTGGGATTCTGCCCACCTGTCAATGAATCAAGTTCATCGTCAAAGTGAGGCGATGCAAGCCCACCGCAGGCCAGCCCAGCCGCCACCGACAAAGCAATCAGACAATTTTTCGACGTCGTCTTCACGTGCAGTTCCATTCCCCTAATTGACGGGGGGTGCCCTGGCCTGTCCTGCTTCCCCTACATAGTTCTGCATGCCACATTTATTAGCTCCCTAGTTCGTAGGCACGCGCCGTCCGCTTTCCCAAGAGGGCCTCGTTCCGGAAAAAGCAATTCGCGAGCAAGCGGGATTCGTACAGATCCCTAATATAATATACATTGGTCAAATCCGGCGGTGGAGTGTAGGAGCCGTCCTTCCGGATTGGGACTAACGCGACGGCGCATTTTAACCCCTTCAATCTCAGCCCCCGTGTGGCGCCAGCGAGCAGACTACCGCGAGACTTCTTGATGTGCGTGGCATTTATCAAGATGAGACATGTAGCGCGGCGCGTTCGTATAATTGAAAGCTCACGTAGCTTCCTATGGCCACTGCTATATCTAGCTCTTAGCATAGTTCTAGGATCTTTGGGGATATCCTATTCCAATTGTGAGGCATCTTGCGATGCACCTTTTTGCTATAGCGGCGGCGGCGGCGGTGGTGAAATAACGAGGCTAAATCCGAGGTCAATCGAATGCTATGAAGAGCTTTGTAAATACTCTAAACAGAGAAGAATATACAGTGAAAAATATGTAAATCACTTTGGAAAAATATCTCTAAATTATTTACAATGCTTTTTAACAGGAGCTATTTACAAATTCTAGCGGTGAGGGCTTTATGTGCATGTGTTCCTATTGCCTTACTAATCCGCAGCGGAGCCCGACATCGGGCGCTCATAGGATTGCTCGTGTTTTCCTCTTTTCTCTCGTTGGATTCACATCCTGCTCCTTCACCTCTCCCGCCACCGCGTGGAAAAGACAAGTAATCTACAAGTTACGGATCCCCTTCTCTTGTCAATTGCCATCGCTCCTCGACCCGGGACAACGACACGTTCATCTTGCCCGCCTTGTACAGGGTCTGAAGCCAGAAGGGACGGGGACCCTTCAGTCCCCACTGCAACATGGCAAATTCCACATTCTGGTTCGCGAAATAGGGATATGATGCAAATCTGCAAGCGCGTTGCTCGACACGCCGCTGATGGTGTACGCGCACTCTGGCGGATACCAGAGGCCAGGAAAGCTCAATGAGTCAACGTCTTCTTGCTGGCTCCCGGGCAAGGCCACTTGTACCGTGTTCTTTTCGGACCTCAGCTCGGTGCCTTGACAATCTTTCCACGTGCCATTGTATACCGTACGGTTTCATGGCCACTTCCCAATGCCTGACTGACCCGGGGACGTAATGCAAGTAAGCCCGCGACAGCTAGTCCTCGCGATATTCTCCGTTGGTGTAGTTTGCGCCATGTGTCTTGACGCAAGGGGAGCTTTCGCGCAGTTGGACTTTTCGGCGGCGCATCGGGCATCTCTGTCCACCAATGCTATCGCCTGGATGTCTACCAGGTTCGTTCGCGGCCAGGAGCCGTCGGATGATACCCATCTGACGATTTGGAGGCAGTTGTGTTCAAGAGCGTCGACGTCTGGACAGAAAGCCCATTTGGCAATTCTCACGGTGAGCAGATGCCCTGGATACATTGTTGTACCGAATCGTATTCGATGTATCCCTGCAACTGTGACACATGGACAGGGTCGTGAATGTGGCGCCTTGATCCGCGGGAAATGTGCAGTTGCCCGTTTTACAGTCGACCTTGACGCTCTGCGAGCTGTTTGCGGGAGGCTCCAGAAGGGCGCGACACACGGCATACTGCATGGGAGTGTCAAGAACGTTTGAGCCCACGGCATAGTGGGGGCCAACCTCGATGTATCTGTTTGCTATGTGTATTCGGGCTTGCAGAGATGTGGGCATGAGGCAACTCTTCAGCGAAACCGTAGCCTGCGAGAACGGGTCCGTGGCCAAAGTGATGATGGCTACGAATGCACCGAGGCTGGCAAAACGCGTGTGTTCGCGGGTGCTGCGACGGGAACAGTTCTTCATCCATCCCGTGTCTTGGAGGCCAACTCACGATGGTTGGCGTCGGGCAAATTGTCTGGTCACGAAGAGGAATGAGCCCCAGGGACCTCTGCTGGCCTTGTCGAACATGTCTATATCGGCAAGGCTCCGAGGTTGACCTGAGCCCTTGAGCACCGCAGATAGGACAGCAACGATGGCGTTGATGGAAAGAGGAACCCTCCAGGAAGACAGGGCTCGGTCCTGGTAGATATGCAAGACCATGATTATACCGACGAAGCTCACGGCACTAATGAAAAGAGACACCAGCTCCCATTTCCAGAGACAGATACTTGACAGTGGGCCACGTCCAAGTTTCTTCCTGTTGGATTCTTCAACATGGCCCTCGTGTTCATCGTCAACACTCATCACAGCGTTGACAGCAGGGTGGTGCGTTTTGTTCCTCAACGGAACCTTGTCGACGAACAATCGAGTCTGGCTAGTAGACACGGGCTTTCGGCGAACTGTTGAAAAGAATGCCGAAGAGTCCAATGGGCTGCTCTCGGACGACTCATCCCCATTCCCACCACCATGGTCATGGGTTTGGCCATGGCCATGCATGTGGCTGTTGCCGTTGCCATTGCCGCTTATAGATGGTGCGAGACTCGTCGTGTCAGGCGGAAGACGTAATTGAGAGCCCGTTTGTGCTGGAAATCATGGGACAGTCGGGGTTTTCAAAAATTCCACCCTCTGTATCGTAAAGTCTGAACGATCCAACTGTCAGTTTTTCTTTTTCCCCGTTTGGTGGCAATCGTCGTCGTGAGGTAGCGACGTGTTGGTTGACTCACGAGTTACAGTAGTATCTCCGGCCTCAGGGGCGAGAGATCCAACCCACGCCCGTTTCGCCGCGGGCCGCGGGCAGAAGTAACCGCCTGGAAGCTAGTGCTCAGGACCAGTACCGTTCGTTACGCGCACGAAGACAAGGGTGATCTTGATGGTATTTAAATAGCTGTGGCCGTGGCCATGCAACTGACGGCGAGACGGCCGGATGACCGACCGACCGACACCCCGCAACTTGTCGCAAGGCATACAGGGGAATGGGCAATTATGCAGTAAATGTACGCACAAATTACTCCGTAGTGGCCAAGTCGGCTGCGCCGCTTTATTCGAGGCGGTCAAGAGGCGGGTCTGAATTGTCGCCTGATATTATAATTTGCATTCTATTACTTTCTGATCGTTGGGCCGAGCCTCTCTGCTGTGACACCGTACCGAGCGAGGCGTCTCACGTACATATTGTGCCCACACCTTCGACGGTACCAAGGTTACTAAACCGGAGCCCAAGAATAACATACCCTCGCTCCTGCGCAGCACAGGAACCCTTTGGGCCATGGCTCATTCGTCCTCATAAACGGGACATGGGACAATATATAGAACCTTGACAACCAGCCGAATGCACACTGATGACACCGAGATGTTAAATCATTACTGTCCACTCTATTCAGGTTCTGTCAACCATACTATCATCATTCCCAAACCCCAGGTGGTTTGTCGGGGTCACCGTGTTGGGGTCCTCCAACCCTTCATCGGCGCCTCTGAACATTTCTCCTGTGCGCATTCGTCGTCTTCATCTAATTGAGAAGGCCAACTCTATCGGTAGCCCAAGCATGCAATCATTTCCCAGAACGCATCGCAATTTTGAAAAAAACTTTTACCTTCTTCCACATGACCGTACAAAGGAAACAAACAAGTGTATGAAAACATCGTCAGAGAAGCAGCGGGAAGCCGACCAAATATTACAGCGACTTGTTGGGGTATGCACTCGCTTAAAAATCGTCCTCGTCGCTGAAAACCTCCTCACCACGCTTGCGGCGGGCCATACGGTCTACAAGCGGTTTGTTAGCAGATACATCTTGATACTAGTACGTAGAATGATTGGACTTACCCTTCTTCTTCTTGCGCAGCTCAGACGATGTCAACTTGGCCTTCTTCTTGGTGCTGACAATCTTGTTGCCCATAGCATCGAATTTCTCCTCCTCATCGTCATCATCCTGCTTGAGACGGGGACCAGCGCCCTGACCGGAAACCCAGTTGTGGCCAGATGGGGTCATCTTGCCGTCCATGACGGCCCAGACTTCCTCAGTCAAATCCTTGGTGAACTCGGCAGAGTGGGTAATGATGATGACACCACCCTCGAACTTCTTCAAAGCCTTGGACAAGGCACCGAGAGAGTCACGGTCAAGATAGTTGGTAGGCTCGTCAAGAACGATCAAGTGAGGGCGCTGCCATGAGCAAGCAGCAAGGACGGTCTTGACACGCTGACCCCCTGACAGACCTCTCATGCGGGAGTGGGAAACAAGTTCGGCATCGAGACCGAAGTTGGCACAGTGAGCCTCAATCTCCTTTCGGACCAGAGGACGGAACTGACCAGAGGCAAGGGCCTCCTTCATATCAACATCTGCCACCATCTTCTGGTGAGAGGCCAAAAGCTCGTTACGGGGCAACCAGACATTGTCGGCAGACATCATGGGGGTCCAGCGCTCGTTCTTCATGCCAACGTTCTCACCGATGGCGCATGAGCATTCGTACTCGTAGCTGTTCTTGAACTTTCTGCGGGAGTTGATTCCAATAATGCGACGCTGGGTACCTTCAATTCGGAACACCTTGTCCATGGCCTTCTCATCATCCTCAGTGATGATCTTGTTAGCACGGTCCATGGTCTCACGATCCTCACCAGTCTGGAAACGCCACTGGATGTACTCGGATGGAGTTGAGTCAAGGTGGTTATCGATGTGAGCGAAAGCGTGCTGCTTGATGTAGGCAATACGGATATTTTCGTGCTGATAAATCTCACCCTGGGTAGGGATAAGTTCACCAGTCAAAACATTGATAAGGGTAGACTTGCCAGCACCGTTAGGTCCAATGACGGCAATACGAGATCCCAAAGAGCACTGGAAAGTGATGTCGGAAACCTGGGGCTTGGAGGTACCGGGATACTGGAAGGACATCTTGGTGGCTCGCAGAATAGCTTTGGCCTTGGTCTTGACACCCTCGAGGAAACCGGGCTCGGGGAAGCTGAACTCCATCTCTGATGCACCAAGCTCGTAGTAAGACTTGGCAGAGGGGACACGCTTGACAAAGTCTGCCAAGTTACCCTTGTAACGCTTGAGCTTGAATCGCTCGTAGTGAACGATGTGCTGGCAGACATTGTCGAGGAAACCGGAGTCGTGAGAGACAATGATAGAAGTGCAAGGAGAGTTGGTGAGGTACTCTTCGAGCCACTTGACGTTTTTGACATCCAAGTGGTTGGTAGGCTCATCGAGCAACAGGATATCGGGAGCCTCAAAGACGGCACGGCACAAAGCGAGCTTCATCTTCCAACCACCAGAAAGGGCACTAATTTCACCAGAAATCATGCCGTCGGTGAAGCCAAATTCACTGAGCTGCTTCTCGACATCGGCCTGGGTGGTTGTAACGTTAGCCTCGGCGAGCTTCTTCATAGTCCACTCGATGGTGGTCATCTCAGTATCAGCGGAATCAAGATCGTGCTCAACGAAGACGGTCTTGACCTCGCTCTGCTTGGGAAAACCCTCAACCTGCTCATTGTTGATAGCACGCATGAGGGTGGACTTTCCAGATCCATTGGGACCACAGAGACCGTAACGCTGACCACGCTTCAGACGCAGGTGAGTTTGGTTGAGAAGAATCTTAGCACCGTAGGCCAGAGAGAAGGTGCAGTTGCAAAGATCCTCGCCCTCCTCTTCATCGGCCTCGACGGCTTCCTCCTCGGCAGCACCAGTTGAAGCACGCTTGCGGAGAGCTTCAACGGTAGATTCTGCGTTGTCAATGCCAGTGATGACGGACATGTACCCCTTCAAATTGTCAACCCAGACAAGGCTCTCGGACTCCTTCTCGTCGATGAGCTGGCCGGCCATAGCAGCAATATACTCGGCAACAGGGCCCATCTTGTCGAGATAAGAGGCGTACTTGGGAGCGAGAAGATCCTTGAGCTTGCCAAGGACGACCTTCTGGTCACCGTCGTTACGGGCTTCGGGAATCTTGCCATCAACAACATGGCCAACACGTGTAATGGTGTCCAAAGCCTGCTTTGTCTTCTCACGGGCTTCAGGATCAGCCAAGTTGTCGTAGTTCTTCTGAAGACCAGGCATCATCTTAGGCAAGAAAGGGGCAACAATGTTGGGGTCGTCAACAAGCTTGCACATATTGTCAACAATGACAGCAGCCTTTCGCTTGATGGCAGTCTCGCGTTCGGCCAGACCACGATCCAGAAGAGGAACCATGAGAGCCAGGGTGGGCTCCTGGACTTCAGTGACAAAAGTGGTGGCACCGAGCAAGTGAACGGTCTCGGGAACGTTCTCAGGCTTGGCGATACACTTGATGAGCTCGGGAATGAAGCGCTCGATATCCTTGTTGACGATAAGCTGGCAAAGCTGCTCCATGGTCTTGTAAGCACGCTCCTTGACCTCCTTCTTAGTATCCCACATAGCCTCTGAGATCACGGGTATCAAGTCGGGGACACGGTAAGCGAGCTGAGCGGGGGCAGTCTTGATCAGGGCGTCAATGAAGTCCAGAGCAGCCATCTTCTCAGGCCACTTCTGGGCAGTGCGGATTGACTCCATAATGGCAGGGAGGGCAGCCTTGCAGGCATTGCCGTTAATGGCACCGGCGATGGCATTGACGGCTGCGGTAGCAGCCGTCTTGACAGCAGTGATTTTGTCGCCCACAGCGGCAAGAACATGGGGAAGAAGGACGACAAGATAAGGCTCAACGTTGGCGGAAACCTCGGAGTGGGACGCGATAGCCTCAATCGCAACGCAAGCCTGCTCACGGGCCACGGCATCCTTCTTATTGGTGAGATTCTTCTTCAGGTTATCAATGGTCCTAAAAATTTTTTTTGTTAGACTTGTTGCATTTGAGCTAGTGAGTGATGCGAAGCCGCTTGATGCGCTGAAGCGCCATTAATCAAGGACCTTCACTGCCGACCAGATAAACAGCGGGAAATGCCAGTGAAACTTGGAGGGTGGTAATGGTGGGAAGATGCCCATGCCCATGTTGGCGGGGTGCCAGTGAGGCACAAGCAAAAAAAATTTAGCTCCAGGCGGCGGGGTGGGTGTCTGAGTAAACGCCGCTGGTTAAAGAGGCGGCAAAACAGAATAAAACTCACTTGCTGGGGACATCCTGATCCTCAATGCGGCCGTTAATAAAGCTGGCTAGCTGATTGGAGGACTCCTTGATGTCAGCCGCCTCCTTTGAGACGGTGAGCTTCTGGAAGAGCTCGTCAAGGACCTTGATCGACTGAGCGTTTTCGGAAGGCATGTTGACGATTGTGGGAGTATTGAGATGCGAAAATTCGAGTCTAAGAGAAGGTGAACTGAGAAAGACAATGCCCTAATACGGTTCAGTGTCTATCGGGGTCTTTCCAGACAGAAAAACTGGGTTGTCTATCGTGAAAGCCCACAGAGACGATGGAGGGGTCGACTCTGCTCTATCGCGGCTTTTTTGCGTCTATCGGTAACGGAGGCGGGGTTGTTTCAAGGATGAGGATCCAAGAAACAACTCTACTAACAAAGAATGAGGACTGCTTGAAAGAACTAGTCCACGGTTCGTCTTGGAGTATGACGTCCAAAAAAAAAAAAGAGGTGAAGGAGGACGGAGGAGAGATTGAGGTGGACACGGAGGGGAAGAGGGAAAATAATGGGGGGGTTCTGAAGAGAGAGAGGTGGACAAGATTTATGTGTCCCTGGCCTCCACAACTTTTTTTTCGCTTTCTATGTTCGGGGGCGCTAAATCCTGGATGGATGAAAAAAAATTCGCCCCTGCCCCTCCTCCACTTTAGCTGGTGAGAAGGGGCTTATCGGGCTTTATCAGGCTTGCGCTAAGCTCGATTGGGGAGGACGGCAAAGGCGGTGAGTCGTCGCCGTGCCCGTGTGCACGGCCAGCCCAGCTTGCAGATGATTTCAGATCTAGCACTTGATGGCGCCGTGGTTAGATCTCTTTAGGTTCTCGAGGCAAACGGGTACGTGCAAAGCGGGAACAGAAATGGCTTCTATGGGCTGACCAGCTTGGCGATGAACACACGGCAGGGTCAGGACAGCCAGTATGGCAGCCTTGTTGTCGTACATAGTTGTACGATGCACTGTCGATGCACTGTACAATGCGGAGAGAACTGGAGACGAATCCAGTGAACCGTGATGCTGCTGAAGCCGGTGTCGTTCTCGAGAGCATGAAAGCCAGTCCAAAGTCCTCAGATGAAGGACACTTCTGCAGCACAATCGCCTATATTACCTGTCAATCCTTTGGGGTTACACGCCGCCAATTCGAGGGCGATAGAAGTTGAATAGACTACACGATGAGCAAAAATTGGAAATTAATGACAGATCCTGCTTGGTATTTCAGCTGCTGTAGACTTCCGCTCTCAAAGGATAACTGCTGCACAAGCCTCCTCTTTGGTGTTGCCATTCTACTCCGAAAGCATATCCTACAACATTATGCCATACTTTACCGAGCGGAACAGTAATGCTTTCGTAGGTTGAACGCTTTCTGTACCTCTCGCCGGCTTTGAGCCATGGGACATATCCGTTGAACCACTTATCCATTCTAGCTTGGGGCCTGGCTCGATCCGTCCGTGGGGAAGTTCCCGTCAGCAACAACACCCGGCTACGCCGTTTCTCTCCATCATAGCCTGCGCCAAATGGTACCTGCACCGTTGGATCAGGTTAAGGTCGTGGCGGTGGAGTCGAATTCCAATCAAGATACTCCGAATTTTCGCTCCATTTCGCTCCAGTCTTTGTGCCACGTCATCACAGGTCCATCTCAGTCGTAGGAATTTCTCTTGGAAGCAAAAAAGCCATGAAGCCGCCCGAAAAGCACGCGGTGTCGTCATTACGAGAACTAGATAATCGCGTGCTGAGAGTTTAAGATATTTCGAAAGTCTTCCACAACGACAACACCATCAACATCACTCTTAGTCTTCTTTCGAGCGGCGAAAAGGGAGGTCAAATTATACTGCGCACAACACGAGAACTCCAATATAATAGCGTGATCATCTTCAACAGGCAAGTTATTGCTTGGCATAGATGTCGCGTTGACTTTATCTCCGACCTGATATATTTGAGCATGATGAGTGATGCGATGTGAAATAAATACGAGCGTCACCATGGTATGCCTGCCCTGCTACATTTGCCAAGACTACTTGGTGCTGGTCCTTATGTGAATTTTCGGTCGTTGATTATTTTCAGACACCGAACGCCGTTGACCTGCTTCTGGTCGCTGCATTCATGCTTTCTTTCCAGCGTCCTCCTTTAAACTCACAATCCTGTTGAATACAATTTTTTCGTCTGTGCTATCGGAATCCATCGCCTAGTAAAGCATTTGGTCAGCAATAGCCTCATCATCGTTAAGGCTGAGGGAGTTATGGACTGTAGCTTACGAAATAGGCAACGCGCATGGCTTGGAATCGAACGCTTTCCGGGCCGCCTTTACCGAGCTCACTCTCGCCAGCAGCGTCTGGCCACGGTGCTCGGCGCCTGACTTCGTCAAATCCGGACTCGATGATAGCATTAGGATATATGACCTCGCTATTGGGATTGAGGTCATTCAAGAAACCGCCTTCTGCATCATCCGGCTTCTCCGATTTGAACAGAGCGTTGTGAATGCGAGCTTCCACCTTCCTTGACCCCTCAGTACCAACCCACTGAATATATGTCTTCGCCTTCTTGGTCTCCTTATCGAATACACCTCGGATCTCAGTCACCTTTCCTGTAGCCTCGTCTTTGGTAAATGAGGTTGCCTTCACAGGGTAGGGCGCATTGAGCAAGCCAACCGTTTTGCCAGGGGCTAAGCGAAAATAGTCCTTACTGTCAACTTCACGGAAATCTGATCTGTCGATGTATATAGTGGGTGTGAAGCGGATGGTATGGGATCCCATGTCAGGGTCTTTTGGTGAAAACGGCAGGGTTACGTCCGAAGCCTCAGCGCCCTCGATAACCAAGGGGACTGGATCAAGAACCATCATCAACCTGGGCACGGTTTTCTCCAAGTACTTGCGGATACTCTGCTCGAATTTGTGGATCATGATGGTCGTGATGTTAGTGGTGACTCCAAGTTCATTGACGAACTCAAGAATCGCACCAGGCGGCACACCGCGACGGCGGATACCAATAAGAGTGTAAAGTCTTGGGTCGTCCCAATCTCGCACAATCTTTTCTTCAACGAGCTTGAGAATTTTGCGCTTCGATAAAACGGTACCGGTCAAATTCAGGCGTCCGTACTCTCGTTGCATGGGCTCGTAAACCCCCAAAGACTTGTTGAGCCACTCGTATGATACACGACTTAGGATGAATTCTGTAGTGCATAGAGAGTGTGTGATGCCTTCGAAATTATCGCACAAGCAATGGGTGAAGTCGTAAGTTGGGTAGATTCTCCAATTCCATCCAGTGCGATGATGGGGGGTGTCAGTCTTGATTCGATACGCCGCCAAATCCCACATCTGAGGATTACCATCGGTGATGTCCTGCTTCATGCGCAAAAACACCTCCTTGGGCTTGTACTTTCCATCACGCATATCACGGAATTTTTGCAAGTTGTCGTCGACCGTTTGCTCGGCGTGCTGACAGCGGTATCGGGGTGTGGCTCCTTTTTCTCCTCCTCGCTGAAGCTTGATCTCAGTATCTAGGAACCAGAGAGAGTTAGAGCGTTGAACTTCAGCACCATGTTTCAGAAAACGCACCGTTGCATGCACAAACATATGCCTTGCCCTGAGAAATGAGTTTCTCTGCCAGCTGATAAAGTTTTTCAAAATGGTCACTTGAATAAGTGATTTTATAAGGTTTGAACCCAAGCCATGTGATAACATCTTGGATGGCAGTAAAATACTTTTCTTCCTCCTTCTCTGGGTTTGTATCGTCGAATCGTAGATAGCACACGCCGCCATGGTACTTGGCAAAGCCAAAGTTAACGGCGATAGCTTTGGCATGCCCTATATGGAGATAGCCATTGGGCTCTGGTGGGAAACGCGTGACCACATCCTTTACTGGCCGTTCTTTATAGACATCGTCGAGGAATCCTTGCTTGAACATTGCCTCGGGGTCGATGGGGACTTCCTCTGGCTTTGGAGCTGGCGCAACAGCTGCCTGACTTGGGCCGGCGGCCGCTTTCTCTTGGCGCGATTTTTCTTGGGCGGCCTTCTTAGCCCTCTTCTGCTGACGTTTCTTGAGTTCGGCCTTGGAGACCATTTCTCCGGTGACATCGTCAAGCTGGAGCTTGGCCATGTTCTTAGTCGCGTCAGCCATTGTTGTGGATATTACCACAGAGGGGCATTTAACTCAGCAACGGATGTATTTCTGAGCAGCCTTCTAGCTTATTCGTGCTCAACGTGTAAGTTGGAGATCAGCGCTAGGTCGGCCGTGGTGAATTTAGTACAACGACAAGCCGTGACTCAGAAGGAGCTGATGGCGGGGTGGAAAATGTGTCATGAGGGGCGGGAACAAACCAGACGGCATCGATAAGCAGTGGCGCCGCCCGCGATAAGGCCAGACATCGTCAAACGGGAGCGGCGGGCACTTACTTCTATTCTAGTATTCAGTCTGTTCCATCAAACCGGCCAACCCCACCAATATTCTAGGAGCTGCCCACAAACATCAACAATACATCAAGATCCAAGGGCATAATCCTTCTGCATGACCGTTATATCAAAGCGGTTTTTCAAGACGTCTTCGACGAGCTGAGAGAGACGAAGTATACCGTTCCTGTAACACCTCTGCTTGTCACGACGATAAAAGCTCTACGAAGCCGTCCGGCAGACTACAATTTATTTCCCGACTGTAGTTGCGCAGAGCCCCGCATTCAGTATCAGTTGTATGCGAAAACCTCTCTCAGGAAGACGCATTGTGCCAAATGCCTCTTGAGTGAGAAACAAGGTCTCTCGTGTTAACAGTACTTTTGCAGTAGCAGCAAGAAGCGCGCCTCATTGGCCTAACAGCTTCGTGCCTGTCGTCAGCATTTCGCTTTCCTTCTTGTCATCACAATGAATCTTACAGAATGACGTCAATCAAAGTTCTCTCAGAAATTCCCACCATTGCTCAGCTTTATCAAACGTCAGCTCTTGCAAAAGAGTCCGTCTTCTCAGGTTCCACATCATCTTTCCTTCCATCGGCCGCCATAAACTCTCGTGTCGGCCTCATCCGAGGTGACATTACCAAACTCCAGCTCGATGCGATCGTCAATGCGGCAAACAGTACCTTGCTTGGCGGTGGTGGTGTTGATGGGGCTATTCATCGGGCTGCTGGACCTGGACTGAAGGCCGAATGCCGCGAATTGGGCGGATGTTCTACTGGAGATGCGGTTATTTCTCAAGGGCATCATTTACCAGCCAAACACGTCATTCACACAGTCGGGCCTGTTTATAGCAGCCGTGAACCCCAGAAAAGCGAACGAGCCCTTCGAAGCTGTTATGAGAACAGCTTGAAATTAGCCTCACTGGAGGGCGTCAAAACCATTGCTTTCAGCAGCATCAGCACTGGTGTGTACGGTTATCCTAGCCAAGATGCAGCAAAAGTCGCTTGCGAGACTGTGAGAAGATTCTTGGAAAACAATGGCAGCATTCTAGAAAGGGTAGTCTTCGTCACCTTCGAGCTGAAGGATGTGACAGCCTATAATGAGGCCCTTCCGTGAGTACGCAATGAACTCTCCTTGTTTTCGATCTTAGCTTACGAGAGCCCAGAAAGTACTTTCCCCCCGTAGAGGCTTGAGCCTTGGTAAAGCTGATGGAGCTTGGCACGAGGGAAAATTGAATTTGCCATCATCATGACGCACTCACGGTCTCCATTGTAGTCGGCCAGGTAAAATCGTCTAGTAAATTGCACTCATATATGAAAAACATATACTCTCGAGTAAGCCAATAAACCCGGTGCCTGGGAGAAATACAAAAATGAGAGAAGAGTTAGTTCTGCTCAAAACACATCCCACGAAATTTTTATCCAGCTATTGCTCTGCATTCCCAGACCTCGAAGAAGATTTCTTATCCTTCGATTTCTCGCCCGAAGCCGCCGTCTTCGATTTGGCAGCCTTGCTGATTTCCACTACCAGTGTTTTCAGCTCATCAATCTCCGAGCGCAGTTTTCGAATTTCCAAGACAGCCGGGTCATCTTCCATGTTTGGTTTGACAGCATCACACGTTTTGAACCAACCTTCGACTTCCAAGTCGAGTTCATGTGCCATTTGCTCCCATTCCTCAACCACATCATCGTCTTCATCTCCCCTCGACCTGTTATGTCGAATTCGATGTGCCGCACGTGTCTCAAAATATGCCGAAACAAACAGAAGGGGCGAATATAAGAAAGCCATCACGTAGTCATTGATAACTTCATAAATGTGCTTCGGCAACCACCATTCGAACAGAGCAGATATGACAATTTCCACGAGATTGAATGGTGGAATATAAACGTTCTCATCTGGAGCTCTAACGAATTGCATCGTCTTCTGGGAGAACAAAGCAAGATATTCGTCATCAGCGTTCTCGTAAATATCTTCGTAGGCAGAGTTGTAGAGCGCAATGAGGATGTTAAGCAGAATGATCTAGTAAAACAAAATTAGCCACGCGTTTCTGCGAACATTAGGAAACGTGGAGTAAATAGCAGTACCATGACGACAAAAGTGAAGCAGTAATATAGTATAATACCCCAAGGTGGCCCAAAGGCTTCGAAACCCTCAAATTCAGGACTCTGCATGATAGCTTTCGTCATTGATTCGACAATGAACAGGACATCATTTGCAACATTGTCTTCCGCCAGATCCAATCCGATAAAGGCTTGAAGGAAACCAATAATCACGACGATGAGGAGAGCAAAGAAGATAACCGACTCTTTCATCATCACCTTCAGCACGACAAGCATGGCCCCGAAAAATCTGAAACTGTCGAGATACAACATGAGCCTACACCAAAACATCGGTGCGACAAATGCCAGCATGTTGTAACTCAATTTGCTGTAGTGTTCGCGGGTTTCAGACCCCTCAGACGCCGTTAAGCCTTTAATGCGGAATGCAAGGGAAACGGTGAGAAAAGAATACAAGACAGCATTAAAAGCATTCCAAAAGCCAAGAATACGATAGCCAGCCTTGTACACCTTCATAGTTTCGTCACAGATATATCCAAGGGTGAACAGATATAGTGTCACTTCGGCTCCATCTAGCTCTCCTGAAGGGTTGACAGAATTGATCGCGGCGGTATATAGGACGAGGTACACAAGGGATAGTAGCATTTGCGCAGCGTTCTGGTTTCGTGGAGCTCGCATACGATCCGGGTCCATATGAGCGAAGAATTTGGGGTTGTCCTTGTCCTTGTAGTCGACAAAAACAGACGGGTCGTTTTCGTCTTGAACAAGCCATCCGCGCCACAGGTAATTGATGCATTTCTGATAACCAGACGAGCCTATCACTCGAACAGCATGGAGGTCGACAGCCTTCTCGATAACGTTCACGGGCGGAGTAGGAGCGCCGTTGGCAATATAAGAGTAGCGACGTAGTAAAACCTCATACAGAAGGTGATCAGTGTCCTCTTCCGTCTCAATACTAAAGTGGTCATTGTTAGGCTAGAACCATTGGCTGCATTTAGACGTGTGCTTACAGTGCTTTGGCAATGACCCCACAGGCTTCAGCTCGCAGCTTGTGTAGGTCAGAATCCCAAAGCTCGGCGATAGCTTCATGTTTAAACCATCTCTGATTGACCAAGAGGCAATATACCTAGAAAAGAAAATATGGTTTAGAGATTATACCGGGTTCATGAAATGACGGAAAGGCCATCTTACTACGCATCCTCGGATTTCGTTTCCTCCAGCCTCTTTTGCCGCTTGAATGACCTTCTGGGTAATAATGCGACTGTGTGGAGTGGTCACGCGGCTCACCTCCATCTCGCAAGGCACGCATTCTTGTACAAGATGGCGCAGACGGAGGCAGACTTTTGTAACTTCGGGCGGTGGAATAGCTGATCGGATCTGATCATGGTTGAATCGAGGGAGTACTGATATTGTTTGTTGGGTCAGTCAGGGAGAAGACGTCTAGAGTTTCATTCGACATGCTGGCCAAGTTGCGCTGGGAACTTACAGGCCCTTTCTTCTTCTTGAAGCCAATCGTGAGCGCTTCCACTACCGCCGGGGGCACGTTGCCCATTGTGGCCGAGCATACGGTCGACAGACGACCACCTTGATCTATTGCTAGGCATGATATTGGGTTGAAGCTGGCGGAGGCCTCTCTCCACGGGATGAACGGTGCCGAGCAGCTGGTGTGGGCAAGACAACTGACAGAATAGTGATTGAGAGCGAAACCCGTGTGGCGTAGAATGTTTCTTTGCTGTTTGTGCAGCCCAAGAACAGAGCCGTTTGTTGCGATAAAACGCTCTCTCCCACTCCGCAAACAGCACAAGAGCAATGACGCTCCTTGTGACAAGCTAAACGAATTGCAAGCTGTACTCCACAAAAAGGCACAGGAACAGGAAACCTGAAACAGCGCCGAGCGGCTTCTCGTTGGCGCCAATCAAGACGGTGCAATAGTCAAACTCGTACTCCGTACATGTAGGGGCGTCGAGATCCAAACCTTGGAAGCTAGCTTGTCGAGATGCAGCGCGCCAACGCGGGGTGGTGGATTGTGCATTGCTACATGTACACTCTACCCCCTGAATTATTTTACAAATCTACATGCCCCAGTTATTCGTCCCTCGCTAACAGCTGTGATCAGCTGTACGTGCAATTTAACCCCTGTATTATTTTAGAGAGTTACAAGGAAAATATGCAGGGTATTGAGCGCCACTTAAAGATACATGATTTCCAATATGAGTTGTGAGGAAATTGAGGTATCTGTTATCCTAGCCCCTGTCGCCCGCCTGATATCTCATTGGCTCAATCACCCCTGTCATGTAGATTTGTAAAATAATTCAGGGGTTGTATTGTACTGTACATGTAGACTGATGAGAAGCTGGTGGGGGTTGGCAGGGACTCCAGCAGCGCAACCCCGCAACGACGGCGAGACTGAATGAATATTCGTTCATCTTTTGTGGATAATGCGAATCGCAGCTCACTGACTGCCTGCCGAGCTCAAAGCCTTCGTTGTATTCAAAAAATCAAGACTGTGGGAACGGTTAAAATGGCAACATCGTCAGGACTGGCAGAGATGCACAGATGAGCGGAACCCAGGTGGCCCAGGTGGCCCAGGTGGGACGACGGGTCGTTTTCAAATACTCCGTACATACGGACTGCCTACATAGACAAATGCCCAACTCCCGAACTCAGCCCGGAAACGTGACCTGCGATCGCTAAACACCTTCCAGTGGCACGTTACTCAGTCAGATTTACGCCCATCTCAGTAAGCATGCAGGCTCTACAAGCTGAAAACGCTTAGGGCTGTGCTTATCAATGGACAAGCTGCAGTTGACCAGGTCGATCAAAAGATATTCTCACAGCCAATGAGGTATTGAAGAAGGCAAACAAAACATGCGTCCCCGTCGAGCGGCATCCAACCAATGGCGGGAAACGCCAACACATAGCTTCACGATGTCAAGCAAGGTCTGGGAGGGCGACCTGTTGCGCGACCCCACTTATCACTTTACCAGGCAGCTGCGGTATCTTCGCTCAGGTAGACAGGGATGGCACTCGTCTCGCCCGAGGTGACCGGTGTTGCCTGACTTTGTCTTGGTGCACATCATGTTCACTCTCCCGTGCTCAACTCCTTCCGCAGCGTTTGTCGCTTCTCCTCGCTTACATTTAGAAGTATCGTTTGCCATTTTCTACCATACCGCCACATGTCTGCTAACATGCGTCCCGAGGCAAAGAGGGAAGAGCCAGTCACCTTGATCTGACCAAAAGACATCGAACCCTCCATTCTTTCGCGAGCAGTCAATCAGCTACCTACAAGGAGAAGTGATCACTCTCTGATCACATCTTGCTTCCTGATTCCGTTTGCTTTCTTGCCTGCGTCCCACAGCATCTGCCTAGCCGTTTGCCTTCCCACAAGAACCCTTTGATTCTCAGGCAGCTCCCGGCCCTGAACGGCAGTGTTTTTTGGGGGGCTATTGTTTTTTCTCGGCGACATTTACTAATAACACCTCATCTGCTTATTCCTACCTCAAACATCGTTGAACTGTGCCCACGCTTCGATCTACGAGCATCTCAATTTGGAATCCCGTCCTAGTCGCAGATCACAACGCCGTCAACGAGACGAGGCCTTGGTTCGCAATTGAATCATATTTCAGCAGACAGTACCTCTCGTGTCATCAATCGGTCATCGTTCCATCTGCTGTTCTATTGTCTCCTGTCACGCCGCTACTTTATAGTAAGAAATGTTTTCTAAGAAAGGCGTTCCCAGATCCACTCCGGTGAATTTTTGGCGTCTGACCAAGCTCCCCTCTGCAGATATCTATTCCGCTAGTCACCTCACTTCCAGGACTTCGAGTTTGGGTGGCACTCTCCACGACTGTTCGGGCTTCCAGGAGCAGTCATGGAGTCATCACGAGTTGGTGAGACTGCGGCCGAAAGGCAAATACACTCCAGTCAACAAGTCACGGAGGCTGTGACTGAAAACGACGATGGATCAAACAAGAATTCGAATCGCCACACAAAATCATCTGAGCCCTCCTCCAAGACAAAACCCGACACACCTAACCGAAGCACGGACAAGGCAAAGAAAACGCAGAACAGTCGCAAAGTTGGAGACTCTGTGAGAAAAGGGAGATTTGAGAAAAAGAGCAGAAACCATTGTCGGAGAAGGATGAAGGGCCCCCCATCCTCGGGCTCGGAGCTATATTCGCCAAGTGATAGTGATAGTAGCTCTTCCACTGACACAGACGACGGCGACACATTGTACTCGTCAGATGAAGACGAGATCCACCGCAAACGCAGGTCGAGGATGTCTAGAGTGTATTCTCGCTCTGTCTCTCGCCATCGTGCTCATGACGGTCGTAATGCACGCAGAGGACCAAGCAAGGCTGTGCGTGGGTCAGGCAGTACGGTGATGCCTCGAAAAGAGGCAAGGTCTCGAAAGGCTCATGGTCTCGACAATTGGACTGCCCAACAGGACATAGGAGAGGCTCTTGGACAGTTGGAATTGCGATGCAGCCATTTACAGCACCAAATAGACACTATGGGCGGTTTTCAAGCCTCCCAGACGAACAGGCAATTCCAACCTCAGCAACAGCCAGTCACTAACGCGTTCGGCAACCCATATTCTACGACGGACTTAGCACAGAACGAGTTTTCCAGCATTACTCAAGCAAATCACAAGAATCAGAAGCCATTTGTGCCAAGGTACAGTCGCCTAGTCGTTTTGCCTACTAGAGAATCCTCAACTTATCCTATTAGGTCTGGGCCACTTGCTGGCCCTCAAGGGATTCCCTCGGGCAACGGAACGTCAGATTCCCGCCACGATGCAGAGAGAGAGCGAAAGCTAGATTACAAACGCGTTGATGCAGTTTGGGACAGCAAAATCTTTGCTTTCAAGCTTCAAGATACGGCGGACATGGCTGCGAACTCTAAATATAGCGGATATTTATTCCACGTGAGGAGGACTTTCAGTAGTGAGGGGAAATACCGAGCCACGACTGTCGACATCAAGAGCAAGCTTCTGCGTGAATGCCTGCAAGATGTCATAGGCAATGTTCGTGGAGTAAACCTGGTGGATGAAACGCCGAAAATAGACCCGAATCTACTTTTTCTGTAAGAAATATCCTCAGTTTGTCTCGTTCTTATTTTCTCTCTCTTTCCCAGGTGTTATTTTGATCGTTGTAACCCCCTTGCCCCCCTCTTCCAAAAACCCCCCTCTTCCAAAAAAAAAGAGGTCCCGATCTTATGCCTGAATCCATCTAACGTAGGTCTTAGATACTTGGACGACTTCCGTTTACATTTAAAAAAGCTGAAAGAGGTTGAACCGGCTGGTAAGCACAAACGAGAACAGCGTAAATTTCAGCGTCGGCTTGACAACAAGCGTAAGGAGCTTAAAGTTTTGATCAAATATCTGGACAAAGACTACGCAAAAGTGAAGAAAAGCTTGTACTCAATGCTGGACAGCGGAATCATCAACTTCGAGTATTTTTGGGCATTATGGAAGCCAAACACACTTGTGTATTCTGCAACCTACGGGCACATGGAAGATCCTCGTGTTTTCAAAGTTGACATGGCTGTTCGTCGCAGTTCGATGCTTCGAGGTGACTTTTATGTTGTCGACGGCAAATATCTCGAATTTGATGGGAAGCGTTTTGGCCATGGAAGTGTGGTTGAAGAATTTGAAGAATTTCATGGGACTCGAAAAATAACCAGCTTGCCATTTTTTCCACTCTCATATCACAAGGATGAGCTGAACATGCGCCAAACGTTGATCGAACGAGGCAAGAAATTTGTGTCTCTCAGTGGAGCACATTTTAAGGCATACTCAGGTCTTGCATACATGAAAGGAAAGAAGGGGGCGATTACGAAGTTCCACATTCAACCAAGCCGTATTATGGTGGACCCTGCTATCTTCAGGCGCATCAATCCCAATTACTTCGTGTCTGCAGTACGACCTAAGGGTTCCGATGCACTGTCAGATTCAGGTTTGTCGGATGAGGCGGATGATATGAATGACTGCTTTTCGTCCGAAGACGACGTCCACGGGGACGAGGGTCCGACGGTGACTAGCAATATGACCAAGGGCTTCGACTGTAGCATCCTGGTCACGAAAGCGCTGCAAGCTGACTTGGAGGCGAGGACCACGTCTTCGCCGTTGCAATCATTGCCAACAACGGCCAGTGCAATCATTCAAGGGGCGAATAGCACCGACTCCTCAACGGAAGAGAAAGTCGCCGAGACACCAAAGGGAGACTCTGTGACGAATCAATCACTTGTGTTTACAGATGATGACTATCTGCTCGCATCGCCAGTTGTCTTGGGCTTTTCTTTCTCCGAGAAGGAATGGCTGGAGTTCTCCGTTTCTAGGATCAGCGAGATTAAGTGGAACGAAGATGCTTGGGGCTCTCTGGTTCTTCCTCCAGAAACGAAAGATCTAATCCAAGCGCTCGTCAAGTCACGCAAGAACAATCTGGCCCAGACAATCGATGATGTCATACAAGGGAAAGGGAAAGGCCTCGTCAGTATGTTACATGCTTGGTTGATGTGGGCTGATTGCTATTAGATGAGTGCTAACGAGCAATCTGCAGCTGTTCTTCACGGACCCCCGGGAACAGGCAAAACCCTAACTGCAGAAGGCATCAGTGAATTGCTCCAATGCCCACTATACATGGTGTCTGCTGGTGAACTTGGCACCAATTCTCGTTTTCTGGAGATGGAATTGCAAAAAATACTGGATATTTGTCATTCCTGGGGGGCGATACTGCTGCTCGACGAAGCTGATGTGTTCCTCGAAAAGCGAAATATGCAGGACATACATCGCAACGCACTTGTCAGCATCTTCTTACGCCAATTGGAATACTTCCAAGGAATCTTGTTCCTCACTACAAACCGTGTGGAGGTGAGTCAGAGAATCCTTTGATGAAGTAGAAGGAGACGAAGAAGAAAACAAAGATCGTATGAAGGACATTATCTGACACAAGGCGCAGACATTTGATGAGGCATTCCAATCCCGAATTCACATCGCTCTCAGATATGATGGACTAGATTCCAAGGCTAAGAAGGCCATCTTAAAGATGTTTATTGGCAGAGTCGAGGCGCATGGACAACTGGCCGTGGAGCCTTTTACTGACGAGGATCTTGATCAACTTGCCAAACACGAACTCAATGGGCGAGAGATCAAGAACATGATTGGTTCTGCTCAAGATTTGGCCCTGAACAAGGCCGAGGCGCTGTCAATGCGGCATATGCAGCAAGTGTTGGACATTCACGCCAAGTTTGGACGAGACTTGCGAGGTGGCACTGGCTACGAAGATGCCATGAGAAGCTACTGCTGAGTCGTCAACTATCCTGCTGCATCGTGGACGCGAAGTCTACGGACCTCATAGTGTGTATCATGGGTCTGCGCAGACGATAGTAAATGTGCTGTCGGGAAAGATCGAGAATGGATATGATATAAATCCTGACAGCGCTGACAGCAATTGGTAAGTATTATTACAAAGCGCGAGCGGCCACTGCATGGATATGGAATGTATCTTTGAGAACACAATGGCGATGAAACACAGTGCAGGAGCATAGTCGTAGCGTTTCTACACAACAGATTGTTAGATGAATTCCTTTTAGTATCTGGCCTTCTTGATAAGGGACATATGCGATTCGTTTCATCGTGAGTCGTCTTGGTCCATGTCGGATACCTGTTGACCTTTTTGACATGAAAGACACTTGTTCGTTGAAAGGGAGCCCGCTATATTGGAAGTCGCGAAAAATGTAAAACATTCAAGCCTGGTGTCTCTGCTAAAGTTAGGTGCCTTGATCGTGCGATCCTTGGCGCCCTGCCTGGCATACTGGGCCCAGTACATCCCTGAGGCCTTGCGGGTCGTTTCCTCGGGGAAAAAGTTTGGTCAAGTCGCTGCCAAAGAACCAGCAGTAGTGTGGGTACACGGCAAGCAAGGGGCGTCGAGTACCTGAGAAAATAGGGAGACGCAAGAGGCTTTTCCTGGACTTCTTGATGCCTTGCGCCTGTCGGTCGGCATGCCCGTCATGTAGGTCTACATGTACATATGTACGGTCGTGACACCCGAAGATGGACACCAAGACGGGAGAACTTGGCGTCGGTCAAGCTGACGACGCAGTGAGGCAGGCATGCGGGATACCTGAGAATTGATCTTATCCACCTCTGAGAGCCCTAAAGAAGGGGGGTATTCGCCGCCCGTGGGCCGCTGGTTGTCAAAGCCACGTAATCACTCGGACTACATGTGCGTTGCTGTAGGGGAGCATCCCAGGGCGCGCAAAGAACGTGCCGTGGCCAGTGGCTGAGCGGAGACATTGGCACAATCAAACAAACAATGTCGTTTCCTCGCCCGTGTCTCAGGAAGCCCTTTTGGGCACTAGGGGCACTACATATGTAGGTACATGTAGGCTCGAGTCCTCCATACATGTAGGGCGTGAGTGATTCCACCAGCGCGTGGCGAGGCGAGATGAAGATTTGGTGGCGCGCTCGAACGGCCAGGACTCACCGTTGAGCATCCACGATGCGATGCGAGCGATGATCGAGGTTCCGGCGTAGATCGTTTGTTTCCCTGCCACCGACAGGCTGGACGTGGCCAGGAATTCTTGGATACTACCCGTCAGCTCGGTTCTACACAATGTTGGTGAATGCCTGACTGCGTGGCAGGGCGTTGTTTTTCATTCCAGTGAAGGGCAGCGTCGCCCGACCCCCTAACTTCACGCCCCCCGTGCCCCGTGCCCTCCTCCTTGCCCGTTGCATCTCCGAATCTAGTACGGACGTACTGTACATACATACATGTGCTCCCGACGTGGCAGGCCGGACACTGCTTGCCTTGCACGACAACGGTGGTAAAAACACCACATTTTCGGCCGATTGGTTGCCCAAGGATGTTGTCAATTTACCATTCTTTCATCAAATAAGCTTGGAAGGGGAACAACTCAGTCCAACTGAACCCACTGGTCCACGAGGCTGAGGACAATGGCATGTATCCACACTGTGGATCAGTGCCAGGGGGGGGGGCGAATTGCAGGGATAGTAAAAGGCACTGCCAGCTGCCAGACGGCAGGCAGCAGAAATTTCCAACGAGGACACGTCACCGCCACCAGCTGGCATTTTGGCATTGCCGGGGTGCCTGTGCTCACTGCTGGGTGACTGTTGTGACTGTTCAGTCCTCTTCCTTTCTAGCTTCTGCGCTGATGGCTAATGAACACAGAGGTGCATCGTTATGCGATGTCCTTGTGTTGCGTTATACCTCCTCGTTGGCAAAATTGGCTGGACGTCAACGCTGAACTGGGCGCGCACTGCACGAGTTGTGAGACGACGTCGATATGATGATGGATGAGCACGCCGTGCTTGGAGTTGTCGTTATCGAGCAGGTACGGTACACTGCACGGCGGTCCTGTCCTCTGCATTATCAACATGGCAGCACGAGGATCCATATATAATACTCCGGGGGGGAAAGTACAGACACAGCCAAACGAACAAAGCCCCCATGCTATCACGGGATTCGTCCACAAATTGTCTGACAAAGTACATGTACAGGACATGCATGCATGCCCTGGGCGCGCATTCCATTACTGTTGCGTGCACGGCGTGCACGTTGTGGCTCTGCATGTACTGGGCATGTGCACTTGTCACTGTACCTCAAGTACTCCGTACTCCAGTGCCGTACTCCAGTGCGACAACTCAAGTCGCAACTGCGGTTGCCCTAGCGCAGGTCCAGGGCGGTCCAGGGGTGCGCACACCACCCCCTTTCCTCGTCAAGCGCCTCCTTGAGCATGGCGTTCGCTTTGTTGGCTTTGTGATCCGCTTTGGCTTTGTAGCATATGTACATACAACAGAGCATACAGTGATATTAGTCAATTTACTCCCGGTGTAGAACCCCCCTGCCCCCTGCCCACAGCAATAGTGCTCATTCCAATGCTTCCGACGCTCCTTTATTAAGACTCAATCCCTTCCCTGCCCTCTTGTTCAAGTCCTTGATCCTCGTCTTTTCAAACCTTTACAGTTTTTTGCCCTTCAAGTCATTCTTTACGGCCAGTGCCTCCGCCTTCATCGGCTCACGCTCCTTTCAAAAACTTCGACTTCTCGCTCTTCCTGGGTTCAACTATCCAACAGATAAACCCCATCACCCTCCCTCAACATACAAGCCGACATCGTTTCATTACACGTCGTCACTCGAGTATTCTGCGAATACCGAAACCCCCCTTGAAGATATAGAGGAACGATTGACTCGGACTCTATCCAATCCACGAACTCAACCATCTTCCGTACAGACAAGAACCATTACAATGAAGGTCTCCGCCACAACTCTCGTGCTGGCTGCTGCCCTTGGCGTCGCCGCCCGCCCCAGTGGCCACGGCCACAAGGAGATGCATCGTTCCTTGGAAAAGCGCCTGGACTTCGTCATGAACAAGAAGCCCGAGGCTCCTATTGCCATCAAGGCTCCCGCTCCTTCTGCCCCCGCCCCCGTTGCGGCTCCTGTTCAGCCTCCTCCCCCGCCCCCTCCTCCTGCTTTCACTCCTGCTCAAGCCAAGCCTGCCTCTTCTCCTCCCAAACCCAGTTCAGGTGGAGCGAAGAAGAAGTTCTGCGGTGGTAACAGCAAGCGTGCCACCATTGCTCAGATTGCTTACAAAGGCAACCTTGGTGCTCCTGAAAACTACGGTTGCAACATGATGATGGTTGATGACGCCGACGGCTACGACTATACCGCTACAATTGAAAACAAATCTGGCAAAGACCAGACTTGCGTCGGCTGGCTTAAGATCGGGCCTGACGGTGGCATCAACGGCTTCCAGAAGGGCAACGAAGTTCTCAAGTTCGATCTCCCCGCCCATAGCAAGAAGGTCGTGGCTGCCGAGGCCAATACTCAGGGTGCTATCTCTTGCGGCGCTGGTAGTGTTCAGACCAACCCATATGGTCAGTGGGCAAGCACGTGGCTCGAGATGGACTTCGCCAATGAATCCAACGGCGGCCACAGCGGTGCCGATATTTCCTGCCTGGTGGCCGCCGACAGCAACCTTCCCATCCAGGCCATGACAGTCTGCGCAGATGGCGCTCCCACTTGCTCTGTCATTCATAATGGCGGCAGCGGTACCAACGCTTACGTTGCCAAAACGCACGCTCTCGATGGAGTTGGTCTCAACCTCACGCCTGGCCCCGTCAACCTGAAGGTCACCGTCGGTTAGGCATTATCAAAGATGAGGGTCTGATTTGCTACACGTAGTTTGGCGACTGCTTTTGGGCTGGCCGCGGTTCTTCAAGACACAGAACCTGCGCTCTTTCAAGGTGTTCTTGGTTTTCGGATCATTGGTTTGGGATATTGGGCATCCTCTTTGGGGACTGCATTGACTCATTCTAAATGGGTGGACATTGGTCTCGTACTTCTGGACTACTTGTTACCTATATTATATATTTCTTTTTGAAAGTACATAACTTTATATTAGCAATGAAGGTCGATGTTAAACACCCACAGTCCAGTGACTCCCAACCCCAAGTGTCATACCAACATGTCGCATTAAGGAGGTAGGAGACGTATGATGTGCCAGACAGAAGGGGGGAAAATCTCTTCAGGTTCACTACGCACACCGGGGTCGATTCTAGCATGATGATGGCGCTCGGGGTTTTCCGTTGCACCGACCACTTGTGGCATTATCGATGCGATTCACGCACTGTCACTGTTCATCTGATGAATTGGGGGATGGTTGCGAAGGGAGTTCTCGCGACCGTTTGTGCCAGCCGCCCATTTGGCGCCTGGCTAGGTCTGAAACTCAAAAACAAACGTCCGGGTATCACATTTTTCTAGTACATGTATGGCGCAAAAAGTGGGGGTTCAGATTGACCATGCTTTCGCCAATCAAACCACGGGCATTAATGACTCTTCGCGTCACGGTTGTATTGTATTGTCCATGTACTCCGTATTATTCAGATGTTGTCAAAGGTGGAGTGGAGCGGACACGAGTCAAGGGGAAATGAATATTACTGGTCGGTTTGTGCTTCCCAGCGCGGGCTGGGATGCAGGGGCGTGGAGTCTCCTGAGGCCGTCCACCGTGTGGATAGGGGGGCCCCTGCCGTCCCTTTTCCAGTGTCAAGGCAGCCAGGTCCCCTCGATAACTTCTGTACCTCCGGAGATTGCTAGCCGCGAAGTTCGCACGTCAATACAAGTACCTCTTAATGCCCCTCGTCTTGATTGGTCAGCTGGCCTGTTCGTGACCTGGCTGCTGTCCAACACTGGAAAAGGATTATTGCATAGACGCTTGGTAACGTACGAGGTGGACCACAGCTAAGGAGAGGTGAGAGATACTACGGAGTGCTGAATTGCTGTCCGTGTCACGAATTCCCGGAGGTGGCCGAATCAAGGCCTCCATGCTGGAAAATGAGCGAGTATGAGGGGGAAGTCAGTTTGTGGTGGTTGCGGGATGGAATCCGCAGATCCATCAATGTGATCCGAGCTGATGTGTAACTTCTGATGGCTTCTCGACCGACACCTTTTGCAGTCGAATGGCTGGCCCGGATCGTGGCGCTTGCGCACGTCAGAGGAAGAGTTTTAACAACTCGGTGACGTCGATTCTCTGCATGTTGCAGACCATCTTTAAAGGATAGAAACCGTCTGTGAAGCCTGTACGAGGACAGATGAAAAGAATGGGGCATGGATTTTTTCTCAGTCACTATTGGACAGGGGAGTCTTAGTCCTGGGTCTCGAAAGTCCCATTGCAGCGGTGCTTTTTCGTATAGACGCACTGGATGTGGGAATACCTGGAACCACGATCCAGCTCATCATTCTTCCACGGATGTTCAGAAATGATCTTCTTACCATGACAGCTTTGGTCGATCAGCACGGTGACAGGTAGACATTCTCTTTTCTGGAAGACTTAGAAGGACGGGGAGGTGGTTGCTGTGTCACTTCATGTTGAAGGTGATGGATGGTCATGTCTCATGGAGCTTGTTTGTATTAAGATCTGATAATCTGTCCATCTCTATCTCTATCTAGATGAACGTTTTTGTATAGACAAAAGGCCTGCATCCGTGAACGTGACTCTCAGGCGAACCTGGAGATATGGTTGTGAAGATTGCGATCACGTGAGCTTCGCTCGCATTCACTTGACTACGGAGCAGGGACCTACCTAATAAGTATGTTTATTATGTAAATAAGGCGCGCCCCGTTTTCCTTGTACGGATTAAAGTCCTCTGATTGGATGACTCACATGAATGTGTGATCTCATACGGACGCTTAAACTACGGGTCTCATTTCGTAAAACGGCAAGAAAAGAAATTGTCAAGGTCATCAGCATCCAGGTTTACTCAATGCCCAAGTCGATACGACTCCATTTACGTCATGCCCTCCAGATCAGACATCACCTATTTTGGTGCTGGCCCAGCTCTTCTTCCTACTGAAGTACTCGACGATGCTTCTCGGGCTCTTCTCAACTACAGCGACACTGGTCTAGGTATCGCTGAGCACTCGCACCGGTCGGATATTGCGAAAAATATCATTAGTGAGGCTAAAGCTGACTTGGCCTCCTACCTCGATATTCCAAACGATTATGAGGTTCTCTTCATGCAGGGCGGTGGCTCGGGAGAGTTCTCTGCTTTGCCCTGTAACTTTGTCGGCGCTTGGGTTGCACGCAAACATGGGGAGGTTGGATCAAGTGATGGCTTAGTGCCAGAGCTCAAGTCAGCTGTCGAGAATCTCAAGATTGACTACATCATCACAGGCAGCTGGTCACAGAAGGCAGCGGCTGAAGCTGAGCGACTCTTTGGCTCGGAGCATGTCAATATCGCTGCAGATAGCCGCGCGATGAATAGCGGCAAATTTGGATCCATTCCAGATGAGAGTACCTGGAACCTCTCTCAAGACGCTGCAATGGTCTTTTACTGTGATAATGAGACAGTTGATGGCGTTGAGTTCCCTGGGTTTCCCAAGTCCCTTGAGCCAGGGCCTGATGGGAAAGGCCCAATTGTTGTGGCTGATATGAGCTCTAATATTCTTTCGAGGCAAATCCCGATAAAGAATTTCTCGGCCATCTTCTTTGGCGCCCAGAAGAATCTAGGACTGACTGGTATTACCGTTGTGGTTATCAAGAAGAGCTTCCTGCCACCTATGACGTCTCAGCCTTCTGCGACTCTGATGCGACAACTGGGCCTGCCCATTCCGCCTCGCGTCTTTGAGTATGAGACTATTGCCAAGAACAATAGCCTCTATAATACACTGAGTATCTTTGAGTGAGTGCACCAGACTCTTCCAAGGTGGGATTCAAACTAATCAAGTTCTCTTCAGTGTGTATGTTGCGGGTCGAGTTCTGAAGAGGCTACTACTACAGCATCCTGGTAAAGTTCGAGAACAGCAAGCTATATCTGAAGAGAAGGCTCAACGTATCTACAAAGCTCTTGAGGCTTATCCCAATATCTACAAGATTATCCCTCATAAGACGGTACGATCACGTATGAATATCTGCTTTAGGATTGAGGGTGGCAATCCTATAGAGGAAGCTTTCTTGGAGGAGGGAGCTGCCCTAGGGCTGACTGGGCTAAAAGGCCACCGAAGCGTAGGAGGAATCAGAGCGAGTAATTATAATTCGATTTCTCTCTCGGGTGCGGAGAAGCTCGCCCAGTTTATCGGCACTTTCGCGTCGCAACGGGGGACATGATGTTGAAGAAATGGGCCGAATTGGGTTGTCTATGTTTACGCTGAAAAGTTCCGTATCTGCTTCCGTCACAATCTGCTGGGTAGAACAGCCAAAGTAGGTGGTGCTTAAGAGTATATGTAGCAACTTGGCTTATGTCCTGTACATCAAAAGGCAACAAGGCCCTTTGGACGACTGAATGCCTCACTGGTTTGGACTCTCTCGCCTCGCTCGGTGCTACTTACTGATGAGAGCAGGGAGATTTGCATCAAGACATATATGGTGAAAATATTGCCGTGCCTCGGCGCTGTAGTCCCCCAAAGCCCACATTGTAACAAATGTCTGGTAGCAGTGATTCTTGATTATAAGACATCGCAAGAGACCAAGGCATCACACAATATGCGCAACAGCCCACATACGAAGTGGTGAGAATTCTAATAATAACAATTCTCACCGTCGGATCTGGCATTCTTGGCCGCGCAACCACCGCGATCATGGCCAAGCTCTGATCTAGCACATAGCAGCCCAGGCTAGTAGTTACATCACCGACGGGATCATCAT
This sequence comes from Epichloe hybrida, assembly GCA_019022495.1. Lineage (NCBI taxonomy): Eukaryota > Fungi > Ascomycota > Sordariomycetes > Hypocreales > Clavicipitaceae > Epichloe > Epichloe hybrida. The sequence continues at coordinate 361,539 of JAFEKR010000042.1, forward strand.
ATGGTACCGACCAAGCCCCATCGCAGCCGACTTATGCGCCGCCAGCCTGGATACCTTCATTGTGTCCAAGTTCTCAAGTGCTGGCTGGTACACTGCGACTTGCGCGGGGTCCTTGGGGAGGTTCAGGGAGGGCCGCAGGAAGGGCTGCCTGCCGGTCGCAAAGCCCTCCCTCTACTCCGTAAAACTCCGTGCAACGTCCCTATCGAGATTTATCTTTGCTTTTGCAGTCCGCACAGAGTGAGGGCGTCGGTGTGGTTTGGCGATGAGCCGTCGTGCGGGTTTCTCATGGGTATGGCGTGGCGGCGGCGCGAGAGTCCCAAGAGCACTTGCTGTTCTGCGGAAGTCGTTTGAGACTGCGATTGCTGGTGTGTTATCAGGCGCTTGTGCATAATAGACCGGCGACGTTTCTTTTCTTTCTTCCTTTTTTCTTTTTTTTGCCCCTTGAACGTCGCGAGGGAGATAACGATGTTGTTGCTAGCTACTCCGTACACGCCCAGCACTTATCGGATCGGCAAAACAATTATCCCTGCGAACCCAAATCACAGCACAGATTGGGGAACAAGGGACCACAACCCAACACGAACGACTTCTTGAGTCTTCAACATGCAGCCATGTCAACAAGGGTGATTGAAGCAATATCCGATGTTAAGATATCCGAACAACGTACCAAGACGCCAGTTGATGTTCGTCGATCGAAGTTGTTGGTAGGATTGGCATGGAGTGGACCACAAACAGCCTAATGGTCGTCATCTAAGCTGGACCGACGAAAAGATTCGCTGATGACGACATGAGCCCCCAACGAACATGAGAAATTCGGGCCTTTCAGCAAAACAACTATGAGTGTCACCAAGCCAGGCAGTGCAATATCTACAGGGTTCTGCAAGCATGGCGGTGACAATGCGCACCTTCACCATGACGGCCAACACGGCATGCTGGCACTCGCCAACAAGACAGTCCTGGTCTCACAATCCTTGATACCCGAAATCGAAGAGTTTCTAAGACAGCTCTCGAAGAGAATCAAGACTACCGCCATCACAGGGGTGCCCACGTTTCTCCGCAACTTGAAAAAGAGCCAGGCGGTGGCGAGGCGGGGTGTGCAGGAACTATCATCGGCCCCCCAGCTGCCAAAGGACGCACTCCAACTAGTGAGCCGTAGAGTAGACTCCTGCGCCGTCGAATTATCCAAGGGTCTCGCGCATTGGGACGTACTCAAGCGGAGTCGCTCGCTCGTTGCCATGAACCAGGCATTCCAGGGATCTGCAAAGGCAGCCCGCTTGGAGGAAATTGCCAAGCTGTCCAACCCAAGCTCGAGGCAGAAAGAATTGACGCACCGCGTGATGAAGCAGCAGGCCAAAGTGGAGGTGCACGTCGTGGAAGGCGGCGCTGAATGGGTCGATGTACGGACACTCCAGACAGACAGGTTGGCGAGACAGATGACGGATGGTGGATGGGGCTGGGGAGAGCACCGACTCGGAGACGTGGTTGACGAGGATGAATGGGGGGAGATTCCCTTGGCCAAACAGATCAAGCGTCTCGTGGCAGCAGCGAGGATCAACAGACACGAGTACCGCATCCCGCGGCTGAGGATAGTCATGCCCAACATTGGCGAGGACAACGTCGACGTCAACGTTTTGCTGGAGCAATTCACCCGTCTGGATCCTTCAGTGCATGTCATAGTGGAGCGTCAGAGCGGGCAATTTCTTCAAACACCTCCGCCGTCAGTCGACGATGCCATCCGGAACTTGGTCGGGAGTGAACTCGACGGGCTCACCGAAACCCTCAATCTGGATCACTCCGTCCTCGTAGATCTCATCTCAGACATTACACATCTGCGCTTGGATCCGAAGCCATGGCAGGCCGAATCAACAAGAGCACAAATAGAAGAGGAAGAAGAGCATGGCGGACTCATGGCCAAGACAATATATCCCGTGCTTCAAGGGCGAAGGCTGGTGTGTACGCACGAGGCAGCGCAGCATTTCCACCACGTCGTCGGCACGGTGGGCACGAATTCCGAGCGAGAGAGAGGGAAACTCCTTGTTCCCTTTGAAGAGCCATACAAGAGTATGTCCAACGCGGCTATTCGAGCCCGGTTTCAAGAATTGTCCATTTACGAGCTTCCCAGTACCGTCCAGTTGCCTGCCATGGTGGTTCCGGGATCCTGGACGAAGGAGAAGATAGAAGAGGACTTTCAATCACTGCCGCTGCCGTCTGTGGCTCTCGATGTTGCGCGTCATTGCGGGTTCAAAAGCGCCAAGCTGTCGATTTTCATGTACGGCTGGGCAAGCGGAAACATGACCTTGTCATCGAACAAGGAGATCAAGGCGCAGCTGAGAACGCTTGTGGAGACGCATAGACGGCGAGATGACGACTATGGACCTTCCATATGGCGGGTTGACGTGACGCGGAATCTACTGGCAAAGAGTACGAAGCCTTGTCGTGATTCTTAGAGTGATGTACGGGGAGACGATTGGGAACAAGGGGCATGGATACATAGCATGGGATACATAGGTTTGGGGCATGCAACATAGATTCATACAACGGATGCGGAATTCTGCACGAAACAATACATCACCGGGAGCGCAAGGACTGGCCACGCGTTCACGTTGCAAATTTATAAAACTAGAAGTTGGATAAATTCATGATGCAAGACAAAAAGTTGTCATTGAAAAGCACCTCGACCTTGACAATGTTACAAACCACAGGACCTTCTAATCTCTTCTCCGCAAAAAGGTCGTGTCATGATCCCTCCATTGCCAATCCACCGATATCCTCAAATTCTTGCCCGCCCTTGTTTTTTTTTCCAACCCTCCCGACAGCACACGCTCTTCAAACAGGTTTCAGAGTGTACTGCGGCCTCCCAATCGTATGATTTCCAACGCCAGACAAGCAGTCCGGCTCGCCGCACGCCAGGACAGAAGTAGTTCTCGGCTCAGCAGCAGTAACAGTCGTGGTGAAGAGAAGAACAGGGCCCGGGCCAAGGGGGAGGAAGGACTTGGCGACGGCGGTGCAGCCCCCGCAGTCAACATATTTGGTCGACGTCGTAGTGGTGGTCCAGATGGTGCGCGTGGGCCCCGTAGTCCAAGGTGGGATGCCAAAGATGGTTTTGGTGCAGCCTGGTGGCGATGCTTCATGTTCATCTCCGGCCTTGTCCGTCTGGGGATCTGGGTTCGCGCTGGCGGGAGAGGCCATGGCCATGGCAAGTCCGATGAGCTGACCGGCGTACATTTTCTACTTGTTTATTCTTGTATTTTAAAAAAAAAAGACTGACAGATTGAGAAATGAGAAAAGGGTCCACGACTAAGTATCTCTGGTGTAGTAAACTTTGTGAGGAAAACTGGAAGGAGTGGTGACTTGTGGTGGGCTGTTGCCTTGGACACTAAAAGCATTCATGTTTCAGTTGAGCATGTCGTGGGCGTTCCATACTCTTGAGAGTTTCCGTAAGATGCGCTTAGATGTGTAGATGGATGCAACACCTGGAGCCCATGCTTTTGCCATTTTTTTTTTATTTTTTTTTTGGTCGTGTTCATTAGTGAAGGCTCTGCGGAGTCAGTTTCGCACGGGAAGGTCAGATGAACCGACGCCTGGGTTTGTTTACTGGGTAAGAATGAGGTTCGACACTATGAGTACAACTCTCACTTGGATGTCATGTCGTGTCCATGCTTTCTTGTAACTAGAGCGTGAACCATACAATGCAAATGCTTCACATTTACGGCAGAGACGAAGGTCGGAGGGCACACGGAAACGCAGCATCTCATCTGTCCGTAGGCGGCAATTGCGATGCAGAAATGTGCCGAGCACAACAATGTGAGTGGCCGTTCCCGAAGTATCTTGTTTTGGATTTGTTCCTTTGTGTGGAGGTGAAAAAAGTCAGTGCAACCGAGAGAACTAGCTCCAGAAGCAATGGGGAAGAAAAGGAAGAGAGAAAAAAAAGTCACAGGTCTGTATAACAGGCCATGGAGAAAACGAGCCAATGTACAAGCCGAACAAATTCTCCGCGCCCGAAATCCAGTATTAATCAAGTATCATTGTACATGGGCAAAGTGCATTGCCATCTTTCCATCGACTACAGTCAAGGGATGTTTACACATCGCGGTTCTGTACGTCTTCGTGATCCATTTCGTCATGGATCTTCAGTAGCTCTATAAAGTGTTCGCTCTTTCATCAGCAACCACGGCTTTTTCCTCGTGCCACCGTTCCAATCCGACTCTTACAGAATGAGCTCAAGGGGGTTTTCGATGGCCTTCTTGAGCTCACGAATCCACTCGGCGCCGACAGCACCATCAACAACCTTGTGGTCGAAGCTGGCAGTAACAGTAATCTGGTCATCCCATTCGACGCCAGTGGTGCCATCCTCGTTCTCTACAGGGACAGCAACCTTCTTCGTGGTGCCCACAGCAAGAATGGCCGCCTGAGGGGGATTGATAACAGCAGTGAAGTTGTCAACAGCAGCGTTCATGCCCATGTTGGAGATGGAGATGGTGCCACCCTGATATTCCTCGGGCTTGAGCTTATTGTCACGGGCCTTCTTGGCGAGCTCCTTGACTTTTCCGGAAATGGATTCGAGACCGCGAGCATCGACGCCGGTGACGATGGGGGTAATCAGACCGGTAGGGGTAGAAACGGCGACTGACACGTCAACAGAATTGAATTGACGGATGGAGTCCTCCCGCCAGCTGGAATTGACAGCGGGAACCTTCTTGGAAGCAGTGGCGATGGCTTTGATGAGGAAGTCGTTGACAGAAAGCTTGTACTTGCCCTCAGAGGAGCTGTTCAGAGCCTGGCGAAGCTTGAGCAGTTTGGAGACGGACAGTGTGCTGGTAACGAAGAAGTGTGGGTTCTTCTGTACGGACTCCTGAAGACGGCTGGCAATGGTCTTGCGCATGTTGCTCAAGGCAATGTCCTCGAAGGTGGCACCCGGGGCTGCGACAGCAGGGCTGCTGAGCATCTTCTTCACATCATCCTCGGTAATCTTTCCGCCCTTCCCGGTGCCTTTGACGCCGTGCAGGCTGATACCATTCTCACGTGCCAGTCGCTTGGCAGCGGGAGCGGCGTTAGGCTCTCGGTCAAGTGCTGTCTCAAGTTTGCCCTTGGAGGAGTACTGTTCGGGCTCGGCGGAGGGTTCGGGGGTCGATGAAGGAGCAGGTTGGGACTCGGACTTTTCTTCCTTGGGCTGGGCAGGTTTAGCACTGCCGCCAGCGTCCTCCAAAGTGAACTTCTCGAAGGCGGAGATATCAGTTCCATCTTCCACCAGAATGGCAATGGGCTGAAAGTTTCGCAAAAGTCAGTTTCGGGTCCTCAAATGGGCTGTCGCCTCATATCGGAAACAATGTTGCTCCACGTCAATTACTCACACTTCCAACAGGGATATCCTTCTCACCAGAGTCCTTGAGAATCTTGGCAATGACACCTTCCTCCTGAAACTCGAAGTCCATCTGGGCCTTGTCGGTCTCGATCTCGACCAAGACATCACCAGGGGCGACGGAATCGCCAGCCTTCTTCTGCCAAGCACCAATGTTGCCAGCCTGCATCGTGGGCGACAGAGCAGGCATCTTGATGACTTGGTGATCGGGGAACGAGGCATAGTATCTCACTACATGAGAGGCGAAGCCAGTGCGCAAAGCATTGTGTGTTGGGGCGAGGACTCGCCTCCGAATAGCGGCGCTGAGCATGTTGAACAAGATGGTTCTGAGGCAGAACGGTCGAGGAGGCTAGGATGGGAGGTCACAAAACGTGTATCCGATGGCCTACAGCACGATACGATACCTCAAAAGGCAAACAGTCTGGTCCGATTGAGGTGGGTCGAGACCGGATAGAGAAAATGAAACGGCTTGAAAGGCCCAAGGATGGAAGTTGCGGCGGCGCGCGATTTGTTGATGGGGGTTTCCTCTTGAGACGCAACGGAGAAATCCTTGGGGTTTGTGGTTGGACTAGACCATCCAGAATTTTGCGTTGAGCTCCGTCGCTTGATGGGGCCCACGGGCGGCGGGCTGCCTGGCAGATGGGCCAGAAGATCAATTGATGGGCAGACTGACAGGGGGGGGAGGGGTGGCAAACCTGGACTGGGTTGGGTGATTTGTGTGATTTGTGTGGTTTTGTCTAGAATCTGCTATTACGCTATTTGAGGCAATGTTGTACGGATTATTTGCGCTCTTCAAGACAATTGAGATTCATGACTTGTTCCAAGAAATGCGCATGGCGAAAACATTCGTCTTAAAGTCTTGTCCTACCGGGTAGCTAACCCAGCAGCGAGACGTTCCTCCACTCCCAATCTGGAGTCCACTCGAGCCGAGCACGTTGCCAGGAAACTCTACGTGTACATTCTTGCTGTATCAGCCATTTTCCAACTCCGTCTGCCATCTGAACGTACGGGCTCGTGTCGAACTCGGACAACTTGATCTTGCGCCGTTTGCTCGCGGAGCTCTTGCATCAGTGCGCCCGGGAGGGAGCTAATACTTCCTCCGCGGCCGTCGGCGCTGTTCGCTGTTCTCTCCAAGTGTGCATATCTGGCCAGTCTACGGATCCGTACCCCGTCTCCATCCAAGCCCGAACCCAACCAGTCACTGCGCCCCTGATTTGTGTCCGGCACGCCGCTTCCAACACAGAGATCCCTCAATATCGAATGATTTTGCGATTCTCGCCATCGTTTGTCACTTGTTCGGCCACTGATACTCGCGGCTCTGCACTCTGCAGCCCCATCTACTTGCCTTCTTTCGGATGGCCCCTGGTCCCGCCGGTGCTCCCCGATGAGCTCTCTCAAGTTCCTGGTGTCCTCCCTGGATGCCATTGCGACCTCCAAAGATGCGCAACGCAACAAGCAGCTAGCCGACTCTACGAAAAAGGCGCAAGATGCCGTGAAAGAACAAGATCAGCTCCCCGATCCCGAGATTGTTTTTGCACCTCTGCAACTCGCTACCAAATCCAATAATCCGCAGTTGACTACAACGGCACTCGACTGCATCGGCAAGCTCATATCCTATTCGTACTTCTCCCTGCTAAGCAGGGATGGTACCGGCACCGAGCCAAAAGAGGGCGGCGAACAATTCTCACCCCTCATCGAACGAGCCATTGATACTATATGTGATTGCTTCCAAGGAGAAACTACAGCCGTCGAGATACAGCTTCAGATTGTCAAATCACTGCTGGCAGCCGTTTTGAATGACAAGATCGTTGTCCACGGTGCCGGTCTTCTCAAAGCTGTGCGTCAGGTCTACAATGTGTTCCTTCTCTCGAGAAGTACCGCCAACCAGCAGGTGGCGCAGGGTACTTTGACCCAGATGGTCGGCACAGTATTCGAACGCGTAAAAACTAGGCTCCATATGAAGGAATCCCGGCTGCAGCTGGCTAATCTCAAGCACAGCTCGAGCAACATCACGTTTGAGCCCATTGATCCTGCCAACGATGTAGATGCTGGGGCCGAAGGCGATGATTCACCAGCACCACAGTCAGAAGCCAACACTTCCGAACATGCCAACGGAAATACGAAGCTGACTTTGAAGGACCTTGAGCATCGCAAGAGCTTCGACGATTCGAACCTTGGCGATGGGCCAACAATGGTCACAAGATTGCAATCAATCAATAAAGATGGTTCAGCGACGGGCCAGTCGGGGCCCGAAGGTTCCGCCGAGGAAGACATGGACGCCCTAGATGCTGAGGATGAAGTGTACATACGGGATGCCTATCTTGTATTCCGATCCTTCTGCAATTTGTCAACAAAGGTCCTTCCACCCGACCAGTTGTACGACCTGCGCGGTCAGCCAATGCGGTCGAAGCTGATATCACTCCATCTCATCCACACCCTACTAAATAACAACCTCACCGTCTTCAGTTCGCCGCTCTGTACCATTAAGAACTCCAAAAACAACGAGCCCACGTCTTTCATGCAAGCCATTAAATTCTATCTTTGTCTCAGCATCACTCGGAATGGCGCAAGCTCAGTAGACCGCATCTTCGAGGTTTGCTCAGAGATCTTTTGGCTCGTGCTGAAATATATGAGACCATCATTCAAGGTAGACATACGGCACATCAAAGTACTTGGTTGAATGGACCGCGTTGCTGACATTTGTGTAGAAAGAGATTGAGGTGTTCTTGAATGAGATTTACCTGGCTCTGTTGTCTCGGCGCAACGCGCCAATATCACAGAAGCTGTATTTCGTGACTGTCCTAAATAGACTATGTGCTGATCCGAGAGCCCTGGTTGAGACATATTTGAACTATGACTGCGATCAAATGGTGGACAACATCTTCCAAACCATGATTGAGGACCTGTCCAAATTTTCCATAACGCCTCTGACCATCACGACGATTAATGAGCAGGTCTATGAGGAGGCGAGAGCCAAGACTCCTGCAGCCGGCGAATGGCAGCTGAAAGGCATACTGCCGCCACCATTGACAGTTGCCCATATCATTCCTCCGCAGGACAATGAGCCGGAATACCCCAAGGAGTACGCCATGAAGCGTCTCTCTCTTGAAGCCTTGGTCGAAACTCTCCGATCCTTGCTTAACTGGTCCGCTTCTGTTCGATCCGACGGCGGAGATGTGCTTCGAGCCGATGGAGATTTCAAAGCGTCGCTTGATGATATACGACCGTCTATTGACCCAACATTGAGTGACAGTGCGTCTCGATTGGAGACACCGTTGCCCCCATCTACGCCCGTTGTGGACGACGACCCAGATCAGCTCGAAAAGGAGAAGGCTCGCAAGACAGCTCTCACAAATGCCATCAGGCAGTTCAACTTCAAGCCCAAGAAGGGCATCAAGCTTTTGATACGTCACGGCTTCATCAACAGTGAGAGTCCTGCTGATATTGCCGACTTTCTTTTGAAGGAAGAGAAACTTGACAAGGCTCAAATCGGCGAATATTTGGGGGAAGGGGACCAACACAATATCGATACTATGCATGCGTTTGTTGATGCCATGGATTTCACAAAGAAACGATTTGTTGATGCTTTGCGCCAGTTTCTACAATCATTCCGCCTACCGGGCGAAGCTCAAAAGATTGATCGCTTCATGCTCAAGTTCGCCGAGCGTTATGTCATGGGCAATCCCAACGCTTTTGCCAACGCGGATACAGCCTATGTCCTAGCATATTCCGTCATTATGCTCAACACCGACCTGCATAGCAGCAAGATTGCCAAGCGAATGAGCAAAGAGGAATTCATCAAGAACAACAGAGGCATCAACGACAATGCTGATCTTCCCGATGAATACCTGGTCGGTATCTACGATGAGATTGCGAGCCATGAGATCGTTCTCACAAGCGAACGAGAAGCAGCCGCGGCAGCCGGCGCGCTGACAGTTCAGCCCAGTGGTCTTGCGGCCGGTCTTGGGCAAGCCTTTTCCAATGTTGGACGAGATCTCCAGCGTGAGGCATACGTGCAACAGTCCGAAGAAATCTCATTGCGGTCAGAGCAGTTGTTCAAAAATCTGTTCAAGAGTCAACGCAGAAATGCTGCCAGGGCAGGCCCAAAATTCATACCCGCCACTTCCTTCAAGCACGTTGGGTCCATGTTTGATGTCACATGGATGTCGTTCTTCTCGGCCCTGTCTAGCCAAATTCAAAAATCACACAATATTGAAGTCAACAAACTATGCTTGGAGGGTATGAAACTTGCGACGAAGATTGCCTGCCTCTTTGAACTGTCCACCCCAAGGGAGGCTTTTATTTCAGCTCTGAGAAATACAACCAATCTGAATAACCCTCATGACATGCAAGCAAAGAACATTGAGGCCCTGAAAGTTATTCTAGACTTGGGACAAACTGAGGGAGATCTGCTGCGTGAATCATGGAAGGACGTTCTCTTGTGTATCAGCCAGCTTGACCGATTGCAACTGATTACTGGAGGCGTGGATGAAAGCACTATACCGGATGTGTCGCAGGCTCGCTTCATGCCACCATCAAGGACCGACACTACTGACTCTCGATCATCGACCCAGTCTCGTCAGAAAATAAGGCAGCGGTCTGGAACTGGTCCGAGAGGGTTCTCCAACGAGATTGCACTGGAAAGTCGCTCGGATGATTTTATCCGCAGCGTGGACCGAATTTTCACAAACACTGCCAACCTTTCAGGCGAAGCTATGGTCCATTTCGCCAATGCTCTCACCGAAGTGAGCTGGGACGAGATCAAAGTGTCGGGATCCAATGAATCGCCCCGAACATACAGTCTCCAGAAGATTGTTGAGATCAGTTACTACAACATGAAACGTGTCAGATTCGAGTGGAGTAATATTTGGGGTGTTCTTGGAGAGCACTTCAACCAGGTTGGGTGTCACAACAACATGAACATCGTGTTCTTCGCGCTTGATTCGTTGCGCCAACTGTCCATGCGTTTCATGGAGATCGAGGAATTAGCAGGTTTCAAATTCCAGAAAGATTTCCTGAAACCTTTCGAGCACGTGCTTGCAAATTCTCAAAACGTCACCGTCAAAGATCTTGTCCTACGCTGTCTAATTCAAATGATTCAAGCGCGAGGGGATAACATCCGCTCAGGCTGGAGGACCATGTTTGGTGTGTTCACAGTAGCTGCAAGAGAACCACACGAGAGCATTGTGAATCTCGCCTACGAGAATGTAAACTTAGTTTACAAGACCAAGTTCGGAGTGGTCATATCTCAGGGCGCGTTCACGGACCTGATTGTTTGTCTCACAGAATTTTCAAAGAACTTGAAGTTCCAGAAGAAGAGCCTCGCAGCATTGGAGCTCTTGAAATCTACCATTCCTGCGATGTTGAAAACCCCTGAATGCCCACTGTCGCAGACATACAGCAACGGCCAGACAGGGACCAAGACCGAAACCCAAAGCAAGGCGCCAGAGACTGCTAAGAAAACACAGCTGAAGACGTCTGTTGAGGAAAGTTTCTGGTTCCCGGTCTTATTCGCGTTCCATGATGTGCTAATGACCGGCGAGGACCTGGAAGTAAGGTCCAACGCACTTGAATACTTTTTCGCGGCTCTCATCCAACACGGGGGCGACTTCACCCTGGATTTCTGGGACATTCTCTGGCGACAGCAACTTTACCCCATATTCATGGTCTTGCGATCGCGGCCAGAAATGACGAATGTTCTCAATCACGAGGAACTTTCGGTGTGGCTGTCCACCACCATGATCCAAGCTCTGCGCAACATGATCCAGCTCTTTACCCACTACTTCGAATCGCTCGAATACATGTTGGACCGATTTCTCGAATTGCTGGCGCTCTGCATCTGCCAAGAAAACGACACCATTTCACGAATCGGAAGCAATTGCTTGCAGCAGCTCATTCTGAAGAACGTGACCAAGTTCAACCCGGAACACTGGACGAAGATAGTGAGCGCCTTCTGCGAGCTTTTCGAGCGCACCACAGCATATCAGCTTTTCACGGCCACGAACTTGGGCTCAGGAGGCTCTCTAGCCCTGCCGTCCAACGGTTTCGATTTCTCTGGGGCTCTCAGCCCTACCTCGGAGATCCTCCCCGTAGATGAGAAGTCGCTGAAAATAAATGGCACTGACGACAACACGTCTGTATCTGAAAGCGATCCCATCCCACGCCGACCGTCGCCCAGGCCTTTGGACGATGATATCGAAGCCCCAGGTGGTATTGCCGGTCAGCCATTGGAAGAATTCAAACCATCATCAAACCTCCAACAGCAACCCGTAGTCGTCACCGCAGCTAGGCGTCGCTTCTTCAACAGAATCATATCACGATGTGTTCTGCAGTTACTCATGATTGAAACGGTCAGTGAGCTCTTCAGCAACGACACCGTCTATACACACATACCGTCAACGGAGCTCCTCCGATTAATGGCCTTGCTCAAGAGATCCTTCCAATTTGCCCGGCGCTTCAACGAAGACAAAGATCTTCGCATGAAGTTGTGGAGGGAAGGCTTCATGAAGCAACCTCCCAACTTGCTCAAACAAGAAAGTGGCTCTGCAGCAACCTATGTGTCTATCCTATTTCGCATGTTCGCGGACAATGCACCAGAGAGACTTGAGAGCCGCCCAGATATCGAGGCGGCTCTTGTCCCCCTGTGCAAAGACATCATGCAGGGATATTCCGCTCTGGCGGAAGAGTCTCAACATAGGAACATCATGGCGTGGCGACCTGTTGTTGTTGATGTGCTCGAGGGCTTTGCAACGTTTCCCGAGGATGCTTTCAAATCGCACGTTGCCGAGTTTTATCCACTGGCGGTCGATCTATTGGCCAAGGATCTAGGTCCAGAACTACGGGGGGCCTTGCTCGTCATTCTTCGACGCGTGGGGGAGGTTGGTCTCGGCATAGCTCAAATGACAAAAATTGGTGAGAAGAGACGAGGGAGTGTTGCCAGTATTGGCCCCGAGGGGGCTGGCGGAGGACAGGACGCATCTACGATGAAGATGTTGTAAAATTTAGCCAATCTTTACTAGATCTTACGGGCCATGGCCTTGTGGCGGAAGATGGATCAACACGATTTCACTTCTGCACTTCTGCACTTCTGATAGCCGCGGATATATTTTGGACTGAACTAGCAGCGTTTTCGTCCCAAACTTGACCAACTTGAGTCATCTTGCAACTCTCACGGCGTACTCGTGTGTCCACTAAGTCTACCATGATAAAATTGAACATACATCAGACAGTCAATCAGGCTTCCCAACACGTACTAGTAGTGCTAATTGTCAAAGTCTGGAGTTCCACGTCGAGCAGGAAAAAATATAGAAAGAAGTTGAAGATTTGAGCTGATCAAAGAAGACTAACAATATACTCTCGTAGCGGCTCAGCCTCTTGTTCAACGGTTCGGTCTGTCAACGTCTTGAGAGCAGTGTCTAACTTCTCATCAAATTGAAGTGCAGCCTTGACCAACTTTCCGATGAGCGTGTCTACCGCCGAGGACCGGTTCGATACTCGCATGACGCTCAGCAAAGTCTCAAAGAAATCGACGAGGTTCAGATGCATCAAGACGTCTGATTTATCCACCATTTCAAGAGCAGCCCACTGTAGCAACCCTTGCCCCAGACCGCTTGCATCGGCAACTGGCGAGACGAAAAGGTCAGGAAAGACTGGACGGCTCAGGGCATCAATGTTAAGTGTGCAGAGCCGCGGCAAGATTCGGAGCAAACGACCTTGCGAGATGGTGACTTGGCGGGCGGATCGAGGCGGAGCTTGTTCCCTCGATTCAACAAAAGAACAATGCTGTTGGATGAGACTGAGATTAGAGCGGCTCAATAGAATAAGCTGCCATAGCCGACCATGACCAACGGCTCGGCGCTTCACGATTTCGTTGCTGGTCGAGCCAGTCTCTGAGCTGGCATCATCGATGCCATGATCGAGGGTTGGGCAATCAGTTTCAAGCAAGTCTCCGATAGCTCTGGCTGCACACTCCCCCACGCCGACGTCTTCACTTGCTAACCAGCACCTGACGACAGCCTCCACAACTTGGGGAAAGGTACTTAGAATAGAAGCATCAGAGGGAGAATCGGCAGCTTTCCTGACGATGGTCAAAGCAAGAAGGTTCGCTCCAGGGAGAGGCGACCGTAGGGCCGCCAACAAAGAAGGTGGATCGGCGATGGTGAGCGTCCGAGTAAATGACAACGGCGAGAGCAGTTTCGTCGTCAAAGATAGCAAAGGTGTCGGATCTTGTGCCGTTGTTTTGAGAGTTTCGGCCGAGAGCGGCAACAGTGTTGGAAGCAGGGGAGGGATATTATCCTCTGAGCTCAGTTCATCAATGTCAGATGAATGAATGAATGCATGCAAAGACCCGAACAAACTACTTGCTGAATGACTTACCGGTGAGCTGCAGCTCTACATCGTCTAAAAGCTTTATTTTGAATGGTATAGAAGGATCATTGACTAGCTGCTGCAGATGAGCCTGCAGTTCGGAAAGTCCAGATATTGGAACGTTGTCCATGCTGTGTTTCGGAATCGTCCTTGAGTTCATGGAATAAGCTTGCTCAAAGTGTGATGATGAAGGGCATTGTGGAATTATCCCGGGAGCTATTTGTTATGCCATGCGAGGCATGGTGGCGCCTGCATCAAAAAATCAGGCAGCCGGGCCACATCGTAAATCGTAAATCGTAAATCGTATGTGTAGTACGGAGTAGGCGCGGACGGACGGACGCCCATGTGCATGCCACAACGGATCCAATTCCGCCCCCACCAACGCTTACAAACGCTGCTTTGATTCGACTTCCTTCATTAGAGCTTTTCCTGCTGATATCACGAGGTCGGACTCGGATCGACTTCTTTTTCTGCCAACGCGATTGGCGGCGCGGCGCCACGACGAGCCCAGCGCAAAGCACACGACTTTTGCAATGTCCAGAGGCGGACGCGGCGGTCGGGGAGGAAGAGGAGGAGCGAGAGGCGGAGGACGACCCAATGTACCTTGGGACACTGGCGACGAGCCCGATGCCAGACCATCTGAATTGTTCCCAGTATGTCGACCCTTTCCTCCAGCAATCGCAGCCCTTTCTCAGCGTCGGTCGTCTAATGTCTAGTGCCATGCAACCTTTTTTTGAAAATTCGGTGTAGCCTTACGCTGTGCCAAGTCCACGGGATTTGTCCGCTTCCGAGATCAGCTCCGTCCAACATTTCCTCCTACTACGACACCAGATACACTCGTCGCCTCTATACACGTCCAGGAGAACGTCTTCCTTCGACCCGACAGCTCCCAGGAAAATGTACGGTCAATCGCAAATGAATGCCCGATTCGGACTCAAGAACAAGTCGACAGTGGACCCGTTCACTGCCATGCCCACATACTCGGAAAAGTTTGTTCGTGAGGAGCGAGCGCTCCCTGACTGGTCCGCACGCCCGGTATGTCGCGAGATGTTCCCGGTCGAGCTTCTAGACACGGTTGAGCCCGGAGATGGGGCGGGCGTCCGCAAGAAACGCAGGCTAGAACTGAGCAAAATCAGCGCCTTGCCCAACGCCGAGGAAGCGTTCGGAATGCCATCATTAGATGGGGGCGACGACGAGGAAGGCACGGGAGGCACTGGCAAAAATATTTTGGAGAGACTCGAGGCGATGGGCGATGATGAAGGCGACGAGGGCGCCGAGTTGGACGATGAAGAGGGCTTGGAGGAAGAGGAAGAGGATGAAGTCTATGATGATGAGGACGCTGGTGATTACGATGCTGAGAATTACTTCGATAATGGCGATGAAATGGGCGATGACTATGGTGATGGAGATGACGGCGAGCCGACGTATTAGCACGAACATATTGGCATGGCAAGTCGATTGGCGCAAATTTCAGACATGGGAGCTCAAAAAGCACACAACATGGACTATGTTGCAGCTTCGCAATGTTGCACGTCTTTTTCAGTTACCCAATTACCAACCACAGCATGTGTCGGGTCTTGGTGGCGCAACAGGAGCATGTCGATTTTTTTTTTTTTTTTCAACTTTGAGTGGTCAATTGTTTCACAACTTTGTAGCATGTCTCTGGCAGTATCATCTACACATTGAATCCAAAAAAGGGTTTTTTTACAAAAGATCCCATCGTGAAGAAAAAAAAGTAGGGAAGTTGTCATCTCGCGTTCATTCAGAAACGCCCTTGTTCGCCAAACGCCATGGATGTCTCCTCTACCACAAGAAAAGTAGCATTCCCCCACCCCTCCTTCGACATAATTTACACAATTGTCTGACTTTAGGAATCTACCAGTTGGGACCCAGTCATACTGACCGGCGCAGTGTAGTTGCAGCTTTGGTTTCACTGGCATCGAAAGTCGAGTAGCCATTTGTTTCGAGAAGCTCAACAGCTACTTGCTGTGCTTTGCCAAGTCGCGATTGAGCGTGAAGTATGATGCATCAGCTTGTCATACCCATGGCATAAACACCACTGTCTAGTATTCCTGCCTGCAATCTCGACAGTCTCTCGCGCGTGTCAGCGATTTGGCCTGCTTGGGCAACAATAGCATTTCCTGTCTCCCTAAGGGCAGAGAGCACCTGTCCAAGCTGATCTTGTACAGCCATCCCGGCCGTAGCGTTGTTTCTGTCCCGCAAGGTTCGGATTTGCTCATACAAGCTATTTTCAACACCAGGCATATCTCTTTCAATCTCGAGGCGATATTCGTCTAATCGTTTCTTGTATTTTTCAACGTCGTCGCATATGCGGTTGAAATAGGTAATGAGATCCTGTGCGCTGGCGTGGGCCGCAGCAGTGTCTGTCCCGTTCGAGTCGGCGGAGGGAGTTGGGCCGGCAAAAAGTCCCGTCTGATGGTAGTGTGTGGGCAACTTCAAGTTGTCCGTTGCTTTGAATGAGAGCTGTGCGTCTGCAATGCTCTTTTTCGTCAGGTCTTGCAGCACCTTGACTGTTTGGATGTCTCGGTTGAGAGCAACCTGGACAGTCTTGAACTTGGTTTCCACAAACTTGACATCTCTGCCAAGCTGTTCAATATCCCTCTCATGCTGGGGCATGAACTCTCCAATTTCGTCCTTCATTTTGATCACCCGCTGGATGCCTTTATCGATAAGTGCGATCTCATCCTGAACAGGTTTTGCAAGATCGTCGAAACGAGTACGAGGACGCAAGTTATCGTAGTTGATCTGCACGGCGGGCACTTGTGGCGTAGACTGAGCTGGCTGTGGTTGAGTTTGACCGCTAATCGGAAGATGAAGAGGAACGCCAATAGTTAGCTTGTCATGATACACTGGAGGCGGCGCTGTGGAGGCACTCACAACAATCCGCCTGAAGGCTTCGACTGTGGTTGACCGAAAAGACCTCCGCCTGTGTTAGACGTTTGGGGATTCGCTGTGTTTGTGCCGAACAGACCACCGCCGGGCTGCTGGGGTTGCTGCTGTTGCTGCGGCTGGGCAGTCGTGTTCCCCCCGAATAGTCCTCCGCCGGATGACTGCTGAGTTTGTTGTTGATTGGAAGCGCCGCCGAAGAGTCCGCCACTGGCTGCCCCCCCTTGTTGGGCCTGGCTGTTCGCATTTCCTCCAAACAGTCCTCCTGTCGTGCCAGGTTGAGAGGGCGCCGCGGCAGGCGTTGTCGACGAACCAAACAAGCCGGTACTTGGTTTAGGCTGCGTGCCGCCGAACAAGCCTCCTCCTGTTGTCGTCATTGCGCCGGTAGTAGAATTAGTCGGGTTGGAAGAAGCGCTCCCAGAGCCAAAAAGTCCAGCTGAGGCCCCTGGTTGTGCTGTCGATGAGGTTCTGGCGTGGCTTTTGGTCAGCATTCAATTTGCATGCAAGCTTCGAGCCCAATCTCCAGCTGCTGATCCCAGCCGCAGAACAAGAAGAAATACAAGTGTGAGTGAGCAGCGTTGGACTAATAGAGGCGCAGTACTCACAATGAATTCGCAGCGCCAGTATTGATCGTCAGACCACCCGGTACACTAGCTGAACGTGCAAGAGACATTTGGAAAGTCAGACGAGGCGCGTCTAAGCTCGGAACCCGACTTTTTGCGAGTCTTGTCTGGTGGGTCAAGGTCAAAGGGAGCTATCACTTGCAACGAGCGGGAAATCGTCGGCTCAACTTGAGCTTGAGCTTGAGCTTGGAATTCACGTCAGCAAGCCATTCTGGAGCACCGGTTGATTGTCTCCGGCTCAGCCCGGCCGACGATCAAAATTGTAACGTCCTTTGTTTCATTCTCATATCTGAATTCGCTAAAACAACGACGTTTGCATTGTCTTCATACACATACATTGCCGCGAAATGAGTTCAGAAATGTCGGAACACGAAATGGAAATGGATGAGGGAGACGACCTCTACGAGCCAGAGGAGCCCAAAGTTGAGCAGAGCGACAAAACCCCAGCTGTTGCCAAGACAGAGGAGCTAGAAGAGGGCGAGGAGGAGGACGAGGGCGGCGCCATGGACGAAGACGATGATGACTCTGTACGCGTTGCCCGCGTTGCCCGCGTTGCCCGCAGCATCCCCGTTTTCGGCATGTTACTGACCAGGCGTTGGTGCACCAGGACATTGACATTATCACCGAGCGCAAAGACGGCACAACCGCTGCGCCTCCAACGTGAGCAGAGCATTTCACACACTATCCAGCAGTTCCGTTGTTCCATTGCGCCTCGGCTGATTCCCTCTCGTACAGCCAATCCAAGTACAGCGATATCCGAAATATTCCTCAGCGGTCGACTTCGGGCGATTCGACGTCAAAACCAGCGCCCGCAAAGAAAGAAGAGGAATCCAGATCTGCAAACGGCACTATCAACATTGCGGCGCCTAGTGCGGATCAAGCATCCGCGGCAGCATCTAGGTCTACGATAGACATCAATGCGAACCCAGTATACCCCGGCACAGGAAAACCCATTACACAAATTAACATTGACGAAGGTAGGACCTATATCGAATCTCCGTACGGAGGGAGGCCAGAAGGGGCGATGCAAACCGTTATGTTGACATGGAGTTGTAGATCTGGCAGATAATGAGAAGCCATGGAGGAAGCCAGGAACCGACATCAGCGACTACTTCAACTATGGCTTCGATGAATTCACCTGGGCCTTGTATGCCGCGAAGCAAGAGAGCACCCGGGCGGAGTTTGGCGCCGACTCGTTCGCAACGAATAACAAGAAGATGATGGAGGACTTCAACAGCATGATGATGATGGGGGGCATGGGCATGCCAGGAGGCGGCAGCGGAGCCGGCGCGGCTATGCCTGGCATGGACGGAATGCCACCTGAGATGCAAGCCATGATGCAGCAGATGATGGCATCCGGCATGGATCCTTCCCAGATGGACCCCAGCCAAATGAGTGCCATGTTCTCGGGAATGCAGAACGGCAGCACCGGCCCTGGGGCACAAGGGAATCAAGCACAGAACTTTGGAGGGGGATTTGGCGGAAACCAAGGGGGTTATGGGTATGATCAGGGCATGTCTGCGGGTGGCGGTGGCCGAGGTGGCTTCAGTGGGGGAAGAGGACGCAGAGGACGTTGGTGATAAATGCGGCACCAGCACCTTTCGTGTCTTATACGGCTGTTACACGTTCGAAACGGAAATAATAGAAATGGCTCGGGGCATGGCGGCGTTCGCGGGTCAGGCAAAAAACTCTGCCATGAACAGGCACGGTGGTTTTTTTTGTTTTTTTCAGACTAGCAAAAAGGATCATTGTTCACATCTCAAGACAAGTGTGAAATTTCTGGTCTTCTTCCCCGATCATCCCAACCTTCTCAAGTGCCCGAAGATCGAGTCGTGACTCGTGGGATGTGATGATTTTCCAACGATCAGACTTTCGCATACAGCATCCATGGCAAAACAATCACCCTGATCCTTGGCAGCGCTACGTATCAATACCCGACGATGCCTGAAAACCCGCCTGATCCGCCTGGGAGCGAGTCGGTCCAGCCCAAGTCCAAGGCAATGTCGGTCCGCCGTCATCAACCATGCGTCATTAACGCGTTCGATTTCGCTCTCCAGTTGAGCAAGCACAAGCAACCTGCCCGTGTTTCGTGCCAAGCTGTCCGTAGCGCAATGGGACGCTGCCTTTTCCGTCGGCCTCGACTTTGTCATGACATAGTTCCACAAGATCCTTTGTATGGCTGCCCGGATGGATTGGCATCATGGGCGTGGGAAACGCGTCGGTATCCGCCTGGGCTGATGACTATAATCCATCTACATGGCTTACTCGCTATATCATTATTGAAGGGAACTTATTAAAAATAGTGGATTTACATAATAAGTCTGTTAGTACAGGGTATTTGAAGAGCCTGCTAAAGAGCTTACTAACAAGCTTCTTAACAAGCCTATTAACGCAAGGGGTTCTAGAGAGCTTGTTGTTTGAGAGCTTGCTAATGACGGACCTTTTATTCCGAAGGATAGTTGAAGAATAGATCATGCTAGTCCCGGGTATCATTTAAATTACACACGTTAACTCCGTTGCAATGTCCTTTGATGAGAGGCATCTTGCGGGAGCCACAAGAGGGAGAGGATACAGTTTGACAGAAAGACAGGAGTCTTGGCAAGTCGATTCGCAAAACTGCACATGATTGACTCGTGGGCGATCATCAAGTCGGAATAAAGTGCTGGGAATCCTGCTGCTGTTGCTCAAATGATTGGGAGAAAGCAGCCAGTCCCGCCACAATCCCGACAGCCATGATGAGGACCGATATTATGGACCAAATAACTCCCCAGCATTGAGAAGACCCGCCGTATCGCTTGGCAAAGACACTGGCATCGGATGAGTTGACTTTTCGGAGGATCAAATCGTCGCAAATGTCCCACACACTGTACAATGAGGACATGACGCCGATGAAGAGGACGACGAATCGCAGGGCCTGAGCGTGAACGATGAACCAGCAAGCAATGAGAAGCACAACTGCCAAGAGAACAGTGAGGATGGTCAACCAGTCGCGTTTTCCCCACCACAGCGTTAGCAAGAAGCACACGGCCAGAACGATGCTGGCGACTTTGGAGGCCACAATGTTGAAGCCACAAAAGGTCAGGAGAGCTCCAATTATCGACGAGCCCAAGTAACCTGCAGGCAGGGTGATGGCACTGATTCCGCCACGCATGCGAGTGACGCCTCCTTCATTTGGGTCAAGACTGATGGACTCGACTTTGCCGCCCGTGAGCACGGCGGTAATGGCATGGCCGAACTCGTGAAATGCAATGACAAGCATCTGAAGAAGAAGGAGTTTTCAGCAAGAGATGCCCTTGGGAGGAAAAAAAAAAAAAAAAAAGAGGCGATAGATCGCTTATTTGTTGGATTCAATGCATACCTTGAAAGGCCAGAGTATCATTTTCAGATACGGAACGTTCCAGAGAATCGCAATCGCGACTGCGTAAGCAGCGATGACCCCCAAAGTAACTTGCTGTGTGTGCGTGGGATTCTGCAGATCTCTGTGGGCGAGCGAGCCCATGGACGCCGCGAGGGTAATCGACGGCGCCATTGCGATTGTTTGCGAGAAAGCCAAGGGGAGGGAGAAAGTAGGATCAACGAAAAGAACGAAAATCAACGCCAGGTTGGTTCAATTATTGAGCGAGTGACGTGAGAAAGCAAAAAAAGAGATCATCACAAATTGACATCAGTTCGTTTATGGTGAGATGATGAGACCATGCCATGTCAAGTGTACATGTGGTAAATCAGGGGAACAGCTGGGCCTACGGAGTATTGACGACCAATCCTGAATTTGGCTGAACCGTCGACGACAACAACAGAGAAGGCGGGGGGGGGGGGCCTTGTTGTTAACGCGGCCCTTTAATTCCGCCCGCCACCACAGGGCACTGAGGCTGTGTCGGCAGCCCGCCTAGCGCAGTCGTTGTCCGGGTGCGCGTAAATTTTAATAAATGTAGCAGCCGGGATTAATCATGCTGCAGAGCCAGCCAGCTTGATGTCTCAAATACCATTGGCCATTGGTGCTATCTTCTACGGCCGTCATGACTCATAAGCTATATAATACCTTTTAAAAATGGAGAAAAAAAAAAGGTGTTGATGTTCTCGCATGCACCTTGGCGAAATGAATGGATTCAATGAAGCGGAAATATGATCTGAACAAACTTCCTCGCGCTTGTTGTCACCCGCCATGCCATGCGTATTACCAGAGCTCTTTGATCCTTCAGTCTAGCCGCGGCAAGCGCCGAATATTTCCCGAAGAGGTCGCCTTCACTGACTGATTGCCGTATACTAAGCCGTCTTTATTCGTCACATTTCCCCAAGCACTATTCAACGCGTTGACGCGAACGCTGACACGCATGCCCTTCGGCAAGTCTGATGTGCTGAGGGTCATGCGAGTCAACGGCTGTGTAGAGAAGAAAGTGCTGGTGGCGCTGTCCACGCCGCCATTGAGAAAGACTTCCACTATTGAGCGGTCCAGTACGCCGCTCATCGACCACGACCCGTTATGAGGCAAGCTGTTGGTAGAAAACTTGTCCGTGAAGAAGACATTATCAAAGCCTCTGACGCCGCTTCTGTCAAAATAGAATGGCACGTCACCACCAAAGTAATAGCCTCCTCGGATCATCTCGCCTGTAACGGGGCTGAGGAAGGTAAAGTTCAAGGTGGCCGTTGCTGGAACTCCCTGTTCTGGTATTCCAGTCACATTTGCCTCCCAATACACAGCATTCGATCCCACCTCTGAAAAATCCACCATGGTTGTCCCATTCGTTTGGCTCTCATTGAAAGCCAGAGTCTCTCCTATGACGGGTGACAGATCGTACGGACGAACAACCCATTTCCAACCTACGCGGTCTGCCTTTGTCAGATGGCTTTGCCGCGGCAGACTCATTGCGCTTCGCCAGTTCTCCCGAGCAGTGGGCACTTCCTGCCCGTACTGCCAATTAGAGGCCCATGCAATGAAGACAGGATCTTCCTCTTCGGACAGGCCGTGGAAGAATTGTCCTGCGTAGTTGTCTTTACCGAAATCTGCGATCCGCGCAGCAGAATCGACCGCCTCAAAGTGCGTTCCGTTGAAGGTTCCCGGATAGTATTCTGTGATGGAGCCGCCAACGGGGGCACCGGGGTTGATACTGATGGCTAGAAGCCACATGCCGGCTTGTTTCTGTCCGTCTTGACCATAATATGGCATGCGCACCAGATTGGGGCATTCCCATTGAAGGCCGAGGAGGCCATGATGAGAAAAATTGCTGGCATGAGTCCAATCGATCAGGTTCGGTGACGTGTATATGCCAAGGACGAACTCTTGCGGATAAGCAACGACCATAGCCCAATGATCCTCGTACCAGACGACCTTTGGATCACGAAATTGCGATGAGTTGCTAGCAATGACGGGGTTGCGCTCATAGGGAGTGAAGTGGAAGCCTCCATCGTGAGAATATGCGATTGCTTGTGTTTGAGGGCCAGGGCTGCCGTCGCTGCCATACTTGGCCAACGTCTTGATGAAGAGGTCAGCACGCACGATTCTTGTTCAATAGATATGGCCACGGGTCTGCGCAACTCACGTAGATGGCTACGACACCATTGGTCTGGTTGGGGAAGAACCCAGATGTGTTGTTCCTGTCCACGACAGCACTGCCGGAGAAGACGAAGACATTCTCTTCGGGTGGGAACAACGCAATGGGCTGGTTGATCCAATGGTACAAGTCTTGCGATGTGGCATGGCCCCAATGCTGATTGCCAGCCACATTTGCTGTAGGATTGTATTGATAGTACAGGTGCCAGGTCCCATCGGCATCTCGAAACATGCCATTTGGGTCGTTCATGAAGTGTTGGGGGGGTGAGAAGTGAACCTGTGGCCGATACTGGCCCGCATAATCACCAACCACAGGGATGCCAGACGGGACCTCGTCGCCCACCAAAGGACCAGCAATCGAGGTTCGAGTTGCTTGCGGGACGATGGAAGCGCGCTTGGATGCGATACAGACGCCTGCAAGCTGTAGCGCCCCAAGTAGGAACACGGGGATATTCCTGCACCGAAACATGATGTCGAGATTGCCCGCGGGGCAGCAATAAGTGTACATACAGTGTTGGCAACGGGCAACGGGCAACGGGCAGCGGGCAACGGCAAACGTGCGGCACGAGACGATGCTCAGGCTGCTGGTACTGATTGCCAAGAAAGACAGAAACCACGAAAGGAAGCGTCTTTTGCAATGCTGAGTCCCAGGTATTTGTACCCCTCCTCGATCTTTGTCCCTCTATCCATCACTGTCTTTGCAAGTTGGGCACATCCTCGCCAAGAAGCACTTGGATTCAACGGGCCGCGGTTTGAGACATAGAATTGGTGGCTTGGTTTTCCCCGTGGAGAAATTAAGCTTGTCCAAGCGGGAGCTTGATATGATTCGTCGTCCGCCGGACCGACGACAGGGCAGGCCGTCGGCAAATGGTAATTTTTCTTCCTCTTGAAAATGCCTCCGCAAAAGTTGATACGAGTCAGTCAGTACCCATCAAGCGATGGGGGCATGAGGGAGGGCTCGAGGGTGTGCGTGAATGAGCTTGCGTTGATGATTTCGGTAATCTGAGGGTATCAGTGGTATCACCTGTATCAGAGACGACTGCCCAACCTGCCACCTGCCACCTGCCACCCACACCCTCCCACAATCTCATTCCCATGCTTTAGCCGGCCGCGGGGAAGGAAGGTGCAACTGGATCTGGCCAAATCGAGGATAGTCACTTTTTGTGGGCTCCCCATGCATGTTAAGTACACAAGTACCTCTGAAGTTTCTTTCTGTGCTAGTCCGAAGCATTGCGCGCACGGTTGCGCTCATGGTTGCGCTCGTGGCTGCGCCAGCTTGTTGCCAGGCCAACAGCTGCTCGGATGTCAATATTACATGCGGCATGCACAATCAAGGAGAAGGGTTGCGCGCTGCGCTGTGCACAATGTCAGCCAGGCTAACCACCTTGTTTACATCATCAATTCAACCAACTATCGGATCCAGCTCTGCACTGCATCTTCTTCTTCCTTCGTTCCATCCAAAGAAACACCCAAAGAAACACCCAAAGAAAGAAACAGCTTCTTCCTCTCCCTCGCGCAGACAAGAGCGCAGACAAGAAAGACCCTGTGGGCATCGCAATTCCGGCGCATGCCAGTGTTTCGACTTTACCACCACAACTCGCCCTCTATTTTGCCTTGTTGTTCGGCTCGAAATAGTTGCATTCCAGACGACAATCGGGGGAAAAAACATTTTCACCGCAAACTGCACCTGACATGATGGACCGGCCAAGCACCCCTTCCAGACCTCCGGAGTACAGTTTGCCCAGTTATGATGACGAACATGACACGCCGACTGGTCAGAACTCAGCCTCTGTCCGGCTCCTGACGTCTGTTGAGGACTCTGCCGATGAAAGCTCGTGAGTAACTTCATGCTCCGTAATCCTCGACGGCCGATCGACTACCGAGTCAACTGCCTTGCCTTATTTCGTTCCATTCTGGTTTCTTCCATTCCTTCAAAATCAGTCTCGACATCTCTCGTCATCCTACACAAAACAAGCCCTGCTGTTTTTTGAGTTCACCTTGTCCAACTACACAATGACCAGCAATCAAAGCTCACAACGTATTCATCATAGTCCCAGAGCAACCAGGCGAACCTATCAGCCCAGCGTTGTCTCCTCACACTCTCGATCGGTCTCAGTGCTCGACGAGTTACCAAGCATGCCGCCTCCCGACTCAAGTTACGTTAGTTTTGCCAGTCGAGAGAACGGCTCACCACATCGGCCGTGGACGCCCTCTGGTAGAGTGCCAGACCTCTCACGACCGCCACCGTCGAGAGGATCATATGAGCCATCGGATCTCAATGGCAGCCCTCGCCCAGGAACTCCGTCCTCTCGCTATGGAGGCAGCCCACGCCGTCCTCTGCCGCCGGCACCGCTGTTCTCAAACTCTGCCCGCACTTCACAGGCCTTTGCCGACGATGCCACATTGTCTATTCCCCTCGATGGCGCAGATGACGTTTTCGCCCCCGCATCAGATCTAAGCGAGTCTCGTCCACAACCCGCGCATCACGACTCTTACATGTCAGGGTCGCAAGAAACTCTCAATGAGGATGCCGATGACTACGACAAGGTAGAGCACTACGGCCCTGCCCCTGACGGAGCACAAGAACGTCGCGGCGTCCGAGCGCCGCAAATGTCGAGAAAGGAGGTCCAGCTCATCAATGGCGAGCTGGTGCTCGAATGCAAAATCCCTACAATTCTGTACAGCTTTTTACCTCGTCGTAACGAAGTAGAGTTCACCCACATGCGGTACACCGCAGTCACATGCGATCCCGACGACTTCGTGGACAGAGGCTATAAGCTGCGGCAAAGTATTGGGAGAACCACACGAGAGACTGAGCTCTTCATTTGTGTTACCATGTACAACGAAGACGAGTTCTGTTTTACAAGGACTATGCATGCTGTCATGAAGAACATTGCACATTTTTGCTCCCGCTCGCGTTCGAGGACATGGGGAGAGAATGGCTGGCAAAAGATTGTGGTATGCATTATATCAGACGGTCGTGAGAAGATCAACCCCCGAACTCTCGACGCTTTGGCAGCCATGGGTTGTTACCAGGATGGTATCGCCAAAAACTACGTCAACAACAGAGCAGTCCAAGCTCACGTGTATGAGTACACGACACAGGTCTCTCTTGACTCTGATCTCAAGTTCAAGGGCGCTGAAAAGGGCATTGTCCCTTGTCAACTGATATTCTGCCTCAAGGAAAAAAATTTACGAAAGTTGAATTCCCATCGCTGGTTTTTCAACGCATTTGGTAGGGCACTGAAGCCGAACGTTTGCATCTTGTTAGATGTCGGAACCCGCCCGGGAGGCAATTCTCTCTACCATCTATGGAAGGCGTTTGACACCGACTCTAACGTCGCTGGCGCCTGCGGTGAGATCAAAGCCATGAAGGGAAAGTTTGGTTCCAACTTACTCAATCCCTTGGTTGCCTCGCAAAACTTCGAGTACAAGATGTCAAATATCCTAGACAAGCCATTGGAATCCGTGTTTGGCTACATCACTGTACTTCCTGGTGCGCTGAGTGCTTACAGATATCACGCTCTTCAGAATGACGAGACTGGACATGGTCCCCTTAGCCAATACTTCAAAGGCGAAACTCTGCACGGACAACATGCTGATGTTTTCACGGCAAATATGTATCTGGCCGAAGATCGTATTCTGTGCTGGGAACTTGTAGCTAAACGCGGGGAGAGATGGGTGCTCAAATATGTAAAGGGATGTACAGGAGAAACGGATGTACCTGGTAAGTTTTGACATGTTGCTTTTTTCCCGAAAAAGCCCTGCTGACTTTTGTTTTTGCAGACACCGTCCCGGAATTTATCTCCCAAAGGAGACGTTGGTTGAATGGTGCATTTTTCGCGGCCGTTTACTCCTTGGTTCAGTTTCGTCAAATTCTCTCCACTGATCACACCATTATGCGCAAGGTTTTGCTCTACATTGAGTTCGTGTATCAATTCATCCAGCTGCTCTTCACATATTTCTCTCTGGCCAACTTCTATCTCACATTCTACTTCATCGTCGGAGGTCTTGCCGACCCAATAGTCGACCCGTTCGGTCACAATATTGGAACCGTAATTTTTTATATATTGAGGTACACATGCGTACTCTTGATCGCGACACAATTTATCCTGTCACTTGGGAACAGACCACAGGGATCCAAGAAGCTGTATCTGGTTAGCATGATTATTTACAGCATCATTATGCTGTACACTGTCTTTGCTTGCTTCTACATCGTCATTCGACAACTCACGAGCAAAACCCCCGACCTTGCAATTGATAACAATGTCTTTACCAACTTGATTGTCTCGATGATCTCAACAGCTGGACTCTATTTTCTCATGTCTTTTCTATACCTGGACCCGTGGCATTTGTTCACCTCGGCAGGACAATATTTCTTGCTTCTACCGAGCTACATTTGCACGTTACAGGTGTATGCTTTCTGCAACACCCATGACGTTACTTGGGGAACCAAAGGTGATAATGTCATGAAGACTGACCTGGGAGGTGCTGTGGGCAAGGGTCAAACTGTCGAGTTGGAAATGCCAAGTGAGCAACTAGATATCGACAGCGGCTACGATGAGGCCCTGCGGAATCTACGCGATCGCCTTGCCGTTCCGGTTGCGCCCATTAGCGAAGCCCAGATGCAAGAAGACTACTACAAGAGCGTACGGACGTACATGGTGCTCACTTGGATGATTGCCAATGCCGTGCTTGCCATGGCGATATCAGAGATCTACAGCAGCAAAGGGATTGGAGACAATTTCTATTTGCGCTTCATTTTGTGGAGTGTCGCTTCCCTGGCCATCTTCCGCGCAATTGGCTCCACAACATTTGCCGTCATCAATGTGGTCAACATAGTTGTCGAAGGCCGAGTGCGCATGAGTTTCAAGCTTCCAAAGCTTCCACCATGGATGGGTAATTTCAGCAGCAAAGTCAGCGAGAAAGTAAGCAGCGTGGGAAGCAGCCTCAAGAGTTGAGACAAGCATGATCCGGAAGCACTTGTTCTCAAACAAGTCGTTTTACCTATTGATCTTTGATTTATGTGAGTTTGTACGTAATGGATATCCGACTACGACGTTAAATCTGGTTCTATGATTGAGTCTGCGGGAAGATGCAAATTGAGAGGCGTTTTGTAGATGAATGGCATTTGGTCCCTATTTGTACGAGTTGCATAACTCACAGTCACTCACGCCTTGTGATTTCATAAGTTTTTTTTCTCTCTCTTTGTCTGTGCACGAGATGATGAAAATTATTCCAAACTGAGCAATGTCGTGATGCCCATTCAAAAGAAGGCTCGAGGCACACGTGCAAGCAATAATACATACATATGGCGAGTGCTGTACGTAACAACTACAAGTTTATGTTTCAACCTCTTTTTTGAAAATGGGTTCAAAGCCGTGGCCTTTGTATTGGCAATTTCACAAACAACTCCTGAACCATTCGCCTCTAAAGCATAAGTAAATGCACACGTTACTCCTATTTCGCGTCCACAAGTCGTAGATTATTAGTCTTCGTCTGACTCTTCCTCGGCGACCTTGAGTTTCGTAAGAGTTAGTATTTTGCATCATGGTATGAAGCGCGGGGTGCTCTGGGATATCATTTGGGCTGAGCGAACTTACATGGTCATGGAAATTTTGACCGTCAGTGGTGGCTTGAATGACGCCAAGGCGGACGCAAAAGTCTCCGAATTTCTCGCCGTCCTCTCTTTCGACAGCATACCGTTTGAAGAGCGGCTTGAGAATGGATAGGATCTCATCCTCCTTGATGCTGGATCGATAGAGCTTGTTCAGACGCTGTCCATGATAGCCGCCGCCCAGGTACATGTTGTAGGCGCCATATGCCTTGCCGACAAACGCCACCTCGGCAAGCCATGGTCTGGCACAGCCATTGGGACAGCCGGTCATTCGCATGACGATGGAGTCTTGTCGCAGGCCGTTCTCCTCCAAGCATGCTTCCAGCTTGGAAATGAGAACAGGAAGGTAACGCTCAGACTCGGCCATGGCCAAGCCGCAGGTAGGAAAGGCAACGCAGGCTGAAGAACTGAGGCGGAGGCCGGAGAACTGGACATTGTCAAGCTTGTACTTGTTCATTAATGATTTCATCGCAGGAACATCCTCATCGGCAACGTTGCTCAGTATGAGATGCTGGTTGCCGGTCAGACGGAATTCACCTTTGTGGATTTTGGCGATTTCGCGCAAGCCTGTCTTCATCTGGAAGTCCGGAGTGTCTTCGATACGGCCGTTCTCAATGAAGAATGTGAAGTGGTTCAGACCGGTTTCATCCTTTTGCCAACCAAAGGTGTCGACATTGCTCTTGAAATCAAAGGGCCGCTCCTTTTCAAACGTCTTTCCCCAGAGTTCCTCGACTTTCCTGCGGAAGACGTCTACACCCATGTCATCGATTGTGTACTTGAGGCGGGCATGCTTGCGGTTCTTGCGGTCTCCGTGATCTCTTTGGACAAGCATTATCTTTTCACAAGCAATGTGAACTTCCTCTGCCTTGCAAAATCCCATCATGCGTCCAATTTGAGGATACGTCTTCTTGTTGTTATGCGTCGCTCCCATTCCACCACCGGCTAGAACGTTGAATCCATCGAGATTTCCGTTCTTGTTCTTGATTGCAATTAAACCAATGTCATGAGCATAGACATCAGTGTCGTTGTGTGGAGGTATTGCTATGGTGATCTTGAATTTTCGAGGGAGATACGTGGGTCCGTATAGGGGCTCGAAGTCTTGTACAGCCTCGCCAGCGATTTGGGTCTTCTTGTCATTGTCATCTGTGAGCCAAATCTCATGATAGGCTGTCGTGGATGGCAAAAGATGGTCGCTAATCTTTTGAGAACAAGCATGCACCTGCTTGTGATAGTGGGATTGAGTGGGCAGCGAACTACACATGACATTTCGATTGACGTCGCCGCATGCAGCAATCGTGGTCATCAAGGATCGGTTGATAGCCTGCATAGCCGGCTTCAACTTACCCTTGACAACACCATGAAATTGGAATGTTTGCCGGGTTGTCAGCTTCATGGTTTCATTGCCCAGTGAAGTACTGATGTCGTCCATCTGGACCCATTGCTTCGGTGTAGCAACGCCTCCGGGCAGTCGGCAACGTATCATGAAGGAGTAAGCTGGTTCAAGGCCCTGCGCCTTCCTTTCGTCACGAACATCTCTGTCATCCTGCATGTATGTTCCGTGAAACTTGGTAAGTTGCTGATCAGATGCAGAGATGGCTCCCGTAGATGTATCCTGCAGTCCCTCCAAGATTGTGCCTCGTAGATAATTTGACGCAATTTTGATGTCTTCGTTTGTGATGGGCGGCGGCTCTTCTGGTAGACCCTCGATTTTGTCAACACCCAACGCTTGCCAAATCTTGGGCTCCCATTCCTGGTACCCAGTTTGATACCCATCAGGATCTTGATCATCTCCAAGGCCAACGTCCACGAATCGCGTGCCACCAAGATTTCCCAGTACTCTGTCCAAATCCTTGGCAGGCTTGTTGTAATAAATTCTATCCTCCTTGCGTGGCCAGTAGTGCCTGTCTCCCAAGCCAAATACAGAAAAATTGACTCCTGCAAGGTCAAGGTCGGTACTTTCTTTGAGGGCATCCCAGAATGGCAGACCGTTTTGAGGAAACTCTCCCTGTCCAGCTGTGGACGTGACAAAGACAATATTTTCCTCTCGAACCAGATCCTCTACAGGATAATCCTCCATAGCCATGACAGTGGTCTTCAGACCACGAGCCCGACCACGATTACCGAGACGTTTAGCAATGGATGCAGCATTACCATTATCAGATGCGAAAAGAATAGTCAATGGCGCGCCGAGAAGACCTTCAAGCAGTTGATTGTACGCATCCTTTGCTTTCCTCTTTTGTTGGGCTCGAACTTCGGTTCCGAAATCCTGCGCCAAGTTTGCAGCAAAGTTGGGCTCCTTCTTCATGAGCTGAGTCAGCTGATTGTCTCGAGCCAGGAAAGCCTTCAGTTCTTGTTTCACGAGCTCGGAGTCGAGAGAGAAGTTCGCTTCACCTCTAATCTCGTTCTCTGGGTTCCACCGGTACAGGGGCCAATAGCCAGCATCAACTGCCTTCTTGGTTTCTTGAAGTACTGTCAGAGGAGAATCAGTCTCGCCAAAGTATGGCAGATAAGCCAAGACGACTGAAGGGCCGTCGAACTTATCAGCTTCTACCAGAGCCTGCAATACCTGCGTGTATGAGCTATATACTGCAGTAGAAGCCACGTAAACGTTGCCAAAGTTCATGGCGTAGAGCCCAATATCCTTCTTCCTTCGATCAGAATCGGCGACCGCTTTGTCGGAGTAGGGTGTTGAATCAACTATCAACATGTTGACATTTTTCCCGGATGCAAGAACGTGATGAACACCAGAGTTCCCGAGATCATATGCCCAAGCATCAGAGCCCATTAACCATAAAGATTCTTTCTGGAACAGCGCACTTTGAGAAATGAGCTTTTGCGCTAGAGATGAGCCGTCGGCCTCCAAAGCTGGCAGAAGGTTGTCCACAATTTCAGTTGACTTCACCGGGTCATCTGAGTGCATGGCCCATCGGGCGAGCAGGCTTTTAGGCTCCTCAGAATTGAATTCGCTGCTGCTGGCGGCATCTCTGACCTCGGTTACAAATTTTCTCCGATGTTCTATCCGGGCCAGAAGAGATCCGAAGCCAAATTCTGGACTTGCAGATATCGTCGGGGAAACACCAGCATTTTGTGACTCTAGAGCATTGGCGATATAAACCCTCTTGTCAAAAAGTTGGTCAAGAATTTTCGAATACGCCGTCTCAAGCTGTGGAACACTCGGGGCATGAGCATTGGATTGCTCCTGAACCAGTTTCGTCCCAACTTCAAGATTCTGAACGGGCTTTTCGGAAGTGAGATTCTGGACAATACCTCTGAGCGCCTGTGTGGTTGCCTCGGGAGCGATGCATCCTGATTGATACCCTACAATTGTGTCTATGCCGCCTGGACCACGATTGAGAGATGAGAGGACGTCAATTAGAAGAGGGCCCCATTTGGTCGTTGCTCTCTGAATTTGTTCCAGGACGGCAATTCTCTTGATGGATTTCGGCATGGAGTCTACCAGCTTCGACCCTATCCAGGGGCGATATAAACGCGGGGTAAGAATCCCGACATTGGCAAATATTTCATCCGGTTTGGCATTGTCGACAGCTTCGGCAAAGGAACCTGTGTCCGATCCGAAGATAAGTAGACAGCTATCAGCCTTCGGAGGGCCAGTGTACTCGAACGCAGAGTATTCCCTTCCAAGTGCTGCCTTCATTTGGGACCAAACGCGAGTAGCACATGTATAGATGTCTTCAGAGGTCACCTGGGGAGGTACTGCTTCAACTGTAGTTGCCGCAGAAGACGGATTAGTTGGAGTGGATGCCTCGCTGGATTTGATTGAGGTGCCAGCCGAAGTCGCTTTCGAAGCATTGGCGCTAGTATGAGATTGTAAGGTAGTGGGCTTAGAATCATGCCCATTCGGAACTGTTTCCGGATGATCTGAAGATACAGCCACATGACCATCGTCGGTATAGATGCTGGATGCGGGAATCGAGCCGGCTTGGAACCGGCGAACACTCTCAATGTCCAAAACTTCTCTCACTAATCTTACGTCTTCAACAGCTATC
Organism: Epichloe hybrida; assembly: GCA_019022495.1. Taxonomy (NCBI): domain Eukaryota; kingdom Fungi; phylum Ascomycota; class Sordariomycetes; order Hypocreales; family Clavicipitaceae; genus Epichloe; species Epichloe hybrida. The sequence goes on from JAFEKR010000042.1 coordinate 393,967, forward strand.
GGCGCGTCATTGATGGATGTTTGGCTCGCAAAAAAATGTATAACGCCTTTCCCAGTGCGGATAGCCACGGCATGAGCTGTGATGGCCATGTCTTGAGCTTCTTGCAGAGATTCCGACTGCAAAAACGTCCAGCCCGCATTCCGTACTGCTGTAATAGTCGAGTAGTCGGCGTGTCTCTTTGGCTCCAGCGAGATGTGTAGTACCACAGGATAATTGGCCAATCTATACAAGTGGGAGACGGCAGGTAATAGAATAGTTGAGGGAGCCGTGACAGACACTAGTTTGCCATTCCGAACCGGCGTATACACTGAGAGCAATGGGTCGGCATTGTGGCGAATTGATTGCACCTTCTTTCTTGTTAGAGGCTTTATGTGGTATTGGCTTCGGGCAGACATCGAGCGAGTATGACTGTAACACAACTTACAACCGGAACCGCATCATTCGAGGCAGCAACCAAGCCGCTATCTTTGCGACCGGCATATCGCTTCAAATGGGAAGAGAAGTCTGATTCAGCCGCCAATGATGCCTGAACAGACACAACAACATCGCTGGAGAGGTAAGCGATTCGGGCCACTGCAGTAAAGCACCAAAAAAAATACAAGTTAGCCTTGATTCAGTCACTGGATCGATGATTTATGAACTCCAGCCGTGTAAGCGGCCGACTGCAGTTTTCTAAGTGTCAATCGCACTTACCAGCCTCTTCAGGTATGGAAATCTGATGAGCCGTGTCCATTCTGTCGTTGGTAGGCCCTTGACTTTGCCGGAAGAGAAACGACATCGTGGATTTGGGCTTTGGAAGATTAAAAGAGATCTAAGTACTCTGTATTGTGGCTTCTATTCGGTGCGGCTCTCTCGACAATTAGCCAACTTGACGTTTGGTTCAGGATTGCGTGATCACTACGGACTAGCGCTGGCAGGAAAGGCACTGGGGACGTTTGCGAGATCGCACATTACAAATTCATGTCGTCAAATTTGCGGCGGCCCGATGCCGATGAAGTTCATGGCAGATTTTAATGTCGCCATCGACACATGGACCCTCGACAGCCTACCGAGCAACCGACTCCCGCCACCCGACAGACCGACGGCCGACTCCCGAACAAAAATTCAACAGTTGATCACGAGACGTAAACGCGCAGCAATGATGTCATTGAATGCGCAGTAGTAACTAAACCAAAAACGGAGGGGTTCCTATGTTATATATAATATATACTACGCATTTTATTATAGTGAATCTTTATGTACAAAGGCTATAACAGATAAAGGTCTTAATAAAGGCCTTAACAAAGTAAGCTTATGTTATAAATATATAGCTTCTAGTAGCTAGGTACGCGTGAACCTTGCTTTCCTTATAAAATAGGTATAGATGCACCTCTTCTATTTTAAGCTTAGACATTGCTGTGCGTTTACGTACCTGTTGATCATGGAATGGTCACGACGCTAATAAACAGAAGAGTGAGTGCCTTGGCAAGTTGGCATTATATAACCTACCAATATCATAGGGTGTGTGTGTGTATATATAAACTCCTGCTTAGACTTGTGCCTCTTAAGTAAGAGAAATGCAAGAGTGGGTGTGTGTTGTTTTGTTTCTATAATAGCCGTTGATTTAGTGTCTCGCATCTTGTTTACAATATGTTATGCTGCGTCGCGAAAATTGGCATCTACTGCTCAATTTCCACTATAAATGCAAGGGTTCCATGGTGGTACGTGGAGTTCGAATCGCGTGATGGACCTCCTTATCCACAGTTGACTGTAAATGTATGTCACTGTCAGGGAGAGCTCCCTTGAAGCATAGGTTGTATGAGGGCAGCGCGCATTGACAGGGATAAAACGCGAGGTCAGACATTAGTGGATACAATATATTAGAAGTACCTCTATAAACTAGTTATTACCATAGCGCACTATATACCTTTTAGGTATAAAAGTTAGGTACTATTTATACCTCTAATTAACTAAAATTAAACGCTTTCTATTATCTATTTATACCCCTACCTTAATAGTTATAAGCCTAGGAGGCTTTTATTGCTATTTTTATTAATTATTATTAAAGATATAAGCTTTATTAAATATTATTAATTAACGCTTACTTATATTATAAGATAATTACCCTCTATTATATTAATTAGTTAAAACCCTTATCTTACGCTTTAGTTAACTAATATATTCCCCTTTATAATATCTAAAGAAACTCTAAATATAGTGTTATTATTAGAGAAGGATTAGATTAAGTGGTTTACCTAGGTTAAGAACTACGTGAAATTATATAGTGTTTAGGAGTATATTAACCCTAATAAGGTTAAATTACTTAAAGAACCTATAATACCTATATACCCCTAGAGAGGTCTAAGACTAAAGATTACACTAGATAACCCTAACGCTCTTAAAGATTAGAAGATTACTTATAAAGATATAAAGGACTAATTTAACTTTAAATATAAAGAGCTTTAATTTAACCTTATAAAGTATATAAACTTATTAAAGTAAATACTAAAGATTAGGGAGTATATTTATAAGACCCTTTTAAAGAATATATAAGACTCTCTTAACTTTAATACTAAAGTAAAGGAAAAGGAGTTAGTTTAATATTATACCTATAGGATACTTAAGCTTCTTTATAATTAATATAAGCTAAACACTAAGAAAATACTTATCCTTATAGAGAATTACCTTAATAATTACTTATAAGCTAAAGGTACTTATAATTAGTATAAGTAAGTAGTAATAATAGAGATACTATAAAGGAATTATCTAGATCTTAAGACTTAATAGACTAAGGAAATAATACTATATAAGTTTATTATCTCTCTTTAAAGCAAATTTAAGGCATTCTAGAAGAAGTAAAATAACTTACTTAATAAAGGAAAGAATAATAGCTTCCTTAAGGTAGTTAGTAAGTTTAAAAGAGACTATAAAGCTCCTTAAAGCTTAATAATAATAAAATTAGCTAATAATACTATTACTACTAATAGATTAAATAGTTAGAATAGATTAAAGTAAAGGAAGTGCCTTAGATACTCTAGTTATAATATTTGTAATATATTAAAGTAATAGGAATTTTATAATTTATTTAAAGCTCTTTATAAGCTAGAGGCTACTCCTAAGGACTAGGAAGTTAGGAAGAACTCTAAGGATAATATTAAGAGATATCTAAAGGAGAACCTATAAAAGAGATTAAAAGCTATAAGTTAGAAGCTAGAGAAAAGGGAGAAAAGTAGTAATATTATTATCCCTTTATAAAACCTAATAAATAACTTGCTTATAGTAACTCTAGGAGAGAAGACTATAAATATATTATTATTTATACGCTTATAGAGCTCTTAACCTTTAAGGGAAGTTATATATTTAACTTTAAACACTATAAATAGCTCTAAAGGGAATTAGAATATAGTTATCTATAATTCTAGAGCTAATATTCACATTTTTAATAACATTTATTAGTTTAAATAGTCTAAGTTTAATAGAACTATTATAATAGAGGTTAGAGCTAGAGGCATAGTCTATATATCCTTAGGATAAGGACTAGTTTATATATCTATTATAGATCTAGTATTATAAAGGCTAAGAAGGATTATAGTGTAGAGTGCTTTACTAATTCTAGAATTTCACGTGAACCTAGTATTAGTAATAATTCTAATAAAGGCAAGGATCTATTAGAACTAGAAGAAAAGCTTCCTATTCTAAGGAAAGTATCCTATTACTAAGCTTTATAATATTAATAAGCTTTATATATTATCTATACTCTTAGATAACCTAAAAGAGGCCTATGCTATAACTAGTAAAGCACTAAGGCTACCTATAAAAGGAGATATAGAGCTTTAGCATTAATAATATAGTTATCTAGGTAAGAAGGCCTTTATAGAGATTATAAACATTACTCTTAGCGTTAAATTAATAGGACCTAAGCTTATAAAGTATAAGATTTATACTATAGGTAAAGCTAAGCGCTAGAGATTATAGGTTACACTAGAAGGACTTCCTTAAGGACTTGGTTATAGTCTTTTAGTTAATCTAGAGTATTATAACTCTTCTTACTAGAATAGTAATTAGTATTAGTGTGTTTTTATATGCCTTATAACCTTAATATATTTCTTCTATTTATTTAAGACTAAAGATAGAATTCGTAATAGCTTCTATATAATAATAGCGTTCTTACGCATATAATTTAGGGTTTAACTACGCTTTTTACATAGTAATATTAAAAAGGCTTTATTTATAGAGAGTATAAGAGATAAGATAGCCTTTACTAGCATTATAGTCTATAATTTAGCTCCCTTAACGCCTAGTTAAAATAGAAAGGCAAAGAGATCTAAGGGGGTGGTTAAGTAAAAGGCTTATATATTAAACCTTAAAGCTTACCTTCCTTTAGAACTTAATAATAAGGTCTTTAATATAGTAGTTTATTTACTAAATAAAACACCCTTTAAATATTATAGGAATTAGGTTATACCCTATGAACTCTAGTGAAATTAGGCATAGAAAATAGTCCTAGCCTATTTATAGATATTAGAGGTTTAAAAGCCTTTAATTATATATCTATAAGCTTATAGATATAAGGCGTTTCTAATAATAATAAAGGCTCTAGAGCACATTAAATCGCACTATGTAATACTATAGTTAAAGTAAAAAGCTTATATTAGATACCTTATTAGTTATTATTGAGATGTAGGGAGCTAGTTGCCAGCTGGCAACAGCTGTACAAGTGTAGCTTCTACGGTCGGGGACTAATAGAGCCACCACGTTGAATATTTAACGCAACGCAACGGAAGGTTTTGGCAGTTATTAACTAATTAAATTCAATCTAGATGGCTTTTACGATATCTTATATACTAATAGAATTGATTTTAGTGACGTTGTACGGGCAATGCGGCTATTGGATTAAGAGGCCTAGCTATCTAGCTAGATTGAAAAGATCTTCTTCCTCTTATATACCCACTGACTGTATTGGTGGATCCGGACCGCCAAAGAGGTCTTATAGGCCACTTTTTATTTTCCGCAAAATTCATTTGTATGTAAAATCCAAAAAATCGACTCACCACCATACAAACTAGCAACCCGTATGCACCAAATTTTAGTTTAAAAAATATTCCTGCATAAAATAAAAGCCCTGTCTTCTAGCTTTAATTTGCTATATGCAAGACTTTTGTATAACCTCTAGTTAAAGAGAAAATCGCTATCAAAGATAGCTATAGGGTAACCTGCTTACGTCACCCTAGCTTACCTAATTACTAGTGGCGCTGCGGTTGTGGCTACGCTTGTAGCCACAACACAATTGAATAATCTATAATTAACAATTAATTTAGATTAGTTATCCACACGGTTAGTCGCAGCTGTTAACAGCTACGACGTAGCCATTAATAGCCACCTTTGCGACCGTTGACAGCTGCAGTGCAGCTGTTAGGCTTGCAATGCAAGCTAGTAATAGAAAGGTCCTTTAACTAGAAAGGGCTAAAAATAAGTCTTATTTTTAACACCCCCTCTACAAAAGAATTACGTATAAGCTAATTAAAAGCGTACAAAGTGATATAGGGTAAACAAGAACTTTTAGATAAAAACAGATAAAAGGGAAAAACAGGAAAAGATAAAAGACTCCCTTTTGAATTCCTAGCTATTGTTAAATATAGCTCCCTTTTTAGCGTTGTTTTTAGTTCCCTGTTGAAGGGATTTAGTTGTTAGTTTTTAGTGATTATTAAGCCCTAAGAGCCTAATAAAAGCCTAATGAAGAGGCCTAGATAACGGTTTCGTTAGGCCATCTACAGGCATTGACTTCGTATCTAGATATTCGATCTTAGCTAAACCCTCTAAAACCTGTTGCCTAATATAGTTAAACTTTAGCAAGGTATGCTTTGTACGGCTATGTAAGGCAGGGTTATAGGCAGTGGTTATAGCGCCTTGATTATCGCAATATATCTGGATAGGGGGAGAAATAGGGGTTTTTAGCTCCTTAAATAAGCCCTAAAGCCACTGTAGCTCCCGGAAGGTCTCGCAGATAGCGTTAGCTTCAGCTTCTAATGTTAATAGAGCTATCGTACTAGCTTTCTTTGATTTCCAGCTAATAGGTCCGCTAGCTAGCTTAAATAGATAAGCGTAGGTTGATTTAGAGGTCTTTTTATCCCCTGCAAAATCACTATCGCAATAACCTATTAGGCTTTTGCTAGCTATACCTTTAGGGTCTCCCCTATAAATTATAGCGAGGAATTTAGTCCCTAATAGGTACCTAAGCAGGTTTTTAGCTGCTTTTAGGTGCTCTATATAGGGCCTAGCTAGTGCTGTAGATAGCCACTGAAGTGTAAAGGCCACGTCCGGCCTTGTAAGCAACATTAGGTACATTATAGTCCCTATAATGCACTGATAGAGCTTGATTTCGCTAGCTATTAAAAGCTTAGTGGTCTGCGTAGCTAAAACGCCTGGCTGAAGAGGTATGCTAATAGGCTTACTATCTAGCATGTTAAATCGATTTAAAGCCTCTGAGATATACTGAGATTGATGAATTTTCAGGACCCTATTAGGTCTATCTCGTACGATTTAAACCCCTAAGAAGAATTCAGCTAGCCCCCTATCTTCTATTAGATAGACTTTATAAAGTTCCTTTTTAAGTCTTTGGATATAACGTAAATCCAGTCTAATTAGAAGACAATCATCCACATATGTGATAATAAAGGTTTTGGTGAAGGAATTATAGAATATAGCTAGGTCAGAAATTAGAGGGCTAAATCCTAGGGACTTTAGCACTGCAATTAGTGCTTGTTGCCATTCCCTTGAGCTCTGTTTTAGGCTATATAAAGATTTCTGTAATAAAATTACTTAATCTTTAGAAGGTTTATAGCTAAAACTTTTAGCTAATTTAGCTAATTTAGGATTTGCTTCAAGGAATTCGATAAATCCGTCTGGAATAACCATATAAATCTGTTATTGTAGCTTACTATTAAGAAAAGCTCCTATAAAATCGACCTATTTGATTTCCTAGTTATTCCAAGCCGCTAGGGCTAGTAAAATCCTCTAGCTAGGGGGAATGCTTGTGGCTGCAAAGGTCTCTAGATAATCTAGACCTTTAATTTGCATAAATCCCTTAGCAACGAGTCAGGCCTTGTATTTTAAAGGATTATTTTCTTTATCCTTTTTAAGCTTATAAACAAGCCTATTTTTTAGTACTTTTCGGCCCTTAGGTACTTAGTCTTTCCCTATAAATTTAAAAGTACTAGCCTTTAGAAGCTGTTCGTATTCCTTGTACGTAGCTTCTATCTATTTATCCCTTTCAAAGCTAGATATAGCTTGCTTCTAGGTCTTAGGTTCGGGGCTATTAGGGTTGTTTTCCTTTAGCTTCTCCTATACCTTAAAGCAGATTTCTTTTATAAAATCTAGAGAAGAAGGGGAACTAATATCAACATCCATGGGGTCAATATTAGGGTCGAAGTTAGTAATTTTGTCAAAATCGAGGTCCGGAGTCGAAATCTGATTTCCTAGTGAAGTTACGGGCGTGGCCTCCTCTGAGGCCTCTGGAATCGGTTCCTTAGGGGGTTGTACAGGCCCTATAGGGTGTTTTTCTTGACCTATAGGGGGACCTCCTATGTTGTCTATAGGGTAATCCTTTAAACCTTGATTTAGATCTTAATCTTCTAAATCATTTTCCCCCTCTAAAGGGTTATCCCCTATAGAAAGCCTAGGTAATCCTTTAGAGACAGAACCTATAGGCTCTATAATCTTAATAAAGCTAGTCTTCGTAACTAGCCTTTTAGAGGGGATGTACACTAGGTAGGTGTTAGAACCTAGTGTAGCTAATAACCTTCTAGGGATAGTTCTAGCTACTAACTTCTGGGCTTTAGGTTGTTTTTCCAGGGGGATTAGAATCTCACAGTGAGATCCTATAGCTCTAATACTGCTAATATCAGTCGTACAGGGCTGATTTAGCTCCCTAGCTAGCAGTTATTCAGGGCTTTTATCCTTTGTGGTATTAGCAGTTATATTAACTAGGTTAACAACTGCAGGTAATACAAAACACCATAGATATAAGGGTAATTTTGCCCACTAGATAGTAGCCCTTAATCGATCTAGAATAGTACGAATTGAACGCTCTGCTAATCTATTTTGCTCATGGATATAGGGACTAGAAGTCGTAAATTTGATCCCTTTAGAATTTAACTAGGTTTGATAACTAGAATCGATTTCTTGGCCCCCATTAAAGTGAAGGTGCCTAGGATATTGACCTAGTTGATTTTTAAGCCCTCTGAAGAAGCTCTTAATAGCCCTATAAACAGTTAGGCCTTCCTTATTAGGTAATAAGAACACCCACTTATATCTAGTTTTTCGATCAACTAGAAATAAGCAAATTGACTGTTTATTGTACGGTACAGGGCTGATTTTTAGCGTATCCCCCTCTATTCGATCTAGAGCTCTAGGGGGGTCAGGGATAGCTAATTTCCTAGGTCTTCTAACTGCCTTAGATTAATCACAAGCTATACATTTAAAGTCTTTATCCTTGATTTTAGAAAAATCAGGGATTCCTTTAGTTATAAGGCTTGTTTTCTTTAGCAAAGGAAGCCCTAGGTGCCCTAATCGTACATGCCATAGGCCAGCTAGTTCTAGTAACTTTTGATATTGAAGGTCTTTAGGGCCTGAATTAGGGTCTAGATTCGGGTCTAGATTAGGGCCCTCTCCGTCAGTCCCCTGCTGGGCCCCTTGAGAACCATAGGCCTCTTGGGGAGGTATTAGGGACCCTTTTCCTTCACTAAGGCCCTCTAACACCCCTAAATCTATATCTTTAGATTTATAAGGGACCTAGCCTAGGGCTATAGGCGTTGGAGAAGGGACTAAATCCCCTAAATCATCCCGTATAACTTCTTCAATATCATTATCATTTTCGTCAATTTCGTCCAAATTAGAAGCCTAATCCGGCTTTTTAGAGGGAATTTGAACCTCTATAGGGTAGCTAATCGGATAGCTATGACCCCTAAAGCTAGCATAGGTAAAAGGTTAGATATAATGAGATTTTTTACAGGGCCCTTTATGTAACGTTGGTGTAGATTGGTTTTTAACGTGAAAGAAAAAACCATGTTTTTCTATATCTAGGGCAGCAATACAAGACCTATCTTTAAGATAAAGATGGTTTTTTATAAAGCAACCGCTAGATATATAGTGAATAAGGCCACTAACTATATTAACATTAAGCTGAGGAAAATATAGAGCGTCCTTTAGCACTAAGGTCCTATATTTATTAGGTTTCTTTTAGTATAAGACCTCAAAAATAGCACTACCGTGACCCTTAGGATAAATAGGGCTACCACTGGTTATAATAGGGTCAGATTCCCCCTTCTTAAAAGGGGTATAATCCCTAAAGACCTCCCTAGAATTAACTATATGTACGGTTAAACCTGTATTATATAATAGGGCCTTTTTCATGTCTTTACTGTAATAATTAAAACCATTTAAGGTATTAATTTCTTGTTTTTCATCATCCGAATCACTAGAGCTAGAATTAGAGTTACTATCGCTAGAGCTCTTATAACTAGTCTTGTAATTGCTAGGTTTCTTATACGGATTAAGTGCTCCGTTAGAAAGGTTGTAATTTCCTAGCATAAAAGAACCCTCTGTAAGTTCTTTAGTATCCTTTTTATCTGATTTTTGACCCTTTTGCTTCTTTTTCTTCTTATTAGAAGAGCCCTTATTTTCTTCAGAGCCTTCTTTCTTCTTCTTCTAACCTTTAGGGGCCTTTTCCTTGTCTTTAGCACCCTTTTCTAGGTCTTTAGCCCTATAATTTAGGGCTTTGGCTACCGTAGATGACTTATCCCTCTGTTTAGCTAGAAGGTCTGCCATTAAGAATTCAAGATTTAGGGCTTCTAGGGGGACCCCTATAGCCCTATTCGTACGCATGCTAAATCGTTGCCTCTCAGCCCACTAAGGGAAGGTTGATTTTAGGGATTGAAGATATTGATTAACCTGATCTATAGGATCAATTAGGACCCCTGAAATCGATAATCTAGCTAGTAGATTATTAAAGACTGCATTAAAGGCTTCTAAAGTCCCCTTAAATCCATGAAAATTCAGGTTATGAAATTCAGAATATAGGGACCCCCTTTGGATTTTAACGCTATGTGAATACTGCTGTACAAGTAAATTATAGGCTTCTTCAGGTGATTTTTGCCAAGTTATAGCGGCTTAGGGGCCTTCCGTATAACTATCCCTTAGTAACATTAGGATAATAGCTTAGTCAGCGTCCCCTAGCGCCCTAGAAATATCCGGATTATCTAGAAAATTAGGCATGCCTAAAGCTCTAAATTGGATAGCTAGGGCTTGTTTCCATTAATCAAAATTTTCAGCTCCTTTAAGCTTAGCAGTCTTAGGGAAGCTATAAACTCTCTTATTAAATTCCTTAATAATTGAATTATTAAAGGCAGCTTATATAGAGCTAGATTCAGGTGCCTTATCTTAAATAGGCTACTGAATTTGCTGCTAACTAGCGGGCTTAGCAGCTTCCACACCCTCCATAGGTCTATTATTAATAGCTAAAGTCAAGGACTCTAGCTTCTATATAACTAGATTGATAGCATTTTGTTGTTTAATAACCTACTCTTTTAGCTAGTTATTTAGAACCTCTTGCGCACTAAGATTAGGGACTAGAGGTCCCTAACCTTGTTGATTAGTAGCTATCTTCTAATTTTATAGAAGGGAAGTCTTCTATTCGTACTGAAATTCCTTTTTATAGAAGGGAAAAGCTTCTATCCGCGCTGAATTTCCTTTTTATAGAAGGGAAAAGCTTCTATTCTCGCTAAACTTCCTTTTTATAGAAGGGAAAGCTTCTATATCGCTTATGCGCTTCCTGTTTTATAGAAGGGAAGTCTTCTGTAACCACAATGATTCCTTTTTATAGAAGGGAATAGCTTCTTTCTCGCGGGTCCTTCCTGTTTTATAGAAGGGAAGTCTTCTATAACCGTACGCAAAGTGCACTAGAAAGAATTTTATAGTGATACACCAGGCTTATAACCTATTGAGATGTAAGGAGCTAGTTGCTAGCTGGCAACAGCTATATAAGTGTAGCTTCTACGGTTGGGGACTAATAGAGCCACCACGTTAAATATTTAATGCAACGTAACGGAAGGTTTCGGCAGTTATCAACTAATTAAATTCAATCTAGATGACTTTTACGATATCTTATATACCAATAGAATTGATTTTAGTGACGTTGTATGGGCAATGTGGCTGTTGGATTAAGAGGCCTAGCTATCTAGCTAGATTGAAAAGATCTTCTTCCTCTTATATACCCACTAACCGTATTAGTGGATCCGGACCGCCAAAGAGGTCTTATAGGCCACTTTTTATTTTCCGTAAAATTCATTTGTATATAAAATCCAAAAAATTAACTCACTACCATACAAACTAGCAACCCATATGCACTAAATTTTAGTCCAAAAAATATTCCTACATAAAATAAAAGCCCTGTCTTCTAGCTTTAATTTGCTATATACAAGACTTTTGTATAACCTCTAGTTAAAGAGAAAATCGCTATTAAAGATAGCTATAGGGTAACCTGCTTACGTTACCCTAGCTTACCTAATTACTAGTGGCGCTGTGGTTATGGCTACGCTTGTAGCCATAACGCAATTGAATAATCCACAATTGACAATTGATTTGGATTAGTCATTCACACGGTCAGTCGCAGCTGTTAACAGCTACGACGTAGCCATTAACAGCCACCTTTGCGACCGTTAACAGCTGCAGTGCAGCTGTCAGGCTTGCAATGCAAGCTAGTAATAGAAAGGTCCTTTAACTAGAAAGGGCTAAAAATAGGTCTTATTTTTAACAGTTATAGAGGTAAGTTATAATATATTATATAGGTGCCTTCGCTTTATAATTATAAGGTTATTATATTAGCGTGTGTTTAGTTTAATAAGAACTCCTTCTTTAAGCTAGAAGAAAAGCTAGAATTAGCTTAATAAGAGAAGATATTAATAATTAAGTTACTTAAAGAGCTTAAAGCTAAAGACCTTAATAAGAAGATTAGTTAAGATCTTATTAGAATAGAGCTTAAAGAGAATAATCCTACCTCTTTACTATTAGCTATAGGCTAGGAAAATAAGCAGTTTAAAGCAAAAACACCTCCTTATATAATAGGGGATAAAGAGGACCTTTCTAGTGCACTTTTAACCCCTTCTAACTTCTCTTAGAAGGCGCTAGTTACTATAGAGAACTTAGAGCTTTAGGCATAAGGTAATAATACGCTATTTTGTAAGATTAATAAATTTATAAGCAAGGCAATAGCTATACATATAGTAACTACTATAGAGACTAGTGAATTTACTATAAAAGGCAGTAAGGCTATAAAGAATTACAGTCCCTATAATAATAGTATTAATATAAATAATATTATTACTAGGAAATATTAAAGAAAGGAAATAAGGAAAGCTAGGTAAGCATAGTTTTCTTTTACTTTCTTAATAGCGTTCTAAGGAACTTAATATAGTTTATATATTAAAGATATACCTCTAGAACCTACGTATTATTATTAGGCAATAGCCTTATTGTATTATAACCACTAGAAGGAAGTGATTATAAAGGAGCTTTTAAAGCTTTAATCCTTAAACTACTAGGAGAATATACTAGATAAATTATTTAATCTTAAGGAGATTATTAACCTTAGATAGGTTTTTAAGTATAAAACTAATAAAAAAGGTATTATTATAGAGTTTAAGGCTTAAATAGTAGTCTAAGGTAACTAATAACTAAAGGATAACCTTAATAACTACACTACTATACTTACTTTATAATCTTTGCGTATACTACTTGCTATTTACTATACTAATAATCTTAATACGCGTTAATATAATGTTTAGAATGCTTTCCTATATATAGAACTTAAAGAACCTATTTTCTATTAGCTACTAGAGGGTATAAATACATAAGGTTATCTCTAGAAGATAACTAGAGCATTATATAGGCTATAGGAAGCTCCTTAATAATGGTTTTTATACCTAATATAATTCCTATTAAATCTTAGCTTTATTTAAGGAAAGGAAGACCTATATATCTTCACAAAAGGCAGATTTATCCTGTTTTTCTACGTAGATAACATTATAGTGCTATTTCTAAACGGATTTAAAGTAAAATTTAAAGAGCTATATAAGTAGTTAATAAATAGTCTAGATATTAAAGACTAAGGTGATTTAAAGTGGTTCCTAGGCATTAAAATCATTAGGAATTATAATACTAAAGAGATATAGTTATTATAGGAATTATATATTTAAAAGATAGCTTAGAAGTTTATCCCTAATATTATTAATAATGATTTAAAGAGCTTAATTATAACACCTCTAATAATAGCTATAATAGTCCTAAATAATAGTTAGGCTACTAATAAAGAGATTAATTACTATAGAGTAGTTATTAGCTCTTTAGTTTATCTTTGTATTATTAGAAGACTTAATATAGCCTTTATAGCTTTAAAGCTAGCCTCCTTTATAATAAACCCTTTAATAAAGCATATTAAGCTTATAAAGGCTACTCTAATATATGCTTAAAACACAAGGAAGTTATATATCTAATACTTAGGAGTAAATAGCTTTAACACACTCTTCTCTAGCACTAATGCCTCTCTTAGTAATAACCCTAATACTTAGAAATTAATATAAGGTTATGTCTTTATTATATATAGAGCTATAATTAATTAGAAGTCTAGGAGGTAGTATTATATAATAACCTTAAGTATAGAAGCAAAGCTCTTTATATTAAATTATAGAGTAAAAGAGCGTATATCTCTAGGTAAACTGCTTTATAATATTAGCGTATAAGTCCCTCCTTTATTAATTATCTAGTGTAATAATAAGTAAATAATTTGCATTATAGAACATAAGGAAAGAAGGCTTTAAACTAGTTTAAAGCATCTTAATATAAATTAAATGTGGATTTAAGAGTAATATACCCTAGGTAATATTAAGGTAAATTAGTTAAAGACCTTTAAGATACTTACTAATAGCTTTATAAAGCCTTTATTAGGGCAGATATATAAGGAATTCTATTACTAGATTAGCTTATAGGAAATTCCTGCTTAATTATAATACTAGAAAATTATTATAATCTTTTCCTATACTTATAATCTTTAGCTTTAATAAATATCTTAGCTAAGGGAGGTGTGTTAGAGAGAGCTCCCTTAAAGCATAGGTTATATAAGGGTAACGCGTATTAATAGGGATAAAACGTAAGGTTAGACATTAGTGGATATAATGTATTAGAAGTACCTCTGTAGACTAGTTATTACTATAGCGCACTGTGTACCTTTTAGGTATAAAAGTCAGGTGCTGTCTGCACCTCTGATTGACCGAAATTGAACGCTTTCTATCATCCATTTACACCCCTACCTTGACAGTCACCATTCATCATACCTTGCCAGCCAGGGGTCCACTACTATGTGGCTTCCGTTGAACATTCCTCTCCCAATTTTCCAGGCCGGGAATATCCATCCAGTATCCTCTCCCAAACGACACCATAAAACGACCAAGTCGTCCTTTACGCCCATCGCCGTCAGGGAGATCCAGAGCGAAAGGTCCTTCGCGTTCGTCAACTCCAGGTCCCTCAAGAATCATCAATTGCATGTATTTTTGCAAAACCTGCCGGGCGAATGCCATCACTACAACGGTGAAATATACCCGGATAAGCGTTAGTCCAACAATCAAGATCATGCTGGTCGCCGTCTCCTGCGGCACGACCTTCCCATGAATGGCGCTTTGGCGGCGTAGACCCTCGAAGCCCTCAGAAACAACATTTGGTAAAGACAAAGCTTTTGCTTCCCCTCCCGCGCTGGTGCTGGCAAAATACCAATCAAGCCCAAAAGCAGCGGTGTAAGCTCCATTTATCGTGGTATCAAGAAAATAAAGCCATGCTAGAGCTAGACACTCAAAGAGGCTCTGTCGTCGGATATGGGGGATAAGATAGACGAGCAAGCCAAGAACTCCGATCGAGTACACGTATGTCGAGAGCTGGAGAAGAGACAGCTGATAGCCCGTCAAAATCGCCAGCAGGCCGTAGACTCCTGTGACTTTGTTGAATACTAGCGCTAACGATATAAGCTCAGTGCCAGTCTGGAGACCGACCAAGCCGAAAAGACTCTGCATGATTGTTAGCATATTACACGGTCCGAGGAATAGAGCATGCGCTGGTTCCCACCTGGGGTCTTGGAGCCCTTAAAAAGAGTCTTGTAAATTTAGACATGATTCCAGCGGCGGCACAGCAAGAAGCGTGGTTGATAAAGACGCAAGATTAAATGGCAAAAGGTGAAAGGGGCTAAAGTCCGCGCTGTCCGCGCCGACCGGTGTCTACAACCTTTATTATTGATGGATGATAATACCAGAGCGTCTCAGCATAGCACGTGACCTTGTCGATCTCTGCTCCACTTTATTGAAGCAAGCTTTCGTTCGTAATATCATTAGCCTGTCTGACAACGTGTGCAATTACATATAACTTATTGATTTTTAAAAAAAAATTACGTCATTGGTTATGGCCAATGCATCAATCCTGATGCAACGAGAGCCTCAAAGTGTTTCTGTCTCTTACTGCACAAAGTCCACTCTGGCGCGTAGGCGAACGATCGTGAAGTGATTCATTCGTGATCAGATCTCGTCTGAGCTACTAAGCGCATTGCCTACTTAGTGGGCCTACTTAGTAGTAGGTCATCACAAATGAGTGATCGTGGAATGCGGGTGTAGAACAAAAGCAGTCCCATCATCGATTGGTTAGTGACATGTGCAATTGTGCTGATATGACTTGTGAAATAGACGGTGGTTTCGCATATTCATAGTAGAATTCCATAACTTGTAACTCTGTATGTGGGATATAATACAAGCCGTTCGCCCAAATTCGTACCCTGTGCGTCCATATTATTTCCCGCAAGCCCTGTATGGATGTAAAGCGCATCAAAAGAATCTACACAAATCCTTGTGAAGCAATTCCGACATCTATCAAGCATGAACATCGACTTCAGCATGAACATCCCTCCTGAGGAGCTTGTGAGGCGTTTGTTTTTACATCAATCACTGCGAGTTCAAACGTCAGTAATCCTTCAAGCAGCCGAGGACACGGTGTTCTGGTCTTACTTTGACTTGATGTTTGTGCTGCAGCATCAGTGCCTTCCATGCCAGGCAGTGCGTGTGCTATTCGTTTGAAGAGGTTCTTGACATTGTGTCCTAGCTTCGCACTGGTTTCCATAAACATCAAATTATTCTTCTTTGCTTCGTCTTCACCTTGTTGTGTCGTTACTTCCCGCTTCTCATTCAAATCGGTCTTGTTTCCAACCAGAACAATGATAACATCATTGCCTCTTTCAGCTCGAACATCGTCAATCCACTTTCTCGTGTTCTGAAACGATTTGGCATCTGACCAATGTTAGTTCGAGCGTTATTTAAAGTAGGTGCAGGAGGAAAGAATTTATGATCTTACTCGAAACATCGTATACAACGACCGCAACGCTCGAATCTCGGATGTAGGAAGGTATGAGACTCCGAAACCTTTCCTGGCCCGCGGTATCCCATAGTTGCAATCGTACCGTTCTGTCTTCAAGATACATTGTCTACCGGTAATGAGCATCGCGCAGAGACCCCAACAACGTCAGGCATACACACCTTGGACAGAAAATCGATACCAATGGTCGCTTGATACATATTGTCGAACGAATCGTACATGAATCGGGTAATGAGGGATGTTTTCCCCACTAGGTAAAATCGCCGTTAGCTAGGCTACGATAGGGATATCAAGATGTGAATCATCTTACCACTTTGCTCCCCCAAAAATACCAGCCTACGGACAATAATAATTAGAATCATTGCGGAAATATAATAGGATATACCTACTTGAACTTCTTCAAGGGATTGTTATAGGAGCCCGCTGATTGTGCCATGATGGACAATCACTTATTCAGTGTCTGCCTACACTGCCGTCGGATATGCAGTATCGAGCTGTGACTTGTAGCTGGATGTGATTTGGGAACAAGTCGACAGTGTGCAGGAAACTTTGGATGCAACTCGCAGCTGAGAAATGCTACTATAGTAGCAATTTTAGAGACGCAGCGCTTCCTGCGAAACGAGGGACCGCTCAGGGGGAAAAGGCGTAGTGCCGTGTCACAAAAGCGAGGTGACACGGAAAGTGTGAAGACAGGTTGTGTAGATATTGATGTCAAGTACTGTCTCGCGAAATGTGCATCATGTGCCGGGCTTGCAATGCGTTGTAGTCTTGATCATGAACAGGAGGTGCCTACGTAGGGTACTTGTTGGGTGCCATGGTGCTAATAAGTTGCAAGGCACATATCCATTATTATAGTGTCTTATTAAAAGCAACGTATTATAACTCGTGGCTGACTTGCGCTCCACAAAAAAAATGGTTTTGATAATCCCCACCAAACAGCGAATTGTTTATCAAAGCATTTCTTTCCTCGGTTAATCTTAAAATTCATCCTATTCTAAACGACCAACGCAGTTTCAGAGAAGGCCTTTCGAAGAAGGCATTAACATGCCTTTGATTCAATCCCGCGCCTCTGGCTCAACGAAAGCCCCGAGACAATTTGAACAATCCTCACGGAAAGGGAAAAAGGCATGGCGGAAGAATGTCAATGTAACAGAGATCGAACGAGGCTTGGCAGAACTAAACGAGGAAGTTATAAGAGGGTATGTACAACCACGTTCACCAAGGCTTACATTCAACATTAACACAATACTTCAGTGGGGTCATAAGAGAGAAAAAGTCATCGGAACTCTTTACCATCGACCTTCAAGG